>JAKCWG010000428.1:0-77056 GCA_021464415.1 Lonicera japonica | reverse complement strand
TCCCATTGGTTTGCTGTTATTGTCAACTTTCTTGTACAAACCAAATTCCCATTCATTGGGACAAAGCAAGGACAAGTCCAAATTTATGTCCATGGTTAAATACTACTTATGGGATGATCCTTTCTCTTCAAGTATTGTCCTAATCAAATCATCCGTAGATGCGTCCCCGAGTTTGAGCAAAATAAGATCCTTTCGTTTTGCCATAACCATGCATGTGGTGGCCATTTTAGCTCGAAGAAAACCGCTGCAAAAGTTTTGCAAAGCGGGTTTTACTGGCCCACCCTTTTTCGCAACGCTCATGAATTTTGCAAAGCCTGTCCAAATTGTCAACAATTAGGACGACTATCTCGAAGGCATATGATGCCTCTCACTCCCATCTTGATCGTGGAGATCTTTGATGTTTGGGGTATCGACTTTATGGGGCCATTTCCCCAATCTCATGGTTTTAAATATATCCTTATGGCAGTCGATTATGTCTCTAAGTGGATAGAAGCGATACCCTGTTACATAAATGATCATCGAGTTGTTGTGAAATTCCTGAAAGAATATGTCTTTACTCGGTTTGGTACTCCAAGAGCCATCATCAGTGATAACGGTTACACATTTTTGTGAAATCGAATATTATCTTTGAGTATCTCGTTAAGATTAAGAAGTTTTGGCATAACCCATAAACTTGCTTTGGCGTACCATACACAAACCAGTGATCAGGTAGAAGTTTCAAATCGTTAGATTAAGCAAATTCTTGAAAAGACAGTCAATCCAAGTAGGAAAGATTGGTCTTTGCGACTCGCAGATGCTCTTTGGGCATACCGCACCGCCTTCAAGACTCGTATAGGCATGTCCCCTTATCGTTTAATCTTTGGTAAGCCCTGTCACCTTCCAGTCGAACTTGAGCACAATGCATACTGGGCTATCAAGACCCTTAACTTTGATCTTGATAAAGCTGGTGAGCAAAGAAAGTTGCAACTCAATGAACTTGAGGAATTTCGAAATGATGCTTATGATCTGTCTAAGAAATACAAGGAAAAAATGAAATTGATTCATGATCATAGCATATTGCGAAAAGAGTTTCATCCTAGACAGAAAGTGTTATTGTATAATTCTCGTCTGCACCTCTTTCCTGGTAAATTGAAAACCAGGTGGGAAGGACCTTTCACTGTCCAATCCGTCACACCTTATGGTGCCATCACTGTTGAAAATCCGAAAGATGGTACTACTTTTCATGTCTAGTAAAGCAAATTGACCTTGTTAATCCTATGTACCCTGAGTAAACATCATACTAAGGGGTTGTTGTTATCTTTCCTCCCTCTTTGTACTTTTAGCTCTATCATTTTTGAGGGTGTGTCCGCTTTGTCTGGCTGAAGACATTAAACTTAGCGCTTCTGGGAGGCAACCCATTGAGTGTGTTTCTGAGTACTAGTCTTATCCTCTTTGGGGGTGGTTTTTACTAATCCACCCATGAGTTATATATGATAGACTTGTGCAATTATTTCCGTGTCTTTTGCTTATCCAGGTTCTGATGGATACTTTTTACGGTTCAACTTTCGAATCAGGTAATTACGGTAATTTTTCCAACCTTATGCTTACATTTATATATTTCATCTTTAGCATCGAGGACGATGTTCTCTTTGTTTGGGGGTGGGGTTTTACCAAATTAGTTCCCTTTTCGAAAACTGATTCAGAAGCAACACATTTTCATATAAAAAAAAGATATTTCTTTCTTTCTTTTAAAAGTTTTTGGCGATTCAGTATCTTATCCATGATGAGATTGAATGACGATGGTCCACTTTTTAGAAGTCAAGGAATCATAATGTCTAATATTAGTGTTATAAGCTTTAATGATACCTTTATAGGCATATAAGCACTATCAATTCTTAGAGTTCACACGTCTTTGCACAACGGTTATATCTATAGTATGTGATTCTCTAATGAGCTAAAAAGAATACTTGTGGAGACTTAAACCCGTGAGTTTAGAGCCTTTCACCTTGTAGAGAGTTATACGCAAACTCTGAGTCACAAGATGAATTAACTTCATTTGGATATCGTCATTAATATCGTTGCATGATCTCATTATTCTTTCATATTTGGCTGACCACTGAGAATGAAATCCTTTTTGAGTTGTGAAACTTTTACCTAGTCAAAACAAAAATTGCCGCATTAACCCTTAGAGATGACATTAGGCCATCATTGCCAAAATAATCCTACCATTTATTTCATGACCAATCCTTGTGTTTGAGAAAAGTATGGTTGATCTGACAAAAGAAATCATTGTTTTCACCGTGCAATCATTTCAAATCGCATAAAAAAAAGAAAAAAAATGCGATCAACAATAGAGCTTGAAAACAAGTGATATTAGAAAAGTCCAAACTCCTTAAAAAGTCTTCAACCTTCTTATACACACATCAACACTCCATTTTCCCTCATTCCACCCCATATAAAAGACCTAGTTGATCTTTGGTGCAGTAGTGTTTGTTAAAGGTAATATGTTTAAACAACTTGACATTCTCACATGGTGGTTGGCATTCCTTTCATGAGATCAAATTCTTTCTAATATCCGTCTTTCTTATTTATGCATGTGAGTTATTTGCTTTGTGTGCATCTACTTTTATCACTCACATGTAAAGAGAGAAACAATTAGCCATATCTCGGAGTGATTCAATTTTGAGAGAATATATCTAGTGAGATTTGAAGTCGAAGCGTAAATTCTATAAGGCAATATAGGGAATCACATCAAAACTATTTAAATCCCGGTTGCAAACTCTAAATCTCGGAGTGATTCATTGTCTTCTCTACAGCTGGATACTTAATATTTCCCTGAGGCAAAATAAGAGAAAGTATCGCCAAAAATAAATTTTTGTAAATAAGTTTTGGAAGTTTATGGGTGTCTTCACTACAAACCCTTACGAGACTTCACTCGTCCTCTTTGGGTGACTTAGAGGTTTGAAAGGCTTGTTGCACATGCTAAGTGCAATCGAGAATCACCAAGGAAAGTGGTTCGTTTTGGCTCCTTATCTATTATCTCTCTTTTTTGCTTGCGGACTAGCAAAATGCTATTTGGGGGTGGTGTGATAAGCACCCAAAACTGTTATTTTTAATTCCCCAAATGCCTAAATTTAATTGTCAAAAATTGCATTATGTTATCTAATGTTGACATTTAGTTGTTCTGCAGGTTCTTGTCTCAATTGATGTAATTAAATGCTTAACTTTGTTGAATATGTGAGACAGGACACCTAAAGTTTCTCGGATAGTTTTTAAAGCATAACATTTTTCTCGGAACTACAAATCATGCGATTCTTGAGCCTAAAATCAAGAGAATTTCGAGAGCTACAACTTTTCAGTTCAACACTTTTCCAAATTCGGCCATCTTCAGATCCGAAATTGCATTACAAGATTCCGGCAGCAAAAGAAAAAAAGAGAGAAAAATATCTCAAAAGTTTGTGTGCCCACTCTCATACTTTTTAATCTCTCAACCCATAACCCAACACTCCACTACCTAGACAATGTCAACATTATTCTCTTACACACACCCCACTCTCTAGACAAAGTCTCATTATTCTCTTACACCCCCTCACCCCATTGTCTACTTTCATCATGAATTTTCTCTCCCATTTTCTCACATATATTGATTGATATTTGGCCAAGGGAGAAAACACACCTACGAGAGTTTTGAAGAAGAGAGAAGAGTTTGGAGAAAGAGAGCTTGTTCTAGAGAGAGAAAATATTTGAGTGCTACATATTTTTCTTCTTCTTGTATTTTTGTTTCATTTTATTGAAGAAGACAATATTGTAGAGTGTTGAGAAAAATTCTTTTACTCACATATTTGGAGATATTTAAGGAGCTATTTTATTATTTGTTTTGTTCTTCTATCTTTATGGAAGGCTAATCTCCCTTTCAAGGGGAGAGAGGAAGCCTCATTTTTATTTGTGATTTAGAATTTTATAGTATTGCATAAATATACTCATTTGTGATTTTTCTTAAATAAGATCTTTGGATTACTCTACACACCATAGGTGATCCCATTTTGGTTTTTATACTTGACTTAAGAGATGAGCTACATACCATAGGATTTTCTTAAGTTCATTTTATTTTCCAAATTTATTTTCTAGTTCTTGATTGTTAATGTGAGTGAGTGACAACCTTATATTATTATTATTATTTCTAAAAGAAGAAAATATAGATCTTGAAAGAAAAATCTCTTATAAACAAATAAATTGTCAAATACTATTTGGTTAGCTTTTGGGTTCACTCTACATACCATAGGTGATTCCATTTAATCAAACTAGTATAGAATTTATTTTGGGTATGTATGTGCAATAATATATTATTCTAGATCCATTGATAATTTGGTGGTGGATTCTTAACTCTTGAAATCCCTACACTTTATTTCTCCAAAACAACTTTCTCTACTTTCATCACATTTTATTAGTATTAAAATTATTCCTAAGAAAAGTAAGCATTTCTAAAAGAAAAAAAAATGGTTTTTATTCTAAATCTATTATTTTCTCAATTTTGTATTCATTGATTCATAAACAACTCCCGTGGATTTGACCCCTTACTACTACTATCTATGTTACTAATATATTTTGTAGGTACATAAGGGTTTTTGATCAAGCTATTTTTAGCGACGAAGGTAGCTTCCTATCAATAGACATATTTGATAAATAGAAATTGAATCATTAGGGTGATTAGTGGAGTTGTTTATGACATAAACTTAAGAGATTATCGTTGGCAACACCTTAACTAAGAAAATATTGAGTCTAAAAATCAGATAAAGTGTAGAACGCACTCAACATATCATTAAGGCATTTAAGGATTGGAATCTCAAATTTATGATGTTTCCATGAATATCAAAGACTAATCTTGCTTGGCAATGAAAAGTATCTCATTCATTGAAGGAGTGGACATAGGCCAGTAAGAAATACACAAGTGTATCATCTCTTCATTAATGCTTGAGAACTATGTATACAAGGCATACAAAGTCAAATAATCTTATGAAGATTATCGTATTAGCTTATGAGTGGTTGATTAAATAGAGAAGATGAATGATTCAACAAGTATTTAACAATACTAACAATGGAATGAGAAATGAACTTACATAATTAATGCATTGCAAACTTCATCTTTTAGCCTTAGCAAATAAATTTACTCCATAATAATTGTAGAAACAAGAAATATAGAAGTGTATGCCATTTCTCTTCAATGAAGATAATAAATTACAAATTCTGGAGAGAGATCAATATTCAAGACAAATAAATAAATATATTAATAAGTCCAAGAGTCCCTCAATACAATAATGGGGACTATATATATATATAAGTGTGTTGTCTCCTTCTGTCCATTGACAAATAGCCACTTTTGTATAAAATACAATATTCTAGGAGATAGAGATTTAAGCCACTATTTTAGTCTCCAATCTTGCTATGAGATAGATGAGCAAAATAGGGGAGGTGACATAAAAGACAAAGCAAGCCATCTAGATAAATCTTGGCTTGAGCTACATGGATCCAAGTGATGGGAAAAATTCCTTGATTGATCTAGTAAAAAGCTGGATAGATCCAACTCTTGATAGATCAATGAATGAGCTTGTTTGATCCAACTATTTGACTTCCCGTTGACTTTTTGCTTTAAAGGCCAAAAATTGCTCGGTTGATCATTCTTCTTTTACTCAATGAATTTCTCGAGATCTAAAGGCAATAAAATAAACACAAAAATGCCTTTCCAAGCAATGTTAAATACAAAATATGCTACAAGACTAATCGCGAGATAAGTTAGCAAACCGAATAATTTTAGAGAGTTAAACGCGTCAAACGTCTCTGAAAATGAGCGTATGAATGACAATATTATGCATTTATCAACTCCCCCCCCAACTTATCTCTTGCTAGTCCCTTAGCAAGAAAATAGAAAATAGCTAAGTATAATAACCGAAAATGCATTTAGCACATGCATTAAGTTTTTGAACTCCTAAGTTCCCCTAGAAGACAAGTTGTGTCTCGTGAAGGTTTACAGTGATGATACCCACAAACATCCAAAGTTTGAACTCAAAGAAGTAGAATTTAAGCATTTCCATGAATTGATTTAAGTGTTTGGTATTGCTATTACAATTTTCAGAATGTTGGCATTTGAATGACGATCTCCATTGCTTACAATCTCTTTTAGAAACTAGCTCCACATCTCCATTTGAACACACTATGCATATAGAATTTTGATACAATCATTCTTAATCACAAATAATTTGATTCATCAATAGTGGTAGAGAGAAATCTTTCAAAAACAAAAGCTCAAGAACTTTGTCGATTTTAAGCACTTTTATTTATCTTTTACTTGGACTTTTTCCTAAATTAGCTCAGGTGGTTTGCATCTCTATGGAGGCAGCGGTTTCACTTTGTAATTTTTCATTCATAGCTCATTTTTTTATTATTATTATAATCAAAGGAAGCTATTCACCCTTTTTTCATATGGTAACCTTTGCCTATCCTTAATATTAGACAAAATGACTTATGAATTTAGTCAAGTGATGCTTAAAGTCAATATTAAGTTTAAAAGTCATCCAATTTTCCAAATCTTTTATAAGTGCCATGCATGTGTCCTCTCTAAGGAGGATCTTTTCGAAAGAGCTTTTATTGCATTTGAACATTATTTCTCTCTACACAAGATGAAAATAATTCTATGTGATACTAACGACTAAATCAAGCCACAACATTATGCATGTTCAAAAGAAACTACAAGGCTCAAGAATCTAAATCAAGCAATGCCATGAAAATTATCAATCAATTACCTATCTGAATCAAGAAATTCATGCTCAAAACCATCAATTCAAGGACAATTCTTAAAAAATTGATCATCATTTTCTAACTTCGATAAGATGGTAAAATTGATCCTAGCATGGAGAAAATTATCATGAAAGAAAGCATGATTGAAAATTTGAAAGTGCTCACCCCCCAACTTAAAGTTGGCATTGTCCTCAATGGTCTTGAAGACAACCAAAATTGGGCGAGTTCTTGAAAAATTGCTTTCCAATTTCTCCAAAACAATGCTAGGATCGATTCCAAAGCTACTTCATAGCCATTTGAGGGAGCGTTGGTGAAAACTTCTAGAGAGAGAAAGTGGTGGGTTTGGGGTTTAAGCTCAAAATTTGGTGAGATTTGGGGAGCATTGTTGAAGAATGGTTGATATTGGAGAGCTTTGAGTAGAGATTGATAGGTTTGGTGAAGGATTTGAAGAGAGAGAAAATGGTGGTTTGGATCTAGGGCTCGAAATTGGTGCAAGATTGTGGGATTTCTTTGAGGCTTAGAAGAGAATAGGAGTGTATATGAAGATATTTGAAGGATTTGGGGAATATTAGAAGCCTTTGTGTGAGAAATGGAGGCTAGAGGTGGAGATGGGTGAGTTGAGAAGATGATGAATAATGATGAATAGTGGTGGGTTTGGTGGAGAGATAAATAAAATGGGTGTGAGATTTAATGGGGCTATGGAAGGATGAGAGAGTGAAAATGGTAAAAATTTTAATGGATTTAGGTAGAAGAATGGGGGTTATGGAAGCTTGATGGAAGGTGTTAATGGTGGTGAGTGGGTTTTGGTGGAGAGAGAGAGGGAAAGAATAGGGATTGTGAGGTGGGGGAGAAGTTGAATGAGGAGAAAAGAGAGGGGGTGGTGGGGGACGGCTCTTTTGAGGGGTGAGCACTTTTGAGAGAGTTAGATTGGTGTGTTCTTTTTCTCCCCAATTTTTTTTTGGGACAAAACAATGACCCCCTCATGTTTTATCTTCTATCCTCACAATCTCCGATTTTTTTTTCTTCTCGAAGGTCTCGAAATATATCCGAGAATTTCTAAATCTTTACCGATTTTTTGAACTTTTTTCAAATTTTTTTTTCTTTCGAATTTTCTTGCAACTTTTTATAGATCATCCTCCCATCTGCCCGAACCATTATCATATTTTTTTTCCGCCTCCACCAACTTCCGCACGCTCTCAAATCATTCCGCTTCACCTGAATTTCCTTAGATCGCTTCCGAAATTTCTATTTTATTCCGGACCGCCCGAATTTTCTGAAAGCTCTGAAAACTCCAAAAACAAAAATATACACATTATTTACAAAAATGACCTACACTTTTTAGGCCTAGATAGGGTCACTTAAGGGGATGGACTCCTTTAGCGACGGAATTTCCGTTAACTTTGAATTTGAATCCCATTTTTGGATCAACCACCGTCACAGCCCCAAATGGAAATACAAGCTTGACAATATAGGAGCCGGTCCAATGAGACTTCAATTTTCAGGGAAAAAGGTGGAGACGCGTATCATAAACAAGAACTTTTTGACCAAGCTTGAAATCCTTTGGTATAATCGATTTATCATGAAATTGTTTCGCCCTTTCCTTGCTTAATTTTAAATTTTGATATGCGTCTCTCCTCAATTCCTCTAATTCTTCTATTTATAACATCCGGTTTTTGCCAGATTCCTCAAAATCACTATTCACCAATTTTATCGCCCAAAATGATTTATGCTCCAATTCAACGGGAAAGTGATAAGACTTGCCATACACAATGCGATATGGTGACATCCCGAGAGTTGTTTTGAAAGCGGTTTGGTAGGCCCAAAGAGCATCGTTTAGTCGCAATGACCAATCTTTACGATTTAGATTTACCATTTTTTTTCTAAAATATGTTTTATCTCTCGGTTTGCAAGCTCGGCTTGCCCGTTTCTTTGAGGATGATAAGCGAGGGTGTAGACACCCCGATCCGTGACCCCCGCAAGAACCCTAACGACCCTCAAGAAGTATTGTTTTTGGAGTTCGGGACCCACCTGAACACCCGAAACTGCCCCGAAAGGTTTTGTTGGCCAAACAAACCTGTTTTTTTAAGTGAGATTGTCGCACGACATATCAGTGTGTCGCGCGACAATCACTCCTTATGTCGCACGACAAACCCCTCTAACCCAGACCAACCATTTTCTGACACATCACAGTGTCAGAACCCATCACTTCAGCCGTTTGTCGCGCGACAAACAGGTACAGTGAAACAGATACGTCGCACGACAAACAGATACGTCGCGCGACAAACAAATAAAGTTGGGGAATGTCGCGCGACAAACTCTCCCGAGCACTATAAATAAGGCACCACCCCATGGGTTCTAGACGGCAACTTCTCACCACGGTTTCTACACCAAAACACCTTATTCTTTCTCATATTTTCTAATCTTTAAGCCTTCTCCGGAAGCATCTGTGATAACATTTATTTCCGCAAGAGTCTCGGATCTAATCTTGCCACCCGGAATGCCACTTTCTAGAATCAGACCGCTGGAAATATTTCAAAAAGGAAAGCTGATATCTGCCGGAGGTCTTCTCTGCCATATTATATTTTCTCTCTTTTATTCTTATATATATCGTCGGGAAGGTAACTAAAGTCTCTTATACTAATCTAATAATATATCCGCATATTAGTTTTATTATACTTTATTTAGTAATTATAGACTTGTTTAGATTCTTATGTAAGTTTGCTATATATACATACTTGTTATTTTCGGAAGTCTTATAAGTGAGTAGGGAGTTGGCTTGCTTGGGCCAACATAAACTGAAAGCATTTACTTCCACCCTCCTCGTTTTAACTAAGTTTATTATATGTAGACTTTTTATACCTGTTGCTCTGTCCACTTTCTAGCTGGATAAACTTATTGTTAAGTTATTGATATTCTATTGTTTTCAAACCAAACAACTTGATAAAATCATTTGTAAAACCAGAAGAAGTAAGACCATTTATCATCCGACTAAAACCAAGTTTTCAAAACCCGGACTGATAAAACTTACTTAGGAATTAAACTCAGATATATTCTGTCTTTCATATAGACTGTAATGTATCTGATGCACTCTCCTCAAGAGTTCAATTCCATATCAAATCAATTCCGATAAGATCCGATCCTTTCTAATTTAACCAAACGAGATAATTGATAGTGTCGTCTGAGGAAACAATACCGAATCACTCTCTTCTCAAAAATAGATAAGATAAACTTTTGTCACTAGTAATCAGATTTCAACAAAACTAAAACATCGGATCATGGAATACAAGGTTTTCATCCCTTTCCCCATTTTTCCCAAAATCAGGTTTTCATAAGTTATTTCCAGAAAGCAGTAGAATACCAGTAACATCATCCAAGTTTTACAACATAGAATAAACATATATGACCAATAGAGACCGAAAGGGCGGAATGGGTGCTTAACACCTTCCCAAACCGTAATATAGTTCCCGAACCCTATAGAATCCTAGTTTCGTAGACAAACATGTAAAGAAAGACTTATCTGTAGCCTTTCCTCTTACACAACTATTTTGTCCGTTTTCTCGTAAAACGTACTGGCGACTCTGAACGAACCCTTTTGCATCTAGAAATAGGATAAAGGGACACCCGATATGAATTATCAACACATGGAAGTAAATGGAACAATATAATCCTTTTCGATGTTTCAGACTCCCAAACTAGGGATTGAGACCCGGGGGTCGCATTTGCGGATTCTCACAGAGGGACACCTTATGGTTTACACTATATTTTTGCATTAATGATTCAAAAGATTTATTGCAAAAATGTGAGCCTCCATAAGTTATTATTGCCTTTGGAATGCCAAATCTTGCAAGAATATTATCCTTTAAAAATCGGATCACAACTTTGTGATCATTTGTTTTGTAATAAATGGCGTCCACTCATTTGGAAACATAATCAACCGCAAGAAGGATATAGAGATTACCAAAAGAGAATGGGAATGGTCCCATGAAGTCAATGCCCAAAAATCAAAAATTTTAACCACGAGGATCGGGTTAAGAGGCATCATGCTTTTTTCTTGTGATTCCCTTGAGCATTTGGCATATCGGGAAAGCTTTGCAAAAGGCGTGAGCATCTTTGCACATCGTTGGCCAATAAAGGCCACATTGAAGGATCTTGGCGGCCGTCTTCTTAGCCGAGAAATGTCCACCACAAGTTTCATTATGGCAAAAGTATAGAACTCCTTCGAACTCATCATTGGGAATACATCGTCGAATGATTTGATCCGCCGCATACTTGAACAAGTACGGGTCATCCCAATAGAAACGGTTGACCTCGCACAAGAATTTCCTTCGGTCTTGGGCACTTCAAGGGCTTGGCATCTTTTCGGTGACAAGATAGTTAACTATGTCAGCTTACCACAGCAATGGGGTTACCGAGAATAATTGCTCGTCCAGGAAGGAATCTTTGATTGCACTTTGCTCAATATTGTCGGTAAATAAGAGGCGAGACAAGTGATCCGCTACCACATTCTCTACCCCTTTCTTGTCTTTGATGAGCAAGTGGAATTCTTGGAGTAAGATAATCCACCTCAAAAGTCACAGCTTTACATCTTTCTTCGTAAAAAGGTACTTAAGAGTAGCATGATTCGTGAAAATGATAATAGGCAATCAAATGAGGTAGGACCAGAATTTGTCAGGGGCAAATACTATGGCCAAGAGCTCTTTTTTCGTTGTTGTGTAATTCATTTGAGCATCATTGAGCATTCGGCTTGTATAGTAAATGACTACGGGCTTCTTGTCCTTTCTTTGGCCGAGGACCGCCCCCATGGCATAGTCGTTTGCAGTGTACATGAGTTCGAATGGCAAACTCCAATCAGGAGTTTGCATAATTGGGATAGTTGTGAGCAAGTGCTTGAGCTTGGTGAATGCTTTTTTACATTTTTTGTCCCAAACAAACGGAGAGTCTTTCAATAGGAGGTTACACAATGGCTTTGCGATAGCACTAAAATTTTGAATGAATCTCCTATAAAAGCCGGCATGTCCCAAGAATGAACGAACGTATTTGATGGTAGTGGGAGGGGGAAGTTTTGAGATTAACTCAACTTTTGCCTTGTCGACTTCTCTGAAACAATATAACCCAATGCAATGCCCTTCGTCACCATGAAGTGTCATTTCCCCAAATTAAATACTAGTTGCTTCTTAATGCACCTTTCTAAGACCTGCTCAACATTCAACAAACAATTATCGAATGACAAACCGTAAACGGTAAAGTCATCCATGAACACTTCTAGGGTTTTTTCAACCATGTCGCTAAAGATACTTAGCATACACCTTTGAAATATTGCCAGTGCATTGCATAACCCAAATGGCATCCTTTGATATGTAAAGGTACCAAAGGGACATGTAAATGTGGTTTTCTCTTGATCATTTCAATTAATCTCAATTTAGTTGTACCCGGAGAATCCATCTAAGAACGCATAAAATTCATGCCTGGCTACTCTTTCGAGTGTTTAGTCCAAAAATGGGAGGGAAAAATGATCTTTACGTGTTACTTCGTTAAGCTTTCGGTAGCCAATGCACACTCGCCACCTAGTGGTGACTCTTTGGGGTATTAAATCATTTTGTTCATTTTTGACTACCGTAAGCCCGAATGTTTTTGGTACAACTTGGGTCGGACTCACCCATTTACTATCCGAGATTGGGTAAATGATGTTCGCATTTACCAATTTCAACACCTCATTTCTTACAACTTCTTGCATATTTGGGTTCAATCGGCGTTGAAATTGCCTAGATGGTTTAGCCGCTTCCTCCATGTGAATTTTGTGAGTGCAAATTAAAGGACTAATCACTAGTCGGGCAATGTCTAACAAAAAGCTTTCTTATGTTTGCTAAGCATACTTACCAACCTTACCTATTGCTCCTTTGAGAGTTCGGAAGATATTACCATGGGGTAAGTTTCGAAAGCACCTAGGAAAGCATACTTCAAGTTGCTTGGCAATGGCTTGAGCTCCATCTTTCCTTCAAGCTTGGGGGGTCCACTTGTGCATCACCTCCTTGTTTCAAAAGTTCTTCATTGTTCCTATCATCCAAAGAAAACACATGCACACATTCCTCGGGATCATTAGAAGTGGTTAGCAAATCTTCCAATGATTCTGATTTATAAGTGAAAGAGAAATGCTTTTGTACTAGTGACTTTATCATGTTTACATGTTCAATTTCATCGTCAAAATCATCTTGTTTGTTACTTATTAAAAATACGTTTAGCTCAAGAGTCATATTTCCAAAGGCCAATTTCACAATTCCATTCTTCTAATTGATGATGGCATTTGATGTTGTAAGAAAGGGTCTCCCCAAAATTACGGGAATCTCATTTCTGGGATGGATACCGGTTGCACGTCAAGAACTATGAAATCCATGGGAAAATAGAATTTATCAATTTGAATTAACACATCCTTTATAATTTCCCTTGGAATCTTGACCGATCGATCCACCAATTGGATCGTGACTTTTATGGGTTTTAACTCCCCTAAACCCAATTGTTAGTAGACCGAAAATGGCAAAACATTAACACTCGCACCCAAATCAAGCAACGCATTTTTGATTCTAAAGTTGCCAATCAAACAAGGAATGGTGGGGCAACAGGGATCTTTGAATTTTGGAATTCGAGCGCCTTGTATTATTGAACTCACTTGTTCCGCCATAAATGCCTCCTTTTTAACATTCAACCGCGTCTTAGTCGTTCACAGATCTTTTAAAAATTTTGGCATTTTAGGTCTCCTTGAAAGGTTGAGATATCCTTTCCGGAAAAGGGATTTTGACACTATTCTTGATTTTCTCCAAATCCTCTTTTTCAACTCTCTCTTCTTCCTTCATTCTCTCTTCTAGGGTGATCTCCTCAACCTAACTTGACTCGTTTATGTCCATCGGCTTTTTGGCCTTACGAACTATAGTTTTGTCAATCTCTTTCCCACTCCTAAGGATGGTGATGGATTTCAACTCCTCAACATGTCCACTTTATTCACTCTCATTGATCACTAAAGGTTGGCCTCGAGGGTTAGCTAAAATTTGGGATGGAAATTTTCCTTTTTCTTGGGTGGACAACGCGGTTATGAGTTTGGACATTTGAGTTTTCAAATCACTAACCTCTCTATTGGTCTTATTTATAAATTTCCGCAAAAGAGACTTCAAATTTGAATTTGGGTTTGGGTTAGTTTGGCCAAAAAAGTTGTTTTGGGGTGGAGGTGGTCTTTGTTGGTAGGAATTCGAATTTGCATTCAAATTTTGATGAGCATTTTGGTTTCCCCCTAACTAAAATTAGGATGATTCCTCCATCTTTCATTGTACCTTTGAAAAAATGGGTTATTGTGTGGCCTAGAGTATGAGTTCATTGCATTGACTTGTGAGGGACTTTGAAGGACCTCTTTGAAGGCCAAAATTGTGTGACACTCCTCCGTGGAATGTCCCACCTTCTCACAAATGACACAAACGGTGCTAGTACCTACACTACCTTCCCTCATTTTACTAGACTCCATGGCTTCGACTTTCTTTAACAGTTGCGTAAATTTTAACTCTATGTCATCACCTTTGGACAATTGGTACAAACCTCCTATCTTGGAAACTTTACCCTTAACCTCGTCTGTGTAGGTGTTCCAATTTTGGGCACCTTTGGCTATTTCACAAAAGTACAACAAAGCGTCCTCCGGACTTTTACTCAAAAAAATTCCATTACACATCGTTTCTACAAACGTGCACATGGAGGGAGTGAGTGATTCGTAAAAATAGCTAACAATACTCCATGTCCCATGTCCATGATGGGGACAAGAATTCAAAAACTCTTTGTATCTTTCCCAACATTTATAAAAAAATTCTTTTTCTTTGGGAGAAAAATTTGAAAATTTTCTTCTCAAAGCATTGGTTCGATGAATGGGAAAGAATTTCTTTAAAAATTCAATTTGTAATTCTTGACATGTTTGAATGGAATTGGGATGTAGAGAATTGAGCCATATTTTTCCTTTATCTTTTAAAGAGAATGGAAAAAGTTTTAACCTCATTACTTCCTTATTTGTGTTAGCTTCTCTAAAAGTAGAGCAAACTTCCTTAAAATATTTTAAATACAAGTAAGGGTTTTCAGAATCCATACGATGAAATGATGGTATATGTTGTAGCATGCCCGGTTTGAGAGTAAATGTTCTGGCTTGACCCGCAGGAATGACAGTGTAAGAGTTTGAAGTGCCTCGAGGAGGTTGAAGGTAATCTCACATTGTACAGACCGGATGATAGTGATCACTGTTCTCTCTGGTATTTGACTCATTGTCTTCGTTATCCATCTCGGATGGAGGGGGTGAAGGAGAAGGATGCCTTGGTGGTGGTTGGCCTCTTGGTGGACTTATTTGAAGATTAATGTACAAATTTCCGAGCATAAGCCCAGGAAGGCGATTTTAAATAAAATTGCCACCTATAAAAGAAGAAAATAATAAGCAAGAAAAAATTATTCATAAAGGGAGAAGAGATCCTTACAAAGCGGATTTTTGTACAAACCCCGTAATCTATCTTTCATGGAATCCCCGGCAACGGCGCCAAAAACATGACGTGGCCGAAAATAGTTTCGCGCTTAGGAACCCAAGTGTAGGTTATCAAGTTATAATACTTGGTAAGTCTAAGTGTCAAACCACAAGGCTTACGAATCCAAGGCTTTGTTAAGAGAAGTGGATTGGTTGATTTTAATTGCTAATTTTAAAGTTATGCAATAAAAATTAAAGTGATGAATAAAATGAAGAGAAAGGGCTAAGGCATTATAGAATTCATTCTCTTCGCAACATTATGTAGAATTAATCTCATTCAAAGTTCTCAATGTAATTCCTAAATGTTAAGTATCTTACACTTTTCCAAGCAAAAGGGTATGAAGCAAGAGCAACGCATTCCCATATAAATGCCATATAAAGAAACGGTGTAAGCAAAACTTAACACAAGTGTATCTCTCCTTTGTATCTTGTAATCAAAGGGTGTGAAGCAAGTGCAACCCATTCCCATATAATGCTCAGCCAAGATACAAATTTAAGATACACTAAAATAAAAGGCATAAATTTAAACTAGGCTTTTGAGAATTCATTGTTAGTTTCCCATAGGCAATTGACTTGATTATGAAAATAGCCACTTAAAGAGTTAAGCACAATAAATCATAACATTTTTTTTTCCTGAGATTGAGAGGTCTAGGTGGAGGATAAACCATCCGGTATAGACATATTTGATAAATAGAAATTGAATCCTTAGGGTGATTAGCGGAGTTGTTTATGACATAAACTTAAGAGATCCTCTTTGGCAACACCTTAACTAAGAAAATATTGAGTCTCAAAATCACATAAAGTGTAGAAAGCACTCAACATATCACTAAGGCATTGAAGGATTAGAATCTCAAATTTGTGGTGTTTCCATGAATATCAAAGACTAATCATGCTTGGCAATGAAAAGTATCTCATTCATAGGAAGAGTGGACATAGGCTAGTAAGAAATACACAAGTGTATCATCTTTTCATTAATGCTTGAGAACTATCTATACAAGGCATACAAAGTCAAATCATCTTATGAAAATTATTGTACTAGCTTATGAATGGTTGACTAAATGGAGAAGATGAAGGATTCAACAAGTATTTAACAATACTAACAATGGAATGAGAAATGAACTTACATAATTAATGCATTGCAAACTTTATCTTTTAGCCTTGGCAAAGATATTTACTCCATAATAAATGAAGAAACAAGCATTATAGAAGTGTGCCATTTCTCTTCAATGAACATAATAAATTACAAATTCTAGAGAGAGATCAATATTCATGACAAATAAATAAATATATTAATAAGTCCAAGAGTCCCTCAATACAATAATGGAGATTATATATATAGATAAGTGTGTTGTCTCCTTCTCCCCTCTCTACTAAAGATCCAAGAGAAACTATCCCTTTTGTCCATTGGAAAATAGCAACTTTTGTATAAAATACAATATTCTAGGAGATAGAGATTTAAGCCACTATTTTAGTCTCCAAGTTAGCTATGAGCTAGATGAGCGAAATAGGGGAGGTGACATAAAAGACAAAGCAAGCCATCTAGATAAATCTCGGCTTGAGCTAGATGGATCCAAGTGATAGGGAAAATTCCTTTATTGATCTTGCAAAAAGCTAGATAGATCCAACTCTTGATAGATCAAGGAATGAGCTTGATTGATCCAACTATTTGACTTCCCGTTGAATTTTTGCTTTAAAAGCTAAAAATTGTTTGGTTGATCATTCTTCTTTTAGTCAATGAATTTCTCGAGATCTAAAGGCAACAAAGTAAACAAAAAAATGCATTTCCAAGTAATGTTAAATACAAAATATGCTACGAGACTAATCGTGAGATAAGTTAGCAAACCGAATAGTTTTAGAGAGTTAAACGCATCAAACGACTCCGAAAATGAGAGTATGAATGACAATATTATGCGTTTATCAGAGCCTCACGTATATGGGTATCGTTGGAAATTCAATACTAGTACAGTCGCACCCGAGCATGTAGATTCGGATTTACGAGAGAGAATACATCAATTAGTCCTAGTTTAACCAATGTGGTGTAGTAGAATGAAACGATATAATTTCCTTGAGTTGGATTAGGAATGAGAAGGTATGACCGAGTCATGTTAATCATTCAACACCCTTAGAGTTCAAATCTGAATAAGGAAGGTTGATATGCCCTTTTGTAATCCTAGTATCTAGCGTGGGTTCATAATGACTGTATTCTTCTATGAAGAAGATTAAAATTTCCAAGGGGAAACTTGTTTAAAGCACTAGTCCCAATATATTCATGTTCATTTCGCTTTTCTTTATAAGAGTGAGTATTTTTCTAGAAACTCATATAGAGTGGGAAAGCTGACTATGTATTCAACCTAATTGTAGTTCTTATCCCTTATAGTTAGGGAGATTTATCAGAGTGACACAGCGGAAGAGTTTGGGACAGTTAAGTCGTAGTTATTGATTAGTTTTGAACTAGTGGTAGATAGTCCTATAAATTTGAT
Organism: Lonicera japonica; assembly: GCA_021464415.1. Classification (NCBI taxonomy): domain Eukaryota; kingdom Viridiplantae; phylum Streptophyta; class Magnoliopsida; order Dipsacales; family Caprifoliaceae; genus Lonicera; species Lonicera japonica. The sequence continues at coordinate 59,269 of JAKCWG010000428.1, read as the reverse complement.
TTAGAATTTTGTTAGTATTCAATTAGATGACTTTTGTTTTAGAACTCTTCTTGTAACGAGTTAGTGTGATGTCACCAAACGTTAGATGGATCACTGGTTGATCCTTACGATTCACGAAGTTGATATTAGTATTATAAGAAGACTCTTTTAACCCTCTTATGTAGACACCCATTTAGAGTGGTGCGTAAATCAATGGCATGGTAGGACTACGATTCGGAAGATCAATGTGTATGCCGAAAATCATCAAGAGTCAAGTATTTTTATGTTTTAGCTTCAGAGACTAGTATCAGGATCCCGATAGAATTATTCTACTTTCCTCAAGAGCCAAAGTATAGTGTGAGCTAGTATTTCAAGTGAAACCCTCCGACTTTTCCATGAATTGAATGTGGAGACCAAGGCAGTGCCCTGGGAATTCCAAAGCCATAGTTGATACAGTTTGGTGGCCAGCCCTCTAAGGAGGGGAGTTGGTGTTTAACTGCACAGGGCGAACCTAGTTTTCCCTTATGATTCCTTTTGTTCGGTACATTTTGTATTAGCAGTTCATAATTCCAAATCATTATTTCTTGTAATGGATTTATAAAGAGATCGTCAAATCTTGGTTTTTGACAAGTAAATTGTAGCCGACCGAGGGTGAGAATTCGAGTTTCTTTTCTTTTCCTTTTTCTCGTTTAGTGGAGCCGCATGGAGTAACTAAACTCCGAACACATGACTTAAACGTGTAGGAAATGATGGCAGGTTAATAAATTGTAAATGCATGAAATTTGATGATACCCTCCTCTAAATGGGAGATAGGTGTAACTCATTTTCTTGGTAATGTTGCGTATGATGAACTGTGTTCCATAGAATTGTACAGTACGAACCCCTTTCCTCCCATATTACGTTTATCGATGCATACTTGTACAAGATGGTACTACACACGTCAAGTTGCACTAGAGTTGATTTAAACTCTGTCTACACAATGATTACTTGTTCATGATTGGTGATCCTCGAAGGAGTTTGATGCTCTTATGGGTTTTCGAAAAACCTTCCATCTGTTTGAAGGACTGGGAAACCTCATCTTAGATTAGCCATGAGTATTCTATACCGTTAGTAAGATCCGAACCTCATTTCAAGTCTTGTAGTTTAATTTATTCTGTATGGATTCTTTGAGGTAGATATTTTGTCGATATAATTCCGAGTGAATGGTTTTTACCACATGGTGGTAATTTAGCACTTCCCACTAATTAGGGTTAGAGCTCATGGGATCCATACAAAAGAAAAATTTTCTCCTTGCGTGGATGTTCATTGTGTGATTGGATGTTTTTATAGATCCACGACGAATCCTTCTATTTTATTTTGATAGTGATTTAGAGTCGGTCTAGGATAGAGTTGAGCTATTTCTATTTTATCATCGTCTGTAATCACGTGGGACAGTGTTCTTCTGAAAATATAATTAGAACTCTCTCATGTTTGATCTTCTAGTATACTTTTAATAGAAAGTTTTGTATCCCCTAGAGTTCATTGTTCATTATACTTTTGGAGAACATGAGTTGTTTAGATGTTCCCAGCTTGAACTATAGCCTCTTGAGACCATCGTTACCCCATCAAGAGGAGAGAACCTACAAGATAGGTTATTGCGTGTGTTATTTTGTGCCCCGTTTATTTTTCCATGAATTTCAAGGATGAAATTTCTGAAGGAGGGGAGAATTGTAAAACCCTACTTTTAGTTTAGAAAATTTTCCCCACAAGCCATATTCCTATCGCTTTGAAATTTTCGTTTTGGGTATGAAATTCTTGATTTTTTTAAAGCAGCATGATTTATAGTTTTCTACATGTTATATATATATATATATTCAAAATTTCATGAGTGATCGTTAAGCATTCCAGGTGGTCAGAACCCCGTTCCTCGCTTTAGACACGTAATTCGATTTTTCACAATTTGTAATGTTTTCCAACTTTGGACATTCATAACTTCTTCATCTCTAACCCGAATCGACTTCTGTAAGCGCCTATAGCTTCATTTTATTTCCCTTTACAACTTTCATACCAAGGCTGAGTTGAATCAAAATCATTTTGGGGGTCAAAACAGGATGGGAAAAGTGAGATTTTCGAAGAAAAGCTGAGGGGCTTCATGTAGGTGCCCTCTGATCAATCAGATGTAGCTCTGATCGATCTGTGAACACCTCATTTTGCGACCCTCGCAAGAATTTCAATATCCAAGAAAATGAGTACACATGCATGCACGATGTGAGAATTCGGACCTCCGACCCTTAAGGAATCCTCGTTCTCGGTTTTTTTTGTTTTAATGGAAAAAGTGTTTGTAGAGTCGCCAATTTGTTTTACAAGAAAACAAACAAAAGATCGTACGAAGGATAATTTGAAACGAACTATCTTTCATACGTTTGAAACTAGAGTTTAAAATACACTTTCTTAGGGTTCGGGAACTATGTTACGAATTGGGAAGGTGTTAGGCACCCAATTCGCCCTTTCGGTCTCTTAATGGATCATGTATTTAATTCCTACTTTAGATATCTTGCAAGTAGTTTGAATAGTTTTCAGAATAGTCCTTTCCAGGTAAATTCAATCTAAAACAGTATTTTGAAATCAGACTCGAGCTTTGCGAGCGCCTATGTATTCATTCGAAGAATGTACTCAGAGTCTCATAGTTCCATTTGTTTGGGAACAATTTTTTGTTTTGTTTTGTTTTGAAAACGTGTCAAAACAGATTTTAGATTTCTTGTAAAACTTAGAAAGGATTTATTTTAAAAGGAGTGAACCTCTTTGCAAGTTATCTAATTTTTTGTATTAAAACTGAATTTAAATGCAGTATTGAAATTCAAGGGAGTTGTAGAAATGCATACCTGAAGCGCTTGAAGAAGACTAACGACTGCTTCTCTAAAAACTTTCTCTCTCTAGAATTTTCTCTCTTTAAAAACTCTCTATAATGATCTTGACAGAGCTTCTCCTCTTTAAAAACTCTATTGAGTGTTCTTCCTTAAAATGAGAGCCCAAGGGTACTTTTTATAGAGAAAAAATGCAGAAAAATGGCCTAGGTAGCCGCGCGGCTAAGATCCAGCTGTACGACTAAGGAGGGCTGCGGTTAAGGCATGCGGCTAGGGCGTGCGACTCGAGCTTGCGGCTCAAAGCCAACCGTATGGTTGGGAGCCAACTGTGCGGCTAGGGTAAGGCCAACAATGGTTGTGGTAGATTCCTGACGCACTCGAAAATTAGGATTTTTGCTAATGGTCTCCTATATGCATGATGACTCAAGACTTAATGCAAAGTGCTTGTTTCGTATGAAAATTAGGTTCACACGAGAGTCGTGGATTGGGGTGTTCACACACAAGCATTCCTAGATGCATACATATTATCTACATGTGATATAGGTCAAAGAAGGAAGCCGAAAGGACACCCAAACAAGAAACTACAATTATTACCAAAAACTGTTGTCAAATCCTCTGGAAACTTCTGTAAGGAGAGTTTCCAATAACTAATCCTCAAACTTTGAGGGTTATTAGGCATTCTCGTAAGGAGAAACATACTCAATAATCACGTCAATATGACGATCGGATCTCTAAACCGGGAGTTCACTTCGTGTAATCAAAAGAGAACCTTCCTAAAGTCCAAATGAGCTCAAATTTGGTCCATAAACATGTTGTATTGTAAGGAATAACATACTAAAAACCCATATTGATCCGATAAACCGTTTGAGGGAAATCATGAAAAATGACCCGCAGGCAAACATCTTGAGATGATTGTCCACACGACACACTCCAAGTGTGTCGCGCAGACAAACTTCTCTAGCACCGAACTTCGCCGATTTTTGCGTATCAATACTTTTCGACTTCTTATTATTCTAAAATTTTGTGGGTTAGTAAATAATACCACAGGGAGTAACATATTCAAAAATCAACTCGATCCGATTGCTAGATTCTCGGGAATTCAAAAGACTGGGAATTCACCTTGGGAAATCAAACAGAGGCCTTCCCGATGTCCAAAAAATCTGAAATTTGGTCAGTAGGTAGGCTTTATCATGAGTAACAACATACTAAAAATTAGACCAATCTGATGTATCATTTGCCTGGAATTGCAAAAACCATCGCGGGATGGATAATGTTTGTCCGCAAACAAACTTCAACATTTTGTCTGCATACAATCATTTCCTGGCCCAGCCCGTTAATACTATACATATATAAATACACCTACACAGACCCCATTTAAAGCATCAGTCAGCTCTGGAACTTCGGGAGCAGTGTTCTAAAATAGTATTCTACTATTTTTAAAGCTCTTAGGTATTTTTTATAGCAGTCCGGCTTTAATTTTTTATCTGTCTTTATTTTATCAGTTATAATTGATCAATCGCATGTGAAAATTGTTGTTTATCTTAAAATCAGTTGAGATTTCATATTTAAACCATGTTTTCAAAACCAAAGGCGTGGAATGAGTTGTGACCATTTTTTAGTTTATTTTTATCAGTTAAAATTATAAAATCTCAGTTTTATTAGTCTCGACCACGAAGGAATCAATATGCATTTGTACCTGGTTTAATCTATAAATCGCGGTGCTTACCTAAATATCCAATATGAAAGTACTGAATTCGTCCGTACCGGTTTAAGTAATTAAATTGTGTTACACTATTGACGAACGAATCTCGAGGATAGCCAGATATCCGATTACAAATCGAATTAACTTCTGAAAAGCCCTGAACTTTTCCAAAACACCTGTTTTGCTGTCTATCACTATCAAAATCATTTTCCAAATCACATACTCACTAATTTCTAAAATCAAAAGGTGACCCCACCCCAAAATCCCGTTTTCCTAAAATTATGGGCTGATACGCAATTATATTAATTAACATGCAAATGTTTGATTATAATTACACGCATATCCTACTCAAAGACTGAAAGGGCGAATTGGGTGTCTAACAACTTCCTGATTCCTAACTTAATCCCCAAACCTTTGAATCAACAAGTTTCGCATTAATTGTGTTTAAGAGGTCGTTTAATTCATAAATGTTCTTCTTTTACACAGACTTTTGTTTGTCTAGTAAAACAAACTGGTGACTCTGATTTCCTTTACAAACCATCACTCTTTTACCATAATAAAATGAACCGTTTTCCAAACAAACCAAAAAACCGGAGGAATCACCGCCAAGGTGGTCAGCGTCAAGAACGCGGGTTCTCACACGATCAAAGCTACACCAGCGGGTTTTTAACCCCTTTTCCTTCCCATTTGACGTTCATTTTTTTTCCTTCTCATTTTTCTTCCATTTTCGAAAGAAAGCAAGAGGGTGGTGAGCTTGGGAGAGATTCATAAAGAAGATCACCATCACCATCATCATCTTCCTCCTCAATTTTCTTCCTCTATTAATGAGGGTTTCGAGCTTTACTTTGAGGATTTCTTAATCTCTCGAATTACGGCTCGATCTACCGCTCTTAACCTCGAAGATTTACTTGATTGAGGTGGGAATACTAGTACTCTAACTTGTTTTCAAACTATTATGTGATGTATGTTGATTTTACATTAGAAATTGGGTTTTTTTTCTTATAAGCTTGTTGATGTGCGCATATAAGGGGTTTCGGGCTTAGATTTATTATTAGTTGTATTTATCTACACATGCTTTTGTTGTGATTTCATGTTAATTTGTAAGAATCTCAATATAAGCTAGAGTACTATAAGCCCTAGTGACTATCCGCTAGCGCATAGGCTTATATACTCAGTCTATTGATAGATATATCATGTAATGGCCTAAATATGAGGAATTACACTAATTATAAATTCTATTATACTTGGATATTAACTTGGTACCCTAGAGATGATGCTTACTTGTTCCCGTGTACGTTATTAGGTTGATATGGGATTAAATTGACAAGTGCACAGGGATTTACATGTTGTCACTTGACTCCCTTAATTTTACTTTAAAACCCCCCATTTATACACTAGTGCGTTTAGCTAACATCTGTGAACGATGTTTATATCCATGAGATGCATACACCATTAAACGGGCTAATTGTTTTGTTAATGTTATTAACAAGCCAAGAGCTTATTATAAAAAGATTACTTGTCCATTTATTATAACTATTCAGATGCTCCGTGGATATAATCATGTGGAGGATATTAGTCCCCTCAATGGCACATATACATTAGATACATCTGTAGTTGGAACTATTACTATAGTCAATAAATCTATCTATTGACCACGTATATGTTTTGGTACACGAAACTAAATAAGCTTCTAGTAAACTAAGATATGATTTGAGATCTATTTATGTGTACGAATTATGATATATATATATATATATATGTATCTATGTGTGTGCACATGGGTGTGCACTATGAATAAATATATTTTATGGGAGAATATTTTATATTGATTTCTCGGTTTGGTAAGGCGCTAATGGCCCATGGGGTTGACTTAGCCTTGGCGACTACATACCCTGATCCGTGTAGAGGGATCCCGCTTCCAGAGCATCATACTCTATAGTTCGTAGGGGGACCTCGCAAGGCAGTGTACCCTGCACCATCTAGATGGTCCACGGAGGGACCCAACCTTGGGGGCTACATACCCTAGCCTTGGGAGCTTAGATCGCAATCATTGTGCACAGTAAAGTTAATCCTAGATGTTTGATACGAGATAGAAGAGTATATGATTGTTGTTAATAGATTAGTGCCTAAGTGTGTTTTACAACTAAACTTATGATGGATACTACTATTTTAATTTTATCTTGGTGATGCATATCTTGTTTTATTTTCTAGAATGTGATGGTATTTGGTGTGCATTACATACATCATACTTTTCTAGTTATTTTGACAATAGCACTATTTATGCGTATGTATATATATATATGTAGAAATGGTATAAGCATACAAATAAAGTTTGAATTATTTTCATTATTCGACGTCGCATGTGCTTTCCAATGTGTACTCTAGTATAAAAGCCTTATAGTTCCCACTGAACCCATGTTTGGCTCACTCCCATTTTCCTAAATAGTTTTGCAAGTATTCTTCACGGGATGATGCATGTACGAAATCTAAAGACCTCTGACAAACTTTAAACATTTGTAGTCATTCGTGGACGACTTAGTATTCATGAATTATATGTATTCGGATACTTTGTAGACCTAGCATTCTACATGTGTTAAATTATAAATTTTTGTCTGTAATGTGAATTTTTTTTAGACTGGGACCTCATTGGAGGATTTATATTTCACGAAACATTATTACTATGAATGTGGAGCTTGATTCGGAGAAAGGAAACTTATATTTTCTTACTTACAGGTGTTGGTTTTGTTAAATATACAAATTTCACATGCCGAAATTTTCCTAAAATGAGGGTTTATATGCAATTTCCTATTAAATAAATTTTAAACTATGTAAGATCCACCAATATTCTCCAACACAATCCTTCAGTTCATTCCAACATCAACCCCCACCTCCTATGGTCCCTGCTAATATCGATGTACCACCAATACAAAATTCCGAAGCCACCTGGCTAAACCACGAGCATAACCAACCCTTTCAATACCATAATCCTTAGTCCATCCGTGATGGAGATCTAAACAAAGGCCAATACCCTGAGATTGCAATCGATCAGACCAAAGAGAATCACCATTATTGCACTTAAAGACTAGATGGAAGCCTTAAACCAGAGGGTGGTCGAAAAAGCTGACAATATTGCCGATCCCCAAGACCTGTCTCTCTACCCAGATGCCCATTTACCTATTAGTTTCAAGCTATCCCACATCGAGAAGTTCTCTAGGAGCACTCCACCTCACTTACATCTCAGAGCCTATGTTCGAACATGCAGTTGTACAGATTGAAAGAGGATCATTTGTCTCAGAGTTTCCACCAAACTCTCACTGGACCAGCCCACAGTTGTTTTTAAGTTTAAAGAAGCATAGGATAGCCGACTGGAAAAGTATAGTGAAGGAGTCCATGGAACATTATAAGTCCAATGAGGAGCTCAAAGTCACCCGTAAGAATCTCGAGATGAAAAAACAAAGGAAATACGAGAATGTAAGCAACTTCATCACTCGTTGGAGGGAGTTAGCATCTCAACTGGTGAAGAGCAGTTAGGGTTAATTGTCAAGAATTTCAAGCCCAAGATCCGAAGCGGCATGGATCACTAATACTTTGACCGATACAAGGCCTTGATGCACGTGGCCAATGAGACTGAGGAGGAACTTACCCAACCTGCCGAGGCTAAGAAAGCCTCATCTCAATACGAGAAGATCACCCCAATAATCATTCAAGTCTGGTCCTACCAAAGCTCGAGCCCTCATCAGCAACCAACTTCCATTATCCAAAAAAATAAGGGCTAAAAAAGAGGAACAATAGATAGAAGCACCATCCCTTTTATGCGTATTGACTTCGCTGAGTCAAACTTTAGCCACGGTACAAGTTGAGGGTATTTTGCAGCCACTAGCTTTTCTTACACCATCCAACCGAGCTCCCCCTGGTTCGAATGCCAATGAACGTTGCACTTACCACCAAGGATTCGGACATAACATTGATAATTGTTTCACCCTAAAGCATGCTATCCAATACTTGATTAACTCTTGGAAATTTACGCCCCATTAATGCACCAAATATTAAATGAAAGAAGCCCTAAGCAGAGGCAAACATCATTGATCTAGTTTACTCGAACCATCTTAGAGATAGGGGAATTAAGAGAGCAATGGAGCGAATTTGTAAGGGTTAAGGGTAGAATGAGGAATTTCTTATCAATGTACCAATTCATTTCATTAATAAAATCGAATCATTTCTTTTGAATATCTTTAATTCATGATTGCCTCTGTTTAAACTCAATCATATTCATGAAAAGACACAGGCAGCGAATCTAAAGTAAAAAGCATGGAGCTACATTAAACACGCTGAGGGTGCCGAGGGAACATACACTGAGGGGGACTGAGGGTGCTGAGAAAACATGCGCTGAAGATGTTGAAAAGAAGACTTGAATAGCTCCTTGAAGACTAGCCTCTCGATCATCATTCATACGCATTGAAGGTGCCGAGGGTATATGCACCGAGGGTATCAATGGGAAGACCCAAACAACTCTCCATAGACTGGCCTCTCCATTCATCACTCGCACTGAGGTGCCTTACCCACACCATCAAGACCCCATGGTAGTCCTATCAGTAAAACCAGAAATTTTACCTCTGAAAGGCAGAACAAAGCCAACAAAATCAATTGGTTAGCAACTAAATGCCCCCCCTCTCCCAAGAATCAAGCTAGTCTCGGGTAATCCACAGCCACTCATAAAAAATGCAGAACATCTGTAATCCTCCTAAGACTGAAGGTGTGAGCAAAAGCAGCAACACACACGGGCTCCAACAAGCCTAAGAATCAAAAAGTAGAAAGCAATTTGCCAAGACAAAAGCATAATGCAGAATCAGTAGAATCCTAAGACAGAAATACGCCATTTCTCTTGTGACCAATATCACCTTGCATTCACTCACTAATTAACCATAAATCAATATTTGCCTTTTAGTGTCGCTATATTCTCAAAAGGAGAGCAGTCTTGCATGCATACATTTGCATTTAGATAATTTTGAGTAACACAACATACTTTTTGAAACAGGAAACTCAAGATTCACGACCTTTTCAAAACTAAGTTTTCAAAATGATGGTGTAATGATTTGAGAAGTATGCGAATACTCAAAATTTAGATAAGTATGGCACAAGCATTTGCATAATGCATACACATAAGCACTAGGCTCCATGACCTTCTAGATAGGCTTCACCACTGCATCCCGGTGAGTACCTCAATGATTAGTCACACCACCATCACAACGCCAATCAACGAACTCCCGATCATCACCATAAGATCTTGAGCCCTCCTAGGGAGGCGAATCACTTCTCGAGCCCTCCCGGAGGGGCAAATCACATCATAAATCCTCCTCGAAAGTCAAATCACTTCATAAGCCCTCCCAGAGAGGCGAATCACTTCACAAGACCGCCCAGAGGGTCAAATCATAGCACAAATCCTCCCTGAGAGTCGAATCACTGCACAAGCCTTATATAGGCATGAATCCGAAGCCCTTTCTACTGGCACAAATCAAAGCCCTTTCTACAGGCACTCTCCACAACCAAAAAAACCTCCATTAAAGAGATATAAAAGAAAGTTAAAGAGAGAAAGATTGGAATGAAAAAATCTTACAACTGATACACAGGGAACAAACCCCACGAAAGGGATTTTGGCCTAGCTTTTTCTCTCCTAAAAATTCTTCAAGATTTGCTCCCAAAGTTTCTCGGATCGAAAATCACAAACACAGTATAACGATGTCAAATGAGAACTTCCAAAGCAAATATTCTCAAATCGCAACGACGCTGATGCTCAGAAAACTTGACAAAGTGAGAAGGAGCAAAGCGAGTATAAGAAAAAATTGAAAGAGTCGAAAAGCGGATAAATCCCACAGTGCCAAAAAAACAATATCGAAAAAAATAGAAGAGAAAAAGATGGCAGCAAGAGCCACACCAAGAGTGACAGCTAGGCCAAAAGGCCCAGGGCAACGTCTTGGGTGAGGAACTCTGCTGACCATCCAAAACAAAAAAAAAATAAGCTGCATCAAAAAAGCATTTAAATAATTAAGGAGGAATAAGGGCATCAAAAAACAGAAAACAATGCAAGCACACAAAAAATTCTCCTTTTACGTAGTCAAGAATAATAAGCAAAATCATACTATGGTGACATGAGAAAAATGCCATGGAAGCCAAACAAGAGGCAGGGTCCAAAAATCATGCATGAGGTTTGAGAATTTAGAGAACATAACTCGATCTTTTCTCAAAAAAAATTAAGCCAACCAAAAGTTCTTGTTTTTCCAAAATAAAAATAAAATATCACCCTAACTTTCTCGCGTTTTCTTTTTATGTCTTCTCAGAGACTCTCTCCCCCAACAGATCATCAACATGTGTTTTTTCCAAAACACATGTTTTGCTATATATTGTTATCAAAATCATTTTTTAAATCACACACACACACACACACACTGATTTCTAAAATCAAAGGGAGAATTACGAAGTACATGCTTTCCATTCTCACCCCAAAATTCTGTTTTCCTAAAATTATGGGCTGATACGCAAGTACATCAATTAACATGCGAATGTTCGATTATAATTGTATGCATATCCTACTCAGAGACCAAAAGGCCGAATTGGGTGCCTAATACCTTCCCAATTCGTAACTTAATCCCTGAACCTTCGAATCAACTAGTTTCGCATTAATTGTGTTTAAGAGGTCGTTTAATCCATGAATGTTCCTCTTTTACACAGACTTATGTTTGTTTAGTAAAACAAACTGGCGACTCTGATTTCCTTTACAAACCATCACCTTTTCTTTATAATAAAATGAACCATTTTGCAAATGAACTAAAAAACCGAAACAATCGCCACCAAATGGGCTAGCTTTGAAAGTGGGGGTTCTCACAAATAAATATGTTCTGCTAACATTGTTAAGGTTCAAACCCATGACAATCTTACTAATCAAGTGTTTTCTTTTAGAAAACAGTGTCATTATTCACTTGTCCCAGTCTAAATCCGTGACAGAACTATGTGACGGTTAACAACCTTGACAAAGGCTTTGCTTGTTTTAGTGCCATTTTACCCAATTTGGTGTAGTGCCTATGAGTTTCCTCTTCCATGTCCCTTCAAAATGAACTCCTAGAGCTCTATTTATAGAGAAAAATAGGGAAAAAACTAGGTGTGCCGCACACTCTGGACCCTGCGGCACTGGGCAATAAATTAAATTTCTTGCAAGAAAATGGCTACTCGCGAGAAAATGGTGAATACCTCAATAAAGTGGTTTTCTAGTGCGAGATATTGATCTCTTCAATCATAGGGCTTCCTAATGGACTAATCTATGCATGATAAGCCCTTTTGGTCTTTCTAGAGTCGTAGCATGTCTAAGACTCAATGCAAATGCTCACTTTCTAAAGAAAATTGAATTCTTGCTAGAGTCGTGGATTAGGGTGTTCACAGGTACTTTTTCAGAAGCACTCAAAATATCGTTAAAGTTGCCCAAACTAAGCCATGGCACATTAGAATTCTGTTGAGATTGCACCAATCGACTCCACTGGCATTGCCTGAAGTCAAAATCGGGATTACCGTAAACAAAGATAGTCCTCCATTTGGCAACTGAATCTACATTTGAAATAATCAAATCCCCAAAATCTTGCGAGAGCTCTAAGACATCCATCGAAATATAATCATCCCAAAATAAATCAATACCCCTAAAGAAGCCAATAGGGTCGATAGCAATCATAATTTGGAAGTATAACAATAATTTGAATGAGAGTGTTTTTTTGAAACTTAGCTTTAGATTCTAACAGACAAACCAAGGTGGGCCTGAACTAGGCACACAAGTCCAATAAAGATTGGACTGTCAGGGTGTTTCCCGGCCCTTGACAATTCCAACATATGACTATCATGATGAGGTTAGGGGCATGGTAAGGCCCACCTCCTCAGCTATAGTTGAGCAATTGTAAGTTTCCAAAACTCCCACATCAAAAATTTATTCTTCTATTGTTGTGATCTTCGTAACCTTTCCTTTACCCCTTCTAGATACCCTAGTTATTCTTGTGGTTTGAGCCTTGTTTTTCTTTATCTAGTTCTCTTTATTCTGGGGACTAGTAATAGGAGATTGATCCTTTGGGTATGGCAAACTCACATGAGAAACAAAACCTGAAATCTTCTTGTTTAGATTAAACAAAGCAAGAGGGTCTTCCCCTTAGATGATAAGCCTAGATCAATAAATTGGTTAGCAACTAATAGTGGTAGTTTGCCATATAACTTGGAGAGAATTTAGAACAAGGTTATTTTCCTCCACTTCTTCTTCAATCACAACCGGGCAATTAATTTGTAAGGGCGTATTAGCTGAAAGTTGAGTGTGTTAGTTAGGCCCAACTTCTTCAATTCTAATTGGGTTTAGCTGTGAATGCTAAATCTTAATCTCTACTTTAATATAATGCTGCCAAATTGGAGGACCATTTTTTTAATCACAAAATTGGATGCATAATATTCTGAATTTTTAAACTCTCCGCAAGATTGAGTGTTGAAGAGCATGATATACATTATTGGCCCACTGCCTAACATCTTAAGCTTATGAGAGAGATGGTTGCCAACATGGTATCATAGCTTCTACAAGGTCTCGGATTCGAATCCTCCCGCTTGCACTTATTTCCCCTTTGTGTTTGTTTAGTATGCATGTTATCGCTTGTGAGAGAGATTTACATTGTTGGCCCACTACCTAACAAGAGTTACATTGTTGGCCCACTACCTAACAATTATCATGATTATTCTCCATGACATTATCGATTCTCAATCTTCAAGCAAGAACTTATGTGAGTTATGCTACTGATGAGACAAAAGTACTTCTTTCTTCTATTTATTATCTACATGTTTAGTTTGTTATAGTGTGATTAGTTTGCCCCTAGCCTTCTTCATTCTTTGTAAATTTGAATAATTTGCTCAATATTCATGTTTATTTATAGCTTTCTTCTACTTCCAAAATTATAAAAATTATACAATTATATACATAAATATTATTTATTCATTAATACAGGTGTTGTAATTCTTGAATCATTGTTGTGATTACCTTTTTATTTTCCCCGTGATATTGATTTTATAGCTCAATATATCTAGGATTATAGCTAATGATTTTCAAATTTTTAATTTACATTCAAATTAAATAATATATTGCACTCTAAAAATTAAAAACCACCCCACATCGGGAATTGTTGTAGATTTTGTGTGTATTTGAAAAAATGGGAGAAGAAGAAAAATAAAAAAACCAAAGCAAGCTCCATGTGAATTGTATGTGTTTTCCTAAGTCCCACATAGGAGGGATATAAAAACTTTCATGGGTTTTTATAAGGGAAAATTTGCCTAAGGGCTTGAACCCTTTGGGCATTAGAATTTTGTGCTATTGGGTGAGGACTTGGATAAGTGTGGTTCACCATGCATACCGACCGACCCGGCCCGGGCTCGGGCTTGGGTCAAGTATTATATTTTTAGACAAAATACTTTTGGAAATTTTTTTTAAAAATAAAATTATTTATTTTGAATTTTGAAATTGTATTTGTTGACTCAGTCTTTCTGTTGTTGTGGATAGACAAGTCTCTCTCGATCCCTTTTTTCTCTCCCTCAATGCCTCAATGCAACGGAATACAACGGAAATATTTTTCTTCTTTAAAAATATTTTTCGTCTCTTATCTCAAAAAATAGATATACACAACAAAAATCCTCCATTGATACAGACCTTCATTGAGCTTAAAAAAACCCTTAAAAAAAATTTAGCCTTTGCCTGGAATAGTTTACCGATTCTGGCCTAGTTATAAAGAGAGTTAGATTTTTCGATTTCCCACCGTGCAAGGGAAATCAGGAAAATCGAGATAGAGGGATTATCTAGGTTTGTTGTATCTTGGGGACGCCGTGACCATTCAGAACAGCTAGCACAAATACCAAGCAAAGCCGCAAAACGTCTTAAAGAGAGCGACCTAGTGCGCGACTCAACCCGGTTTTCACAATCAATGTTTGGTAATTTCGTTCCTGTTTTTCAACAGGAATTTTATAAGCTAGTATCCCTTATGTTTTAAAGGAACACTAGCTAGTATCCCTATGTGAGAAATATGACGAATTACCTTCCACCTGGCTAGCTTTCTCATGCTCATTCTCATTGGTTGTCTCCTCAGAGGACGCACCACTATCCACTTTCATTCTTGCAGCCGTATACGCACAGTATTGTGCTAATTTTTTGATCACGAAACCTCCTAATTCCACGAGCTGCACCGCTGGTCGACTGACACTAACTGGAGATTTATCCTTCCTATTGGCTTTACTTTCTTCAAACAACAACTCTTTGTGCCTATATTTATCCCGGTCATAATCATAGGGCGCATAAGATGAGATTCAAAGAGAAGAACTATAAATGGAATATTTCTTCAGCCTCATTTTCTCTGCTTCAACCGAAAGCCTGTACGCAGAGGTTTCTCAACTAGCATCTAAACTCTAATCCTCAGATAATAGAACTGATATATGAGCCTCAAAACCCATTGTAAACTTCCAGGCACCATTGATAATATTAAAAACACCTTTAGGTGTAGGAGCAAAAATCTTACCAACTAGAATAAACTTTGTGAGGATCAAGCGCTTACCATTGCGCCAAAAGTTATAACTTTTAGCGAAGGCGCAACTTTATTTCCTTATACGCAAGGCCCATTAGAGCGCCATGGCATTCGATAACCTGCACACCGGATATACCCTCCGGATTCACCACGGAGAGGAGCGCAATTGTGGATTTACCTCCAACAATCCCCCCCCCACAATGGCTCGCCCCAGGTATCGAACCCGTGACCTCCTCTGATACCAATTGTTGGTCGGAAAACAACTCTAGAGGGGGGTGAATAGGGTTTTAAAAATTTAATGCAGAATTAAAACGTTTTTAAAATATTTAAGCAAAGCAACTTAGCTAAGCAACAATATTAAGAAAATAATAAACTTCAAGTAATTAATCCCAAGATAAGCAAATAAGCAATCTCAATCAATGAATATACCAATAAATAAAGAGATTGAGTAAGAAAGATTGAACCAGTTTGAAGTCCAAGGCTTTTTGTCCACACGGTTTTGGTTTACCAAACCATAATCCGCGCTCGATTAGTTCCTCGAGAATTTCCACTATTCAATCTTCTTCGGGTGAAGATCAGACCTTAATACAAATGTTATTATGCACACAACACTCACAATGTAGCTATACCAACTACACTTTTCACAAGATATGCTCTCTTGCTCTACAAAGAGACAAACTCTCTTTTGAAATGAAGAATGAATTGTTTGTGGTGATACACACCAATACAATAACTCTCAAGTGTATTTGAAGATTAAAAATAAATCTCACACTAGAGTTATCAAGATTGATCAAAATATATATAGCTCAAAAGATGAAAGATTGATCAAAATGTGTTCTTGAATCTTTGTATATTTGAATATATGAATAATAGAGTATTAGAATGATTCAAGGTATGTTAAAACATGTCTAAGACATCATATATATAGCTTGAAAAACCATATGGATATTGGGGATGATTAAGAAAGGTTTTGGGTCAAATGTATACATTTTCAAATTTTCCAACAACTAGTTTT
The DNA here is from genome assembly GCA_021464415.1 of Lonicera japonica. NCBI lineage: Eukaryota > Viridiplantae > Streptophyta > Magnoliopsida > Dipsacales > Caprifoliaceae > Lonicera > Lonicera japonica. The sequence goes on along the minus strand of JAKCWG010000428.1, from coordinate 43,156 downwards.
GACAAAAAATTCAAATTTGTTTTGCTAATTTCTCCCAATTTGACCGTTGGATCATGCTCAAATTTTAGTCAAAAGTGCTAGGAGATGTTGTCTACTATAAAAATTTCAAAATGATCGGAGTTCGGGAAGACCTCCATCTTACCATTAGATCAAAACTGTGCAAAAATTGAGCGAATTTTAAATGTAAAATAAAAATATTTTTACAATTTAACAATTTAGTTCCAAATAAAATTCTAATGATTTTTGAACCTCAAAGATATGTTTCTAAGATACCTATTTTTATCAAATCTTAAAATATAATCATTTAAAATTAATATGAATTTATTTTAAAACTCGGTCTTTGTAAAATGATGTTTTTCAAATAAATTCAATTTCAAGCTTATTTGAATCAATCTTTAAAAGATGCATAAATACGTTTGAGTTATAAGGATTTGATCAATAATGTAACTTTACATAAATCTTAAGCATTTACTTAATTACTGAATTAACGAGTATTCGAATGCTTTGATTTGTTTCTTCGGATTGATCTTCATTTGAAGCTTTTTCCTTGAAGCTTTTCATATAGACTTTTAATCCTTTGTGCTTCATGATTTGCATTGAGAGATTTGATATTCCTTGTCTTGTCCAATGATCGAATAGTGAAAGATTGATCATTGTCATGTTTTTTTTTGAATTTTTCAAGTAAATGAACTGTATACTTATATCAAGAAATATGTTAAATTACACATGATTGATTTATTGTTATTATCAAAATAAGATTAAGACCTTAGGTCAACAATCTCCCTCTTTTTGATGATGACAATAAATTAATGTGTGTTTACGATAACAAGCATAAATAACATATAAATGTAAATAAATAATATACTCCCCCTCAATTTATGCAAAGATGACAATTAAAAAATATTGCAAATATTTGAGATAGTTTTAAAACCAAACAATTTATGCAAAGATGACAATTAAAAAATATTGCAAATATTTGAGATAGTTTTAAAAACCAAAACTAATATATATATGTTTTATAAATAAATCTTTCAAAAGTGTGAATGTAGATCTTACCACAACACCAACATCATACACTCATTTTCTCCCCCTATGACAACATCAAAAAGGGATCTAGGCCGTGCGAGGCGCTGGATTTTAAATGCACGCGGGAGCACTACATATTTTGACTTTTTGCTTTAAGAAGACAACTTTCCGTCTTTGAAATTTTTATATTTTTTTTAATGACAGATAATTATTCTTCGACTGCAAAATCATTGTTAGTTTACAATAACATGCGAAATATGCGAAATGAAGAATTCCAATACTAATCCAAGTCAAACATAATTAATGAACCTTTTTTTAATCAAACTAGATGTCACAAGCTCTAGTCATACCAAGTTCACGACGGATAGTACAAAAACGATCGTCCAGGAGTGGTTTAGTGAAAATATCCGCAAATTGCAATTCGGTGCTAACGAATTCAATATCAACATCACCTTTTTGCACATGATCACGAATAAAATGATGTCTTATCTCAATGTGCTTAGTACGTGAATGTTGTATGGGGTTCTTAGTCAAGCTAATAGCACTTGTGTTATCAAATTTAATGGGAATGTGGCTAAGACTAATTCCAAAGTCTTCTAGTTGTTATTTAATATATAAAGTTTGTGTACAACAACTTCCGGCCGCCATGTATTCGGCTTCCGCCGTTGAAAGGGCCACCGAATTTTGTTTCTTACTTGACCAAGATACTAGTGCGTGTCCTAGAAAATGACATGTGCCACTAGTACTTTTCTTATCGATTTTGCAACCCGCAAAATCCGCATCGGAATAACTTATTAGGTTAAATATGTTCTCTTTTGGATACCACAAACCCAAGGAACTAGTGCCGGAAAGATAATGAAATATACGTTTTATGGCGTGTAAGTGGGATTCTTTTGGATTCGCTTGGAATCGTGCGCATAAACAAATACTAAACATGATATCCGGCCTAGAAGCCGTCAAATAAAGTAAGCTACCGATCATACCTCGATACTTCTTTATGTCGACACTTTTACCACTTTTGTCTTTGTCAAGTTTCAATGTTGAACTCATAGGCGTACTCATTGATTTAGCGCCTTCCATGTCGAACTTCTTTAAGAGTTCCTTCACATATTTCTCTTGATTGACAAAGATCCCATCTGTGCATTGCTTTACTTGCAATCCGAGAAAATAATTCATCTCTCCCATCATGCTCATCTCAAATTCCTTTTGCATACAAGTGGAAAATTATTTGCAAAGATTGTCGTTAGTAGAACCAAAAATAATATCATCAACAGAAATTTGCACAAGTAGCATATCATTGGCATGATTCTTAATGAATAAAGTAGTGTCTACTTTGCCTCTAACAAATCCATTATTAAGCAAAAATGAACTTAATCTATCATACCATGCTCAAGGTGCTTGTTTCAATCCATACAAAACTTTTGACAATTTAAATACATAATTCGGATATGCATGATTTTCAAAATCGGGAGGTTGTTTTACATAAACTTCTTCTTCAATGAAGCCATTCAAGAACGCACTTTTAACATCCATTTGATATAACTTAAAATTTTTGAAACAAGAATAAGCAAGTAGCACGCGAATAGCTTCTAAACATGCAACGGGTGCATATGTTTCTTCATAATCAATGCCCTCCTCTTGATTGCATCCTTGGGCAACGAGTCTAGCTTTATTTCTAACAATAACACCATTTTCATCCTTTTTTATTCCGAAATACCCATTTACTGCCTATAATAGTATGATCATTTGGTTTGGGAACAAGTGTCCACACTTTATTTCTCTCAAATTGATTAAGCTCTTCTTGCATAGCCATCATCCAAGATTCATCTTGTTCGGCTTCATTTATGTTTTTAGGCTCATATTGAGAAACAAATGCCACATTATTGCAAATATTTCTTAAGGATGATCTAGTCATGACCTTACTAGATGGCTCTCCAATAATTTGATCAATATGGTGGTTGGACACAAATTTCCAACTCTTAGGTAAATCATTCGAGTTTTGTTCGCCCTTACTTTCTATCTCCTTAGAAGAAGTTTGAGCACTCGATGGTTCTTCCTTAGATGTATCATTAATTTGAATATCCAAAATTTTTTGGATAATTTCAACATCATCATCGGAATGCACTATGGGTGCAAACGGATTAGATTCATCAAAAACAACATGCATAGATTCTTGAACAACTAAACTTTTCTTATTATAAACACGATAAGCTTTACTATTAGTAGCATATCCAAGAAATATTCCTTCGTCGGATTTAGCATCAAATTTTCCTAAATGATCACGATTATTTAAAATGAAACAGTTACAACCAAAAACTTGAAAATATGCAATATTAGGTTTCTTGTTATTCCATAATTCGTAAGGTATCTTATCTAACTTTTTACAAATAATAACACGATTAGTTACATAGCATGCGGTATTAACGGCTTCCGCCCAAAAATATTCGGGTAAAAAATGTTCATTTAACATGGTTCTAGACATCTCTTAAAGAGATCTATTTTTTTCTTTCAACCACACCATTTTGTTGAGGAGTTTTAGGTGCCGAAAAGTTATGATTAATACCATGCTCATCACAAAAATTCTCAATATCAATATTATCAAATTCTCTACCTTTATCACTTCTAACATGTATAATAGAAGCACCCTTTTCATTTTAAACTTTTCTACAGAATTTAGCAAATACATGAGGTGTTTCACTTTTATGTGCAAGAAAGAATACCCAAGTAAATCTAGAAAAATCATCAACAATCACAAAGGCATACAATTTAATACCTAAACTAGCAATCGAATTAGGTCCAAATAAATCTAAATGTAATATATCAAGTGGTCTAGTAGTAGTAATATCTTTCTTAGATTTAAAGGAAGATTTGTGTTGTTTACCAAGTTGACATGCATCACAGATTTTATCTTTAACAAATTTAGTTTTAGTTAATCTTTTAACTAATTCCTTTTTAGATAATTTATTAATTAAATCCATATTAGCATAACCTAATCTTCTATGCCATAACCAAGAAGTATCATTTAACACAGATAAACATTTAACATCTTGTTGAGACAAATCATCAAGTTCAAGAGTATATACGTTATTTGATCTATAAGCAACAAACAAGATAGAATTATCACTAATATTTTTAACAATGCAAAATTCAGATTTAAAAATAACTTCATAACCTTTATCACATAATTGACTAATACTAAGCAAGTTATGTTTTAAACCGTCAACAAGTAAAACATTATCAATATAAGAAGATTTATTACCAACTTTACCTATACCAATGATTTTACCTTGTTTATATAGGAGTGAGACTCAAGAAATTTCTCTTTTCTCCCGTCATGTGTTTCGAGCATCCACTATCCAAAAACCACTTTGTTTTGGTAGCTTTTGCTCTCATGCAAACCTACATCGAAATATTAAGTAACTTCTCTTTTGGTACCCAAAATAAGTTGGGTCCTTTGGGGTTAGTGTACATAGTGGTTCCTTTAGGAATCCAAGCAAGTTTGTTTTTAGCAAAATTCTTTTCTTTGTAATAACAAGAATGTGCACTATGAATGTTTCTTCCACAAAATGAACAAAGATTAATGGGATTATGAGGTGTGTATATTTTGAAAAAAAATTGTAATCCTTTTGGTTATGAATTTGATTGTAACCCAAACCGGCTTTATCAAAGACACACCTTTGTACTCCCAATAGTTTATCCAAGTTATCTTTTCCATTTGTGAACTTGGTTAGACTATTAGTTAAATCCTTTACTTTTTCTTTCAAATCCACATTTTCTAGTGCAAGTAAGTTTATAGTCTCCTTTTCTTTTTCCTTTTTCAAATAGTTGATTTCCTTTTTAAAATCAATATTTTCCTTTTCTAAAGTTTCACATTTGACAGAAGTAATGGAATTTTCTTTCTTGAGACTTGCATATCTTTTTGAAAGAATTTCAAATTTAATATGTAATTCTTCAAACATGGTAAATAATTCATCATATTCATTATGCACACTTTCATTATCATCAAAATTATCACTAAATGAGCTATAATTATAATTTACCTCATCTTCTTTTGCCATAAGACAAAGGTTGGCCATTTCTTCGCTAGAATCGGCATCCGATTCTCCCTCTTCGGAATCGCTCCATGTTCCTTTTAGTGCATGCTTCACTTGTTTCAATACTTTATCTCGTTTGTCCTTTTTCTCCTTCAATCTAAGTGGACAATTTGGCTTGATATGACCGGGTTCATGGCAATGATAGCACTTTTTGATTTCATCATTTTCTCCTCTTTGTTGATTTGATCGATCAATGTTTCTTCTAGAGGATGATGGATATTTGTTATCCTTTCCTTGATAATTTTTCTTCTTAACTAGAAATTTTATAAATTTTCTAGATAGAAGCGCCATGTCTTCATCACCATCCATTGATACATCATTATCTTCATGTTGGATAGTTTTGAGAGCTAAAGTTTTCTTTGATTTTGTATCCGCTTCTTCTTCTCTTTGAAGTTCCTTCTCATGAGTTTTTAGAAATCCCAAAAGCTCGTCCATGCTGAGTGTTTTGAGATTCTTTGCTTCTTGAATCGCCGTCACTTTTGGTCTCCACTTGTTTGGAAGAATCCTAAGAATTTTTCTTATTTTATCTTCATTAGAATAAACCTTTCCAAGAAGATCAAAATCATTACTAATAATAGAAAATCTACTATACATGAAAGCAAGAGATTCATTAGGCTCCATTTTAAATAATTCATAATCATGAACAAGCATATTTATGTTATCGTCTTTAACTTGAGTGGTTCCTTCGTAGGTAACCTCAAGTTTATCCCAAATTTCTTTGGCCGTTTTGCAATTAGAAATTTTGTTATATTCATCCATACTTAATGCACAATTTAAAGCATTTAAGGCTTTAGCATTATATTAAATTTTTTTAATATCATTTTCATCATACTCGGACATTTTCTTAAGAACAATTTTTTCACTATCATCTCTTTTGGTAATTTCATAGGGTCTTTCAAGTACAACTCTCAATTGTTCAAAATCACTAGATTGTAAAAATATACTCATTCTACTTTTTCAATAGCTATAATTTTTACCATCAAATAGATGTGGTCTATAGGTGGAGAGACCTTCGAAAAAACCGGTTCCTTGATATATAGACATGATCGTAAACTCTAAGATTGTTAAATCAAAATAAGAATACAACATCTGATACCAATTGTGAGGATCAAGCGCTTACCATTGCGCCAAAAGCTATAGCTTTTAGCGAAGGCACAACTTTATTTCCTTATACGCAAGGCCCATTAGAGCGCCATGGCATTCGATAACTTGCACACCGGATATACCATCTGAATTCACCATGGAAAGGAGCGCAATTGTGGATTTACCTCCAACAAACTTATCGGTAACCGAGGATAGATTCGCCGATTCTAGACGGTTCATCCCTAAGAGAAGGGTCCTCGATGGAGAGAGAAGAAATGGTTTTCGGACAAAGGATAGAGAGCAGGAGGAAATAAAAAGAAAAGAGAAAGGGAAAGCATTTTTTCTTAAAAATGGAAATGAAACTCAAAACTTTTAACTTAATAGAATCGAAAGAGATAATGAAGTAACTTGAGAAAGATAAACATAAAAAATCTAACTTTTTGATCAATGAAACCTTTAAAAAAATATTCAACTAGTGCTTAAAATCATGTTTACAGCTAAATCGTATTTTTAGAATTTTGGAATGAATAAACATGTGATTAATTTTTTTGTTTGCTTCCTAAGGACTTTTTTTTTTAACGATAATTCTAGACTTCCTAATTAATAAGTTTAAATGTTTGTATTATTATTTTACTCATTAAAATATAAATTTGGTGATGTTGCGCTAAAGATATATTCTGATATTATTATAATATCAATTATAATTATATAGTGCAATTACCTATTTTTCGCGCTAGAGTATTATTACATGTCTATTTAAAAAAATATATATATATAACAAACCCAAGGGAGACAAACTTAACAATTATGTTATTGTCCTTGGAAAAAATTAATTAATGTTACAAATGTAAGTTTCTTTAGAAAACTTAAGCCGACAATTGACCTTTTTAGTTCTACATATATAGCCTCTCACATGTCTTTCTTGGAATTACAATAATCTATGTGACTCTTTTCCAAATTGTTTGGATAATTAAAATTACATTGGAACAACGATTTATATTTTGAGATTCACTCTCATCAATTAAATGAGAAGAAAAAAACAGAATTATAATCACCAAAAATCTACACACCAAGAGGAACTGAGTATAATAAATAAAATACGTGACTAAAATAAATCTCACCATCAAAGGATATAATTGTATTTATACATTTTATTTCAGCTACTTTTCTTTGTCAATATTCATATTATTTCAACTTCTTAGGCATTTTTTTTATTTAATCAATTTTCCATATTCTTTTCCACTGCCCTTAGTCAACATTCTTTGTTAATAATATTTCACTAGCATCATTTATTCGAATGTTTGCTAAGTATATATAAAATATAGTGGCAAAAGGCATTTTTTTTTCTTTAAAAATGGTGAAGATAATGCAAAAAAGAGACATATAAATGGAAATGAAACTCAAACTTTATAAGTTAAGAGAATATGATGAGAAGATGAATTAAATTGAGAAAGATGGAATGTTTACTAAAAAATCTAACTTTTTGATCCATAAAACCTTTAAAACATCATTGATCTAGTGTTTATTTTTTTTGTTAGTTTCCATAAAACCTTGAGAAATCTGAATTAACATGTGATTATTATTTTTTTGTTAGTTTCCTGGTAACTTATTGGGCATTTTTTCATTTATTCTTATATTTGATATTTCAGATGTTGATGAATGCTAAGATCCATACTGTAACAACAATTGTAGCAAAGTATGTGTGAATATTCCTGGATCCTATATACGCAAGAGACCTAATAAGAGTGCTAAGGTAGCTATGATAGGTATGACCATTCTTTCTCATAAACACTCACAAGCTCGAACATATGACCATATAAATTATCATGTTTATTCATACTTATTATCGCTCAATTCAAACTAATTTTCTCTTGTTTAATCTAAATTTATATATGTACATAAATTTCCATCTCCATCCATATACATAGTCATTTGACAATGATTGTGGAATTATTGGTTGATGATAATAGCGTCCCGTTAATTTTTTAAAAAAATTGACGTAAATGTTTTATGAATAGAAAGCTACCAAATAGTCTCCTAAATATATTCATATGATGGGGAATTATAGACCTCTTTACAAGTGTCAATGTTGGTGTACAAAGTAACATATTGCTTATATAATGAGACTTGCAGGTGTTGGCACTGGGATGGAACAATATTTTTTGCTTCTTCATTTATGGAGAGTCTATAAAGAAGTTAATAGAAGAAACAAAATTAAGCACAAGAAAAAATTCTTCAAGCGAAATGGTGGGTTGTTGTTACAAGAACAACTGTCTTCAGGTTCAGAAGGAAATGTTGAGAAAAGTAAAAACATTTATATTTTCTTTAGAAAAATAAGGAAGACAATTGTCCTTTTTGTTTCTATAAATAGCCTCCCACATGTCTTTCCTAGAATTACAAAAATTTATGTGACTCTTGAGTTTATTAGTACGTGGTGTCTCTTCCTAATTGTTTCTATAATTAAAATAACATCCCCGTTATTTGTTTAATTTTCTTTCTAATTTCTGAATAAAATTACATTGGAACACTGATTTATAGTTTGAGATTCACTCTCATGAATTACAATGGAAAAAAAGAAGAGAATTATAATAACCAAAAATCCAAACAGAGAGGACTTTAGTATAATTAATTAATAAAATGCTGGTAATGTGACTACAATAAACCTAACCATCGAAGCATATAATTGTAATTATCCAAATTATTTCAACTAGTTTTCTTTGCCAATATGTATTGTTTAAACATTGCTTCACTAGCATCATTCACTGGAATTTGGTCATGTGAGTTTTCTTTCTCGATCTATTCTTTCACAAAAACACTCACAAGCATGCATGAACATAGATAGGGGTGTGCAGGAACCGAACTGAACCAAACATAATGACCTAATCGACCAAAATATAGGGTATTTTTTCGGGTTTTATAAATACAATGATCTGATCCGGTCCGGTCTTCCGTCCAGCCTACAAAAAACCCGGACCAAACAGGTTATATTTATATATTTAATTTTTTTTTAAATATATATACTTAATTTATATTTTTATATAACCCTAAATCTAACTAATAAGCCTTCCTCATTCCTCAGCAACTGTCTCTTCCTCTCTCTCATCCTTTTTTAATAGAACCTCTCTCTCAACTTCAGTTCTTCACACTCCCCCACCGGCTACTCCACCATCGGCCACCATGAGCTCTTCTTGTTCCTTCGAATCTGGTAACATCTCTTTCTCTCTCTTTTTTTTCTCTATCTCCCTCTCTTACGAATCATCAGAGGAGCTAGATTTATCTAATTCGATTGACGATCTAGCAAGTCTAATGGATCTAGATCTGAGTAATAGCAAAATAACTGGTAAAATTCTGGTAAGCTAATGATGATGAGCAAAGCTTTACGGAGCCAAAATCAACTCACATAGATACATACGGACCGACCGAAACCAAACCGTTTGAACTGGTCCGGTCCAATTTGGTCTTAGCTGGCATTTCAATCTGGTCTAGTCCGAAACGCTATAGGACCGAAGTGCTCGGTCTAGTCCAAGTACATGGTCAACGGTCCGGTTGACTAGACATTGCACACCCTTAAACATAAAAATTGTCATGTGTTTATTCATACTTATCAACACTATTATTAAATATGTACATGGATTTTCAATTCAAACCAAATTTCTCTTGAATAATCTAAATTTATATATGTAGATTCATATATCGTTCTCCACAAATATTATCATTTGACAAATATTGTGGAAATATGTAATGAAGATAATAATGTCCAAAGATGGAGCAAGAAATTAATTTGAGTCGGGAGATAAAATGTTAGATTGAAAAAAAATAATAAAAGTTTTGATTAGTAAATTTATACACAACATTAAAATTTTGCGCCAAATTTAAGGAATACTCTTTAATGACATAACACAAAATTTAGTCACCAACTTTTTTGCTGTCACAACTTTTGCCTCTAATTCTAAGTTTGTGTTTTCGTTATAAGTGCTGGTAAAGGCACCCTTATTTTCTTGTTTTAACACCCACTTTTTAAGCACCCAAATTTAATTTTTAATTTTTAAAGAGCACCCTAATTATTTGAGCATCCTAATAAAAAACAAAATAATACCCTTATTATAACTATCAGTTCACACTCTTTTCGCTTTCTCATATTCTTCTTGTTCACTCTCTACATAAAATTGTGTCTCTTTAACACTATTTAATCCTTCAGCTATTTTATCAACATACGAGTGATATATATATATATATATAAGGTTTTTCCCCCTTTTTTTAACTAGTGATATAGTTAAGTAACTCTAACCCTCCCCTTCCATCCTAATCTCTATGTCAGCGACCACTACCACTGTAGGATTACTAATCCACCTCATAGGTGGGATTATTTAATCCCTTTCTCAAAGAGATCAAAGATCTTTATAACATAAATAATATATATCGATATCTAATCCGAACTAACACCAAATATGGGCTACTATTCAATTCTCTAATCTTTGCATGTCAAACACAACCTAAGGCAATTAGTATTATTTTTTTACTATTAAGTTAGTTTATCTTTCTTATAATTTGCATAAGACTATTAGCGCTCCAAATGAGTACTCTAAATACTATAGTATTCCAAAACTATCTTTAATGACACTTTATATGACTATTTTTTGACAGTTTTGATGCATTGAGGACACTGTTTGCGGTGCTAATAGTTTTAAACTTTTAATTTCTAACCTTATATTTTAATTACTTAACACATATTTGAAAAGGTTCAGTGGGGGCTTGAGCTCCCACCAGGCCTACATTGGCTCTATCCCTGATAACGTCTAATTAGAAGTTGTATGATTTTAAAATTGATGCGGATGTTTTATGAGTAAAAAGCTACCAAATACTATCTTTAAAATATTCATGGGATGTGAAATTGGAAACATCTTTATAAGCATATAATCCTTTAGGTTTCATGCATTGATGGTAACATGTTTCTTATATAATGCGACTTGCAGGTATGGGCAGTGGTGTTGGAATAATAATTTGCTTCTTGGTTTATGGAGGGTTTATAAATAGATTAAAAGAAGAGACAAAATTAAGCTCAAGAAAATAAAATTTAAGTGAAATGGTGGATTCTTGTTACATAAACAATTTCTTTGTGTGAAGAAACGAAAACAGTTGAGAAAAGCAAATTGTTTACCTTGAAGGACGGCTACTGATTGATATAACAAAAATCGAATCCTTGGTAAAGCAGGCCAAGGTACTGTAAACAAAGGAATGTTGACAAATGGAGTAATTGTTGCAATTAAAGTCTCTACAACAGTAAACGGAGACATCATCGAATAATTTATTAACAAGGTTGTTCTTTTATCACGGATTAACCATCGAAATGTACAAAAGTTACATGGATCTTGTTTAGAAACAAAAGTTCATCTTTTAGTTTATGAATTCGTCCCTAATGGATCCCTTTTCCAGTATATCTATGACATAAACGAAGAGTTTCCACTTCTCAAGATGTGCGCTTGCGAATCACTATAGAGATTCTTATGTACATTTAGCCATTTCAATGCCAATTTATCGTTGAGACATTAAGTCCACATATATACTATTGGATGAAAAATATATATTAAAAGAGGCCGACTTTGGGACTTCAAGATCTATTGCTATTGATGAAACTCACTAACCACACGAGTATCAGGGACCTTTGGGTACTTGGAGCTTAAGTACTTCTAATCAAGCCAATTTACCGAGAACAGTGATGTTTATAGTTTTGGAGTAGTTCCATGGAACTCTTAATAAGTGAAAAACCAATTTCATCAACCAGGCCTAAAGAATTGCAAAGTTTAACAACATATTTTATGATTGCATCAGAGGTAAGGTGTTTATTTGATATTATTGATGCTCAGGCTCATAAAGAAGGTGGAAAAGAAGAGATCACAAGGGTTACAAATCTTGCAAAACGGTTCTTGAATTTAAGTGGGAGAAAAAGGCCAAGAATGAAATAAGTTACAGTGCAGTTATAAGGGATTAGAAAGCCAAATAATGCATCTACCATTAACGAGCAAGATGAAGAGGATGAATATGACATTACTGAACAGACTATGCCTTTGGAGACTATATCAAATGCAAAAGCTTGTTTAGATGCACATCCTCTCTAATTTGAATAATCTTTTGAAATTATATATTAGATTATATATTTTTTGCATATATATGACTTTGATCATGTATAGGTCAAATTTTGTAAATTAGAATGGAAGTCAGAAAAGTATCGATGTTTGGTACGAGTAATAGGAATTAGCAAGTATTTTATTACATATAGTTCTTGTTTTGTTTTCCTTAAAAATTCTAAATGCTGATAAATAATTTACTTTCAATTTTCTTTATGCGAGATATTTAAATGTCAAACGAACAACAATAATGTTGTAGGCACAATATAACTTGATCTCTATTTGAATATAAAACAAAAGTCATAGTTAAATAAATTCAATAAAAAATCTTAAATTATTTAAATTAAACACAAACGGCGAACATTTTATTTTCAACCCTTTTTAAGAGGTATTCAAAAAGTCGGGATTTTTTTGAGTTTTTTTTTTTTAGACATTGAGAGGTGAGATGACTTTAGATGGTCAACACAATGGAAAAAATTTGCTTCTCTCGTTGGAATTGTCAACAAGGTAGTTCCTCTTCCATCCATCCGAGTTGCTACTGTTACTTCTTTTCAGTGACGAAAACTTAATTCAAGGATCGTTTAATATTGCGTATAAACCGAACAACATACTTTTGAAAAACTCTATAGGAGGAAAGGGATTTCACCTTTATGGATCATGTAGAGGATAATGTAGGTCAGAAAATGACGCGAACCCGGATCGTCTTTCCTAGCCAGGCTAATGGATCCTCAACCCTTGAACTACAAACGTAGCAAGAACCTTGGAATACGTCGAAAAGATGGAAGATGGAACCTCAACCCAACACTTAAAGAAGCGCGAACCTCGGTATAATTGAAGACGCCACAATCAATTGGTGGAGAATTGATTGATAAGTCAAGAACAATTGAATTTATTCAATTCAACATGTTCAACATGCTCTTAAAGAACACAAAGAGAAAGCTCTCAATTTAATTAATCATCAAAACTTAAAATAATAAAACAATAATGTGCCTCCTTTAAATAGGAGAAACAAAGCTAGAATCCTAATTCAAAAAGGAAAGTAATTCCTACTTAGAAAAGGAAAATAACTTCTAGAATAATCCTAACACAATAAGGAAAATAATAATAAATAATAAGGAAACTTATTCAAAAAGGAAACTACTAATCTAATTCCTAATTGAATAATAAAATAAGACTACTAAAATAAACTCCTAAATAATTAAGGAAATAATATAGAAGTCTTGAAATTCTATAGAATTCTTTTTGAATTTCCATGCTCTATCCTTGTAATTCATCAGGTATGGATCATCATTTAGAACTATAGAATTCTTTTTGAATTTCCATGCTCTATCTTTGTAATTCATCAGGTATGGATCATCATTTAGAATGCCACAAACCACCATGGTTGAATAGAAATTGAAGCTAGTCCGGATCATATCATACCCCTCTTCTTCAAGAAGATTCGTCCTCGAATCTTTGCTAAGCATTGTTTGATTCAACCCGCATCTTCCAATTTGCAACTTGACCTTCTTTGACAAATGGAATTCATCGAACTTGAGGCTATGCTTCAACTTGATCATCTTTACTTCATTGAAGAAACTTCCTAGCTAATGTTTCGAATGGAAATCATACTTGTCCATGCCAATGAAGTCTACATGCTCCACATCATCAACTTTCAACTCCGGTTCTTTGGCTAGAATCTCTTCTCTTTCCTTTGCAAAGATCCTCCTCGCTTCTATGGCTGCCTTAGAAATCCTTTGCTTTTCGCTGCAACTAACCTCCATATTCTTTTTGAACCATGCAAACTCTACGGCTGCCATGCAATTCAATTTCACCACTACGACCTGCTTACCAACACCTTGCTCTAAAGTTTGCTCTCCATGTTCTAAGTCAACTTTTCCTTGGTGTTGATCTCCAGTTCCCTGCAAATAAGACACAACAGACATAGGCAAAACAGGATTAAGATTGTTAGTATTTGAAAATACTTCCTCCGATTCGCTCTTTTTTGCCTCAATCTCTCTCACTCCACTCAAGTCTTTTTCAAACTCATTCTCACTAGAGATCACTGAATTTTCTTTTTCTCTATCTTTTACCTCAGCCTCTCTCTTTTCATTACTCTCTTTTATTTTTCTCTCTCCTTCTTTCTTTTCATCTTCGCTCTCTTTCCTTTCCACTCCTTCACCATTTTTCTCTTATTTTCGCGCACTCTCTCTCTTTTGATCACTCTCCTTTTGTAACTTCATTTGATCTTCATAGGCTTGCTTTGGTGGCAATGGAACAAGAGCAATGGTTCTCTCATTCATCTTGAAAGAGTACTTATTGGAAAGGCCATTGTAAGTGACTTGCCTATCAAGCTGCCATTGTCGACCCAAAATCATGTGGCCGGCTTGCATTGGAACCACATCGCATAAAACTTCATCCTTGTACTTCCCAATGCTAAGAGAAATAAGCACTTGCTCGTTCACCCTTATCACTCCATTATCATTCAGCCATTGCAATTTATAAGGACACGAGTGCTTGAAAGTAGGCAGTTTCAACTTCTCAATCATTGTTGTGCTAGCAAAGTTTGAGTAAACTCCCCCATAAATTATCAAACTACACACCTTATCTTGCACGAGGCATCTAGTTCGAAATATATTCGTTCGCATACTTGGGTCACCACATTCAGCTAGCAATTCACCTTCTACGGCATGCTCTTCAATTTGGTTTGGCATAAAACTTTCCCTCTTAAATTGCTCATAAGTTTTGGAAAACAGTTCATTAAACTTCGAACAATTCTCATTATCAAACAAGGAAGCCTTTTTCGTGCTACTACCCAAATTTTGTTTTCTCCTTTCCCTGTTAGGAGTTTCACTTAACCGTCTGCGCCGTCTAATTTCTAGATTTCTTAGTCGTGCGCTATCATCTTTAAACTCCTCGTCACACCAACTTTGCTCAAAATTAAAGTAACTTGACATTCTCGCTGCAAAATAAAGATTAGTACAAGAAAGATAATTCTCACCACACTCCCTTTCGTGTTTCGCTCGATTGATGTCACTCTTCTTTTACCGCTCGTGTTTGTCACTCAAAATATTGATATATACTCACAATTTTCTCTTTGGAACCCCAAAACAAGTTGAGTAATATGAATATCACAAGTCCTCAACAACGAATCGCAAACCCAACAATTAGATTTAGACACGTTCAACAATGTAATACCAAGGACTCAAGAAACCAAATTCTAGCAATATTAATGAGCCAAACGAATTTCTAGAATTGCTAGAATAAATGCTAGTAGATTTTCAAACGATGGCAACAAACAAATCCCTAATTAACGCAAATCAAATATCCTATGACTTTCTAGATTTTTCCCAACTAAACGGAATTTATATTGACCAAAATCACAAGATTAAAACCCAACAAGAAGTATATCAACGAATAATCTAGGTTTTTTTTTTTTGAAATATTTAAACCTCCACAATTGAACCTTCAATGCAACAATATTCGCAAACCAACCCTAACAATAATCAAAATTCAATTCTAGGGTTCTTCCAACAAAGAAAATTTCAATAAATAATTTTTTTACTATTCACGCAGCACTATTCACAGCACTTTTTTTTTTAATGCAGGTGCTATCATAAAACAGCAATAACTTTTGATCTAACCGTTGGATTGGGCTGATTTTCGGATATGTTGTTCGGAACGCAATTTTACTATAGTTGGACAAAAAATCAGGACGATCCGAGGTCGTTTCGATAGCAAAAACCACTAATTTCGACAGTTCAACTTTTTTTTTTCCAAAAACACTGTTCACTCGAAATCACTGTTCATCGCGCACTGTTCATCGTGGTTACTGCTCATCACTGTTCATCGCAATTACTGTTCATGCGTACTCTTCATCACTGTTCACGATTACTGTTCATGCGCACTGTTCACGGCACTGTTCACTTTTTTTTTTTTTTTTTCAGAATCTATAAACCCTAACACAATTTTTTTGGAATAAGATTAACAAGAATGAAGGCCTAGGGTTTCAAGAATCTACTACGAAATTGAAAGAATAAGAAACTAAGATAGAAAACCTGGATAGAAAAGTCTCCTCTGATACCAATGACGCGAACCCGGATCGTCTTTCGTAGCCAGGCTAATGGATCCTCAACCCTTGACCTACAAACGTAGCAAGAACCTTGGAATACGTCGAAAAGATGGAAGATGGAACCTCAACCCAACGCTTAAAGAAGCGCGAACCTCGGTATAATCGAAGACGCCACAATCAATTGGTGGAGAATTGATTGATAAGTCAAGAACAATTGAATTTATTCAATTCAACATGTTCAACATGCTCTTAAAGAACACAAAGAGAAAGCTCTCAATTTAATTAATCATCAAAACTTAAAATAATAAAACAATAATGTGCCTCCTTTAAATAGGAGAAACAAAGCTAGAATCCTAATTCGAAAAGGAAAGTAATTCCTACTTAGAAAAGGAAAATAACTTCTAGAATAATCCTAACACAATAAGGAAAATAATAATAAATAATAAGGAAACTTATTCAAAAAGGAAACTACTAATCTAATTCCTAATTGAATAATAAAATAAGACTACTAAAATAAACTCCTAAATAATTAAGGAAATAATATAGAAGTCTTGAAATTCTATAGAATTCTTTTTGAATTTCCATGCTCTATCCTTGTAATTCATCAGGTATGGATCATCATTTAGAACTATAGAATTCTTTTTGAATTTCCATGCTCTATCTTTGTAATTCATCAGGTATGGATCATCATTTAGAATGCCACAAACCACCATGGTTGAATAGAAATTGAAGCTAGTCCGGATCATATCAGAAAATACCCTAGAGGGGGTGGTGAATAGTGTTTCTAAAGCTTATTCGGATTTTTAAAACCGTTTTAAAAATATTTAAAGTCTATATCAAGCAATCAAGCAAAACACTCAAGTAATCTCAAGCACAAAGAAAATATAGCAATTAATAAAGAAGCTAGAGATAGAAAGATTAAACCGATAGAACTCAAAAACTTTTTGTCCACACGGTTTGGCTTGTTAGCCCATACTTCCGCGCTCGGATAGTTCCCCGAGAATTTTCACTAATACCGATCTTCTTCCGGGTGAAGATCAAACCTCTACAACTGAACACACTCTACAAATGTTGATTTCTCACAACACTCACACAAGAACAACCTTTTGCTATTTTAAGAGATGAACATCTCTTAATGTTAGAAGAATAAGATTTTGGTGACAAACACCAACGAAAAATAGCTCTCAAGTGCTTGAAGATTACAATTTAAGCTCACATTAAGAGATATCAAATTTGATCAACAATTTATAACTCAAAATAATGTTCTTGAATCTTTGAATATTGAATATAGATAAAAGAGAATAGTATTAGAATGATTCAAAAGTGTTTAAATAAGTCTTAGATAGTGTATACATAGTCTAAGACATCAAAAGGCCATTTGGAGGGAGTTGGCGGAGGTTTGGTACCAAAATGGTGATTTGTAATGGTGAATAAGCTTTGATATAGTTAAGATGTGTGGTGTAAGATAAAAGAGCTTTGTAGATTTTGTAGAAGAATGATATTGGTTCCGACTTGCAAATTTGTCCACGTATGATCAAATAATTGTGCCGAATACTTAAAACAACAACTTAGTTAAATTACTCAAGATTAATGTTATTGATATTCTCAAAACAATATTAGTGAATTTTAGGTCAACATATACGTAGGAGGAGATTAGAGTTTGATAGCATCAAATTGCAATAAGATCAATTTTTTTCAAATCCCACTCGGCTGCGGAAATTGATAATTTTCGTCACTAAAATGATTATTGATTGTCTTTATTTCTCACGTAATGTTAGTAACTTTGCATTCCGAACAACATATCTAAAAATTAGCCCGACTAAACTGTACAGTCAAAAGTTACGATTGATTTATAATTAGAGTATGGAAAGCCTCAAAATCTTCTATCATACTTCTTATGTGGTTAAATCTTACACCGAGTGTGGGATATGGTCTCACGAAGATTTCCTACTTTTCTCTGTATGTCACAAACCCTAATTCATGAGAATTCTAGTCTCTATGAGAAGAGTGAAGACCGACTTTTATATAAGGTTACGATAGGGACATTAAGAGAAATAAGAGTTTGGGCTTCTTATGGAAAGCTGAAATCCTAATTCGATTATAAACTAATTCTTTCCATAAATTATAACTCGTACCACTAAAGAATTATAATTGCACTCCCGTCATTATTTCAAAATTATATTCTGAGCTCCTTGTTATTAAATGGTTATTATTCTCCACACGTTAAGATTATATATAACCATCATTTATATTAAATTACTGACAATTATATTTAACTGAATTATTTGTCTTTGAGCCTACCACTTAACATATTTGACATGTCGGATTATCATTATCCACTTGCAGCGTTTAACATGATCATAACTTATAACGTTTTCAAGGAGCTTTCATCAGTCCCTATACCAGGACATGGATTCGATTAATAATTCATATAAATCATAAATATAGTGCCGTTATCTAATTCATGGAACTTATTGACCTATAAATGAATCTCACTCTTAATGAATCAAAACAACAAATACTACATATATACTTCTATTAATTATTTCAAGATTAAGAGCATAAGCAATCATAATAACCATAAGATTTAAATTATTTTATATAGTGGGTATAAAAAAACTAACCCAAATTGGTCTCGTTCAGTACACACAAAAGTGTAATAGCACAAGGACTTGAAATTATATTGATTCCCGTAGTTAAGATAAATTACAAAAAATTGTGCTACAATCCTATCGATGGATGTCCAATTATATCAAAGATTGCGAGCCAATAAACTAATATTTCACAAGGACTGATGATATGATCCTTTGTATGTAAGTTAAACTTTGCACACCAAATCGTATATTATATGAAATAAAAGACATATGCACAATATTTAAATAAATAATATAATGCAAATATTGCCCACAAAGATTATCATTAGTAAAACTGAGTTTATATAACATAGCTAAACTAATAATAACAAAATAGCATGGCCTTTAATATCACTTTAACAATCTTCCATTTAGACTCAAAGCCACACAGTTATGCATTTTACTCCCATTTCCTGTGATGACCTCAATTTTAAAATAGCTTTTAACTAATATTTTTTTTAAAATGTTATAACCATAATATTTATTATGATTTTCTTTGTTTCATAATTTAATATTCATTATTAGCAATTAGTATCACATTTGTATGAAAAAATATAATTGATTGTGTGGTAAGATCAATAAATTAATTGATTTAGTTATTACTATAAAAAAAATTGAATTACGATCACGTTATGTTTTGGTGTGATGAAGTGTTATCTTATAGTTATGACAATAATATAATTCAGATAATTGATTTATTTATATGTACATTATATTTTATATTTTGATGAATTTTGGTAATGTGTGAGTAACTTTATTGTTCATTTATGTGTATTAGAATGTATATGTAGCTATAAATAACAATTAGTTAATTTTTTTAAAAAATTGTATACGTAATATCATTGATTGGATAAATACTCCCAAAAATTATACGCATGGTTTCTATAATTTGTGATTTCTATTTGTTTGTGATACTTGAGTGAAGATCAAATATTTCATATATGTAGTAGTATACGCGAGTTTATAGGTACTGTTTGATTAAGTATCTCTCTATCTAAAATAATAAAGACCTAACTTATAATTCTTAATATACTATTTGAGTAAGTGCTAATTTGGTTACATACTCATGTCAGGTTTTTCTTATTTTATAGTTTCTCAATATATATGTGTACAATATGTTAGATTTTCCTTATATATTATTAATGAACCAAAATCATTATACTTTTTTTCTAGATTCCAATTATTTGAGTAAGAATTGACGATGAAAAACACTACCTCTAATTTGGGATTATTTGAATAATATCTGATGATGGAATACCGTACATCTATGATATGGGCTATTTGAGTTACATGAATTATTATATTTGATAATTTTTATCTTTATTATTTGAGTAAGAGTACATTAGTTTGGTTACATACAAAATTAATAATTTAAAGTTGGAATACTATATGCCTGATTCGTTTATTTAGTTTTCAAACATTGATTTTAAGATATATGCCCAATGTATTCTAGTATAAGGGAATTAAGGAGGGTTAATAACTCTATTTATATGGTTGAAGATTTATGTATCTGATGTGTACAACTATGTGCCTTATACTTGGATGCCTATGATTGTTGTTCCTTAGCAAAGTGCTAGTAGAGAATGTGATTATGTTAAAATTGTATGATCTGGAAGAGAAAATGAGAAAGACGCACCCTGAACTTTTCTTACATCATTTGTCTTATCCTAAATCTCCGGACGAGATTTCTTTAATGTGTGTATAACTGTAAGACCCGTAAATTTCTAGTTTTTACTTTCATATATAATACATGGGTATTATAGTAATGTTACATTAAGTGTCTTTATAATTATAATTACGATTTATTTATTTATTTTCTACATTCATGAGTTAGATGGGTTCTATATAATATTATTTTTGTAGCCTACTATAATAAATTAGTGAGTTTTATATTTAGTTTAATTGTTTTCCTAATCCAACATGTACTAGGAAGTGGGCCAGGTCTATTATATAATTAGTATTTAGAAGCCCTAATCTTATAAGATTTAAGTTAAAGCCTTAAACCCATTATCTATTTAATAATAATAATATATTTAGTTATATTGGGAGAATGAGAAAGAGAACAATGTACGTAGAAAAATGGAAGAGGCGACTTAGGGCGTAGAAGGAGACACCATGGCGAATGATTATTTTCTTCCTTAGTTTCAAGATATCTTTCTCCGTTTATCGATGATTTAAGGTGAGTGATTCTCACCTTTTTCTAGTGGTTTCTATTCATACATGTTTTGATTTTCTTTTGACCTAATTTTTGTGAAGAAAGGTTATTCTGTTTTTGCTCAATTGGTTGTAAGTTTCTTGATAAAGAATTTCAGTCATATGCTCTTATTAAAAATCTGAGAAAAATACATAGATTAATATTGTGAGTTAGAAGTAATTTGGCTTTGGAATTGAATCAGTAGGGTTTTTAATTTGGGAGATATAAATTTTACAAAACAAGTGTATTACGATACCTAGTGTTAATCAGATTGCTGTCTTACATGTGTATATAGGAATTCGTTTGGGACACTCATCTTTCGTGTAAAAATATGGAAAAATTATAGAAGTTAATATCATGTGTTAGGAGTATCTAGGCTTTGGAATTGATTGAATATGATTTTTGTGTTGAGAGATATTGAATTTACAAAAACAGTGCACTGCAGAATCTGATGCTAGACAGATTGTATATCTGTCACCAAAATGTTTATAACTCCTAAAGTATAAATGATTTTTAGTTGAATCCAATTGGACATGACTCCAGACACATTAGGCTATATTTTGTAATGTTTATGAAATTTTTGGATTGTTGAGTAATTCACAGAATTTATGTGAAGTTGGTGGTTGTGTCGATTATAAGCCCAGTTTGTGTTCTTGTTTTGTTTGTGTGTAATTTAACTTATGATTTTGGTGTAGTTTGAATAGGATTCTTAAAAATTGACTAGAGTCATAGGAAAATTCCTTAATTATGCCACTGCTCCCTTGTTATGATTTGATCTTGGATTTGATTCAACACTTGTGTGGATTTCCCATGATTTTTGTGAAAAGAAAACTTTGGTGAAAGCCAATGGAATTTTATGATTTTGACCGTAAGCCAGATGGGGTCTTGTGATTGTTGTTTTACTCGTTCTATTTTTGAATAAACGAGTGGATTATATGTGATTTTACTCGCGGAAGGGCGAGTGTTTTGGCGCGCAAATGTATAACTAGCCTTCCGAAGAAGGTTGGAACTTTAGACGATATGCCCGTGCGGGTTTCGGTTCGAAGTGGCCGCTAGTTATACGGGGAGACATAGGGCAAGATGATCTGTGTAGGCCATGGGAGAGTATGGCGAGGTGGCATGTAATTAAGGTGCACACGCTAACCAAAGAGTCTAGTGGATTAGGAATGTATGATTGTTCTCTTTGTTTAATTTGTATAAAATTATTAGATCTCTAAATGACAATTCTAGCACATGAACCTGGAAGGAAATTTTATGATGCTCATTTTCATGTTTTGAATTTCCTTTGATTCCTTATCGTTTAAAAGTTTTGGTTGAATCTCGCTTGTGAAAAGTGTCTGCATTAAATCACGGCTTTGGAGTATTAAATGGTCAATATTTGCGATCTTTTGCGAGTATTTGTAGAAATTGTCATTCTGGAAATGTTTCGTGTTTTAAGTTTTCCCAAATTCCGCACGGTTTGGGCAGAAACGGACATTTTTAATGTAGCGATTTATTTTATGGTGTATATATTATCCTCGTCACTAACTTCTGATGTGCAGGAAGGTAGGCCTTTCTAATATTTGTGCAGGGTTGGCCTACCTTAGCGTTCTTATAAGTATTAATTTAAAGCTTTGTGAATGAATGTGACAAGAAACTAACCGCCACCTCTTTATCGGGAAACTACGATTTTGTCTCGATAATTATGTGGAACTACATGTTTTGTCTCATGGTTATTTCAGTTGAAAATTTGTATTTATAATAATTTCATCATAGACATAGTTGGGTGAATGAATTAATTCATACCAGTATTTTATACTGACCCAAGTTGTCTGTGTGCTTCTTGGGTACGTTCTCTTTGTGAGCGTAGCTAAGAGGTTTGCAGGAATTTACGTGCTTTTTGATCATGCTAAGACATGTACTTGATGTATGCTTATTTTGTACATTTCTTTTTGTTTGATGTACTTGGGAAGTGGGGGCGATTTAGATGTACTCTGGCCTAATAATTCTTGTAAAGCAAATGTAATTGGAGTTTTGTATATATATAAGGTTGGACATTTTAATTTTATTTATTACACAAAATATTTATTTAAAAATAAAAGTTTTTGTTTATTAAGTTTATATTTTGATTTTCGAGCATTAGTTTAAAAGTAAATATAGTTTGAAAATTTTCACACCCGGTAGTTGGATGGTCAAGTACGTGTGGATTAATGAGTACTCGAGGTCCAAAAATCGGGGTGTGACATTTCCTCAACGTGAACGTTCTATATATTTTTCTTCTTTTAAGTCCCCGGCTCCTTCAAATTCACAGCTATTCCATTATTATCAAAATAAAGTTTAATAATTGATTGAATTGAAGGTACCACATCTAGATCCATGAAGAAGTTTCTGAACCAAACTTATTCCTTAGTTGCTTTTGAAACGATCACATATTTAACTTCCGTGGCGGAGTCAACAATGCATGATTGCGTGATACTCTTGAAATTGTCTTTTTGGAGTCCTTATCTGATTGAAAATTCGAGTCAGTATATCCAAGAGGTACTAGACTATAGTCTAGTGTTCTTCCCTTGGATTAGATTGATATTTGCTAACCATGGCAACATCAAACCAGATGTCTAGTACAGTACACAACATAACATACATAAGACTTCCTACTCCTGAAGCAAAATGAACATCATTCATCCTCTATATCTTATCAGGTGTCTTGGATAAAGGGATTTGATGCTTAAAAGAGAGAAACCATTTCTTGGAACCCTCAATGCTAAATCCAGCAATCTTGTGACCCAACATCCTATTTTTTTGATCTCGTATAAGCTTAATACCAATTATATAACTAGCTTCTCCCAAGTCTTGATATCGAACTGACTTGATACCCATATAATCACTAAAGATAGTACCCCCATATTGTTTTCAATAAGCAAGATATCATTTATATATAATACCAGGAATAACAATGCATTTTTGTTGCGCCTTTTGTACACATAAGTCTCATCCGGACATTAAGAACAAAATTCAAAGATTTTATTGCATGATCAAAACGAAAGTTTCTAGATCTAGACGCTTACTTAAGCCCATATATGGAGTTCTTAAGCTTACACAACATGTCCTCTTAGCCTTTTGCTATGAATCCTACTAGTTGCATTTTAAATTTCAGAGCCCCTTGCGACTTTTTTGCATCTTTATCTTGAAGTGTTTCATTGTAATTAAAATTGTTCGTTTCTTGTTCATCAGAGATCATGTTGATCATAAGACTATCCCAAGAACATGAAACGGTTAAGTTGATCAACTGTCCTCCCATTAGAATGAGGCACTGCTTGTGTTTATGTACCTTAAGTTGAAGTGCCTCTAGGAGGTTGAAGGTAATCTCGCATTGTGCGGACCGGACAATTGTGATCATTGTTCTCTCCGGCATTTGACTCAATGTCTTCGTTATCCATCTCGGATGGAGGAGGTGATGGAGAAGGATGCCTTGGTGGTGGTTGGCCTCTTGGTGGACTTATTCGAAGATCAATGTACAAGTCCCCGAGCATAAGCCCGGGAAGGTGATCTTAAAGAAAATTGCCACCTATAAAAGAAGAAAATAATAAGCAAGAAAAACTTATTCACAAAAGGAGAATATATACTTACAAAGCGGGTTTTTGTACAAAACCCGTAATCCGTCTTTCGCCGTATCCCCGGCAACGGCGCCAAAAACTTGACGCGCCCGAAATACTTCCGCGCTTAGGAACCCAAGTGTAGGTCGTCAAGTTATAATACTTGGTAGGTCCAAGTGTCGAACTACAAGGATAGTCGGAAAGACGATGTGGTGATTACGAGTCCAAGGCTTTGTTCAAGAGAATTTGTTTAGTTGATTTTAAAGTCTTGCAATAAAAATTAAAGTGGTGTATCAATTGATAAGAAAAGGCTAAGGCATTATAGAATTCATTTGCTATGCAATGTTATGTAAAATTAATCTCATTCAAAATTCTCAATGCAATTCCTAAGTGTTGAGTACCTTACACTTTTCTAAGCAAAAGGGTGTGAAGCAAGAGCAACCCATTCCCATATAAATGCCATATAAAGAAAGGGTGTAAGTAAAACTCAACACAAATGTATCTCTCATTTTTATCTTGTAACAAAGGGTGTGAAGCAAGTGCAACCCATTCCCATATAATGTCCAACCAAGATGCAAACTTGAGATACACCAAAAGAAAAGGCATAAAATTAAACTAGGCATTGAGAATTCATTGTTAGTTTCCCCTAGGCAATTGACTTGATTATGAAAATGGCCAACTAAAAAGTTTAGCACAATAAATCATAACATTTCATTTGTCTAAGATTGGGAGGTCTAGGTGGAGATTAAATCATCCGATTTAGACACATTTGATAAATACAAATTGAATCCTTATGGTGATTAGTGTAGTTGATTATGGCATAAACTTAAGAGATCCTCCTTGGCAACATTCTAACTAAGAAAATATTGAGTCTCAAAATCACATAAAGTGTAGAAAGCACTCAACATATCATTAAAGCATTCAAGGATTGGAATCTCAAATTTATGGTATTTCTATGAATACTCAAAGACTAAACATGCTTGGCAATGTAAAGTATCTCAATCATAGAAGGAATGGACATATGCTAATAAGAAATACACAAGTGCATCATCTTCTCATTAATGCTTGAGATCTATGTATACAAGGCATACAAAGTCAAATCACCTTATGAGGATTATCTTACTAGCTTATGAATGGTTGATTGAATGGAGAAGATGAAGGATTCAAGAAGTATTTAACAACACTAACAATGGAATGAGAAACAAACTTACATAATTAATGCAATGCAAACTTCATCTTCTAGCCTTAGCAATGAAACTACTCCATGATAGTTGTATGAACAAAAACCATTAAAGGGATTTCCATTTCTCTCAAGAGTTTCTCTCTCTAGATTTCTTACAAGTGATAGATGATAAACAAAGTGCAGGAAAATAATACTTATGCTACTTGAATCTAGATCTAGAAAATTACATACATTACATGAGGGACAAAGAGCAATTTAAATAATGGGAGAGCAATGCCCAAAAATGGGTATTCTAGCACACTTTCTAAGAGACCCCTGGGTAAACACCTGAGCCTAGAACAAAAATAGAAAGTCCAGCACTTGTTGGTGAGTTTCAATGCATCAAAAGGGGAGAAAAGCTGCTTTTGGGGGCTGCGCTGTGCATTCTGGGAGGTCTCTGATCGATCAGAGGCTCCTCTGATCGATCAGAGGGGAGATTTTGGCTTGTAAGGTGGGCTCTGATCGATCAGAGCACCCTCTGATCGATCAGAAGGCATGTTTTGCATTAAAAGGTGGCCTCTGATCAATCAGAGGCTCCTCTGATTGATCAGAGGACACTTCGGGAGACTTTTTTTCTTCTCTTTTGGCTTATATCTCTCTTGTACGCTTCCCAAAGCTCTCCAACTTGCTTCCATAGCCTGAAGGTACACTCAAGACACTAGAAAAGGCTACTTTGAGCCATGTTAAAAAAATTCTTGATATTTGAGTGTGTGCACAAGAAGTGGATTAATTTAATTAAACTAGGCTAAGATAAACGCGATAAACACAATCAAAAGAGCGTTAGCGACTACAAAATTACGCGTTTATCAAAGAGAGAAACCATTTCTTGGAACCCTAATTGCTAAATCCAGTAATCTTGTGACCCAACATCCTATTTTTTTGATCTCGTATAAGCTTAATACCAATTATATAACTAGCTTCTCCCAAGTCTTGATATCGAACTGACTTGATACCCATATAATCACTAAAGATAGTACCCCCATATTGTTTTCAATAAGCAAGATATCATTTATATATAATACCAGGAATAACAATGCATTTTTGTTGCGCCTTTTGTACACATAAGTCTCATCCGGACATTAAGAACAAAATTCAAAGATTTTATTGCCTGATCAAAACGAAAGTTTCTAGATCTAGACGCTTACTTAAGCCCATATATGGAGTTCTTAAGCTTACACAACATGTCCTCTTAGCCTTTCGCTATGAATCCTACTAGTTGCATTTTAAATTTCAGAGCCCCTTGCGACTTTTTTGCATCTTTATCTTGAAGTGTTTCATTGTAATTAAAATTGTTCGTTTCTTGTTCATCAGAGATCATGTTGATCATAAGACTATCCCAAGAACATGAAACGGTTAAGTTGATCAACTGTCCTCCCATTAGAATGAGGCACTGCTTGTGTTTATGTACCTTATGCAGTTATCGAACTTGCTAACTTACTATCCACATGTTGTGTTGGTTCAGGAACCTGCATATGGTTTATTTAGGATGTGCCAGAGTATCGACAATCCTCCCACTACGACGAGGTAATGGGATATCGATATCCATTTCCTTTGGTACTTTCTCTTGTATTAAAGGTATAGATGAACTGTGCTTTGTTTTCTCTCCTTTCATTTCCTCTAGAACAACTCTACTCTTGGGCTTGTAGTCCATGATATAATCATCTTTCAAGAATTTGGCATTGGTGCCAACAATAATCTTACTTTCTCTAAGATTATAAAATAGGACACCCTTGATTTATTTTGGATGCCAAATAAAGAAACAAACTTCTGCCCTTAATTCTAACTTATCCGCCTTACCTTTTAGCACGTGTGCTGAATTACTCCATGCTTGAATATGCCATAGACTGGGCTTACACCAGGTCCACAATTTTATGGGTGTAGTAAGTACTGATATTGATGGTACCAAGTTAATAATATATGCTGCTACTTGTGAAGCATATCCCCAAAAGAAATAAGATAGGTTTAAATAACTCATTATAGATCTTACCATTTAAATAAGAGTCATATTCCTTTATTTTGCTACACCATTCTACTATGACAACACCGGTGCAGACAACTGGGATATAATATCATTCTCTAATAAGTATACCCTAAACTCTCCTAAAAGGTATCCACCACCATGATCTGATTGTAGTGATTGTATACATTTTCCTAGAGGTTTCTCCATTTTTGTCTTGAATTCCTTGAATTTCTCAATGGCTTCGGACTTACAACGCATTAAGTAAATGTATCAATACCTTGAGTAATCATCTATGTATGTGATGAAGTACTTAAAGCCTCTTTTAGCGTTGACAATCATGGGACCACTCAAATTAAAGTGAATTAGTTCTAACATTTCTTTTGCCCTATAACCTTTTGCCGACAATGGTCTCTTCGTCGGTTTACCTTCTAAATAAGATTCATGGACTATAAGCACCTCCACTTCCAAGGAACCTAATGGTCCATTTTTCACTATTCTTTGAATTATTTTTAAATTAATATGATCAAGGCATAAATGCTAAAGATACGTTTGATTCATTTTTTGAAGGTTCATTTCTCTTATTGGTAAACTCTTAGTGCTATCCAATTCATTCAGTTGTAGTACCGACAATCCTTAATCATTAAACCCCTTAAGAGTGTGTAAGGTATATTCACAGTCTACGCGGAAGACATGCTATACATTGACAATATTCCTTTATAAAACTAATCAGTCCTATTTATTATGTTTTTTGAAAAGGGTTTTCAACGTATTTTTTAAGAGATAATAATAAAAGCAACGGAATATTAGTAATTTAACAATTAGTTTATCCAATTCGAAGTGGATAGAACAAGAGTTATAATAATTTTACACTATATATAATTTAGACACTTATGCAGATATACAACTTAATTCAAAGAGAGGTTCCGTTGATTTCATTCTCGACTATATAATAATAAGAAGAAAAAATAAATTCCAACAGAGAAACCTCCAGTGGATACTTGCTTTTCCTCTTCAGAAATTTTCAGTAATTTGATTTTATAATATAACACTCAAGGTGTCAAGACTAAACATGAGATCTTTTCATAAATCAGAGAATACCAAAAGCGAACTTTTCTAAAACAACTTGAAATTAGAAAATATAGGAGAATATATATGAAATTTTAGTGTAAAACCGTGTCCATAATCCCATGGGGGTGTGGGAGTATAAATACTATTGAGAAGGTTTGTCATGTGACAAACCCCTACAGTAGGATGGTTTGTCACACAACAAACTGTTTTAATGATGGGTTTTGACATAGTGATGTGTCAGAGAGTTGTTTGTTTGTGTTTCATGGGTTTTTCGTACTTCAAACTAGGTTTAATTTGTCATGCAATAAATCCTCACTGTGGGATGGTTTGTCGTGCAACAAACCTTTCCAGAGTGTTTCTAGTGTGTGGGTGAGTCTGGGATTCGATGTAAACTCTTTGGGAGTTTTTGGTTTCTTGCGAGCATCGCAGATTGGAGTGTCTACAATTGTGCGTACCATTGAGCTAGGAGTTTTTGTGCATGTACCTACTACTTAAGTTTGTTCACTTTAATCTCTAAACAATGTTAATTACAAATAATTTTTCTTTCACTAGAGTTTAAAAAAAAATTAATTACTAATAACTTTGCCTGCTGTAATTTTTTAACCTTTTCTTTTAAGAAGAAAAGAAGAAAGACTCTGCCCCCTATAATTCTAAAGAAGATTAATGTTAGGACGTACTAATTAAAATTTCCATTTTTCTTTTTTCTTTAAAAAAGAAAAAACAATAGTAGGTATAATTTTAGTTTGTCGACATAAATGTTGAAAAAAGAAATATGTTATGAAAAGGATCATGGTAGTCCAAGTGGTGGATTGTATTGAAAGTTGTAAAAAGAGCCATGTTTCGAGTCTCTCGCTCACATCTCCCAGGTACCCACTCAAAAGCTTGATTCTTACCCATCGTTTATGCTGATTTGCCCCCTCTATTATTTTAAAAAAATAATATATATATAGTAAAGTTGGCCTTATAATTTTACAAAAACAAAAATTAAAAAATTCGTTATTAACCTGGTCCCTTAAAAAACAAATATTTTCCTGTTCCATAGATTAATAAATAATTTTGTAATTAAAGTAGTACTAAATATAACTTTGTGCCCTGCAAACAGCTTTACATAACACACTAATAATGATGGTTGTCATAGGTATTAGAAAGAGATGAGTGATGTCGTTAGGAGTGAGGGATTCGATTTATTGATGAACTTAATTCTATATATATATATATAACTTTGCTATAAGGAGGACGGTCCTCTTTTTAAGTAAAAGAAGGATCGCCCATTTTCAAAAGTTGACGTACAAATTTAATCTTCAAATTTGGCTGAGATACACTTGATAATAAGTCGATTATCTATACAAAATTTACTAGAAAATTTAATTTGAAAGTTGTTGTGACGAAAAATTGATATATATGTTCATTTTCGATCATTAAATTTTTGATAAAGTATCACTGACTATTAAGTTTAATCTTTTCAATGTAAATAATTTATACATTACATAGATCATTTTCATCAGTCTAGTTTATCTTAGAGTCGCACAGATATATGCATATGTACTTTGTGCCTACTTTAACTTTTAGAACAAAACTCTACTACTAATTTCAAATTTCTGACTCTCTCATATTATTATAAAATAATATTTGTAACGTCCCTAAATTTTTCGGTTGTTGTTTTCAGGCACATAAAATAATTTTGTAGTGAGATAATTAAAATATATACTATAAATTGGTCCTTAATGGTAGGTTTTGAATATCTGCCCAAAGACCATCCTTTTGAAGTTGGACTAATTAATCTCCAAAAGACTTTTCTCATCCAGTGACACTTCTTCCATTTAAGACTTTTACGCGCTTCTTCCTCTACCCCACCCGGCCACCCCACCCCATGTCTAGAAGGTTGATATCTATTTGCATTGGGATCCTAAGATTTATATAATTTTTTAAAAACCAAAAAGATTAAAAATAATATATCAACTAAAATTTTGGCCAACAGTTTTTCTTGAGTATTTAATGAAAAGGCTAATTATCAAACATTTTTCTTTGATCGTTATATACACTTCACTGAAACAAGTTTTATATACACTAATCACATAGACCAATTCAAAAGCATGGTCAATGGTGAAGTGTCAAGGAAATATCTCATAATCCGAATTACTTCAATTTTACTCCCAAAAAGTTTGACTGAAATTTTATTTTGATAAATGAAGTTTTATTTTTGCCAACCTTATCCGGTAAAATGTGTTCTCATTGCCACTTTTGTCCAAAATTCAACAAGTCATTTTGTTTTTTGGACATAAACTAACACAAGCCACTATGATTTTCTTGTCACATCAGTTATACATGCGTTTTCTGACAAAGAAACAAATAACACATTAGATTTTGTTCAAAGTGAAAACTTAAGCAAACTTCAAGAAATAATGTGTAAATAGCACTAAACATGCATAGTTATACATGTCCAATTTTTTTCAGAATTTGGTATGGGATATAGCATTTCAATTTTCTAATTTTTCGATTTTTGATTTTTCCGAAGAAAAATGGAATGGAATTGGAAACTATATTCAAATTTCTGAATTTCTGAAAATGCATGATTTGGTGTATAATAGTTATATTATTTCTAAATTTATTGATGATATATTTATATGATGTTTTTAGTTTTTGTTTGTATCTTTTATGTATTCTTTCAATCCATCTCAATTTAAGATAACTCTTGACCTTTTAGAACTTCATAATAAAAAACATTAGTTTCAATTTAGGACAATTATACAACTTATTTTTTTTGATACGAGATTTAGTACATTGGTTAAACTGATATCTTTAATAATAATGCATGGAAGAATACAAAATAGTATTTAGTGTTTTGTTGTCTAATTAAACTTCTAATAGTTATAATACCATGTTGTCTATGTTGTTTTTGTGCTGGTGGATTACTGCAAAATGGTTCATTGAAAAAATCACAATTCATCCGCTACCTTTTAAATAATGTTGAAGTTATGTCAAAATTTTAAGAAACAAGAAAATTTCGAAAATTCTGAAGATTCCGAACTTTTGATTTTTTAACATTTCTTGAATTTCCAAAATTTGTGGAATTGCAATTAGAAATGTATTTGGAATTCTGAAGTTTATGGAAAATTTTCCAAATAAGGATATTTCGACCCCTTCCATCCCATGAACACCCCTATTTATGCCAACTTGTGTATTTAATTTGTAAGAGAGAGAGGGAATAATGGTTTATCATTTTTCCCTCTTCCAAATCATACTCCCATCATCATCTCTAATAATCAAATCCACAATAGCCCAACAACCATTCAATGGAACAATTTCCCCAAATTGCTTCGATAGATCTGGTAATGTTATAATTCTATACCCAATCGGTATAGGAAGTAATTGCTCTTCCAGTTCAAGCATTAGCATAAACTATCATAAAACATCCTTTCTTAACAAACCATCCCTCAATGTGTGTCAATCTCAAAGTGCTCAGAATTACTCGGTCCAATATTCATGGTCATATATCGTCTGATAGTAATTTGGTGATTGCGAGCTAGATAGCATTATTGCAGAACTCGATTGGACTTTCAGCAAGGCCTGCTCCAGAATTTTAATGCTAGTATATGTGGTTCATTTGCAATGTGTTATATGGTAGGCAATTATACGTATACATGTCATAGCTATAACAACTTTGAGGGAAATCCATATCTACCAAATCGAAGTCGAGATGCGATTGTTATCTATTTACATATAAAAATAAAGCAATCACATTACAATTACTTTATGACATGATAGGATACGGTGCAGAAGAGGGACTAAGTAAAAGACAACATGGGCATTTGCCCACCCTAATGTTTATTTTAACTAGTATTTTTTGAAAATTAATTGTGGTAAGTAATAAAACAAACTTCTTTCAACCTTCATTTGTGCAAAATTTATAGTCTACACTTTTATCTAGATTATCATAATCATAAATTTCAGATCTAAAGGTTAGTACCCTTTAGTTAGAAACTATCTCAAAGAAACTTGAAAGCATGCTTTCAAGTTGAAAGAGTGGCACAACCAAAGAAGGACTTGGATTTTCAAATAATGATG
Organism: Lonicera japonica; assembly: GCA_021464415.1. Lineage (NCBI taxonomy): Eukaryota > Viridiplantae > Streptophyta > Magnoliopsida > Dipsacales > Caprifoliaceae > Lonicera > Lonicera japonica. The sequence goes on along the minus strand of JAKCWG010000428.1, from coordinate 10,063 downwards.
CTCAAAAGCGAACCAATACCGTCTTTCTTAAGGCCTCTCATCAAAATTCAAGTTTTAATGGCAATAGTTCTTCAAAGTCTAAGACATTAATTGACAGAATCCTTCAAGATCCAAAGAAAATCAAAAAGGGAAAACAAGTTTTTTTCCTCAAAAATTGATTTTTTTAAAAAATTTCTTAATCAAAATTTCTTGAAGATCAAGTGATACCATTTGATGTGTACAAACACACACTCTCATAACCTTTATGGTGTGAATATTGCTAGAGGGGAAGTCACTTACATGAGTTTAATTTGTTGGCAAGCTTTAATGAAGAATACAATGAGTGTTCCAACTCCTAAACATAAACCTATGTGGGGGCCCAAGAAGACGAAAAAAAAGAGGGTTAAGGTTTTGGGTGGTGAGTCTATTGTTAGACAAGTCAAGGAACATAAAAAGGATAACACTCCATGTATTAGAATGATTTGGGTCTCAAAAGGGATCATTACACCTACTAATTAGCTGTTAGTCAGTCTGCATAGTATGGGATTAGTTAGATGGATGGTTATGCTAGGTGAGTCTTTTGCTTCGGACGATTTTAGCACCTTGCGTAGATACCAAACCAAAGTGGATTTCGGTTTTGAATTTTTATTGCAATATTGCTAATGTTTTGAAATCCATTATATACATATGATGTGATTGTAACTGGTTTTATTTTTGGATATTTACATATTTCCATAATTATAAACTTAATTTGGAGATATGTGTGTGTGTGATACTTTGATAACTTGATAACTGCTAGTATGTTGTTTCAATCACATAAACATTTTTGTATATATTCTACACACTACACTGCATGATCCACATTAATTCATATTGAATAATCACAAGGGGGTAGGCTTCTGCTTTTATTTTAAAACTTCAAAAACTCCTATAAACTGTTTATTTATGGACCAAAAGAATAAGAAAGTCATTGTGATTAATGCACTGAGATTTTGGTGATGTAGTTTAAGTAAAAAAATAAAACATAATCATGTGATGAAAAATGACTACCATAGTGGAAGGATAACCGAAAGTTCCAAAAGGAAATAACTGGCTTCCACTAGGGGAGAAAGCCTCCATCAAACGATAAGATGCTTGCACAGAAATATCACAAGTTCAAATGCAAAATTGCATCTGAGGGAAAAACATATTTAGTTGAAAAATAATGCCTTGGAAGCTTTTTAAATTCTCTTGTATATGGATACGTGAGTGTTTCAACACTCATATTATTTGATAGAATTTTGTAGAACCCATATTTAAAAGCACAATGGGATATATACTTTTACACTGTTGCTTAGTGTATATATCCTGAATTATTGATAAATTGTTATATGCATAGTGCATGTCTCATGTTAATGGAATTTTTTTAGCTTAATGGTATATTTCGGATATGATACATGTTACTTGGCAATGAATGTCGAGTATTTGTGTTGAATTTTTCTGGGCAATTTTGCTCTCGAAACTTTAAACAAAGTTCATGATATATGAGAGTTAGTGATAAAGAGTTTCTCGAGGTCTAGCCAAAAGGTTTTGGATATTGTTGATATCTTTGCTATCTAGGATCTCTTTACTTGGACATAATATGATATATTCTTAATTGATATTATATGCTTTACATGATTCTAGTTCAGGTGTTTCATGCTTTACTACTTTCCATACTTGTTTCTTTGACTATTCCTATGAGAATAGGGGGGGGGGGAATTGATAATCCTCAGGGAGAGAAAATTTTATTTTCCCAAGGGGAAGAATGTGCCAAAAGGGCGAGACCTTGTCAAGGGGAGTAGATGAAGGGAGAGAATGCATATTTGAGGGTTAGTTATAAAGTAGGAATATTTTAAGGGGAAAGATAACTTTTGTGCGTTAATTTATATTTGATTATTAATATATCTTATTGCCTGTGCTACTTCAGATAACTTTTGTGCGTTAATTTGTATTTGATTACTATAAAGATAAAAAAAAATTCAAAACTCATATTATTCTAAAAGACGCCTAGCTTCTTGACTTCATCAGGTGTAATACGACTTTCCTGAGCTTTAGAAAAAGGTGTATTAGTTGTTACCAAGGGTACTTAGTCCTCGTGAAAGGATGCCATCTTGTTGCCATAACCATGGCTTTCCATCAGGAGATACTCCTTTATGATGATTTCTATCAAATGGCACTCCTAGCCACCACCAGAAGGTATGTCATGTTACTGACTTTGAAGAGCGAGAGATCTTTGTGATAAAACTTTGTACTTGCTAACACAGCCTGAAAAGTTTTGGTTAAAATTGCCAAGAGAGAAAGGTCTTCGTGATAAGACTTCATACTTATTAACACAATCTAGGTTTTCTTTGTAATTCCCAAAGGATACATCCACGAAGGGAAAGAAAGGTATAACATGTTAACGACTTTTAAGGGTGAGAGGTTTTCACTAAAAGACTTCATATTTGATGTCATAGCCTAAAAAAGGGTTGTGTTAGAGACTACTAAGAATGAGAGGTCTTAACGATAGGACTTCATCTTGATGGCATAGCCTAAAAATGGTAGAACAGTGGGAGAGCTTTCCTTGTGATGCTTTGTAAGAAATAGCGCTCCTAGTCACCCTCGGAAGGTATGACGTACGTTAGCGACTGCTAAGAGTGAGAAGTTTTCGTGATAGATTTTGTACTTTATGTCATACTCTAAAGAGGGTTGTGTTAAGATTGATAAGAGCGAGAGATGAGAATTTAGGATCTTAATTGCCCAGGTCATTTTTTGGGTTTTTATCAAAAATAATTTTATATTTAATAAGTTGAATAAAAACCTTATGTCTAATCAATTTTACTTTCGAAACTTGTGTGTTTTTTAGTAGTTATATTAATCAAGCAATCCCACAACACCAGAAAGTAACAAGGTATCCCTACTTGCATACGACTAATTCTCGGGACTAACCAACAGTACTTTATTATGAACAAAACATAATTAAAAACTCGATGACTTACTACAATTACTTGCCCACAATTTATGCAGCGAAGGTCACATTTTGTACTGAACCGGTACACATATTGCAAGGTGTACTAGTCCACCTTATAAGCGATGCACTCCTTTTTATTTTTTGAATTCACAAGTGGCTTGAAAACCACTTAGTATGCTTGGTCCACTTTTGAGATATGGCTGCTCATGGATTAAGAAAAAAGGTGATTTTGACTTTCTGAAATTTTCCTTTTTCCTTTATTTTTCAAAAACATTCCCAAATTTTTTAAAATTAAAACTTTTTTTTCTTTTAAATCTCTTTTTCGCCGTATTAAATTTGTTTGAATTTTGATTCGATCCAAATTTTTAGAGATAACTTTTGGAACATGATGAACATGAAAAAAAGAATGTTTTATCATTAAAGTGTGTCAACATAACTTATCGGATTTCAGCAAAACTTAGTAAAAGCACTTAAAACTTTGTAATGTGAGTCCGGTATGTTCGGCGAGCTTTTATTGATTATCGCATCTGTAAATCTTCAATTTGATTCAAATGACTACCACGAAAAATGTACTTCTGGTATCAAAATCAAGCCAACTAAATATATAAACCTTATGAGAGGCCCTCGCGATCGATAGGGTTTCATCTTGATGTCACAGCCTGAGGTTAGTTTTAACTAAGCTAGTCAAGTTCTTTTTCAGAATCTTTTTGTCCCACTCATATCACAAAATTCAAGACACGCTTTTGAGGATGCACTACAAAAAAAAAGTGTATTTGGGACGGCCGTCATCCGTGCCAAAAAATAGGTTAGCCGTCCCTAAAAGCTTTTTGGGACGGTTTTAGGGACGGTGAACTAGGGTCCTAATTGGTGGGCGTCCCAAAAACTATAGGGACGGCAATACCCGTCCCTAATGACTTTAAGGGACGGCAATTTCCTCCGTTCCATAAAATCTCAAAATTGCAAACTTTAAGGGACGGGCAATTTTGTCGATACTAATAATGATATTAGGGACGGTTTTTGCCGTTCCAAATATATTGGCGCCAAAATTTTCCCGCCAATGTTTGGGTTGGCGCAAACATTTGGGACGGCTTATAAGGGACGGCCTCATCCGTTCCTATAATATTTGGGACGGCTTATAAGGGACGGCCTCATCCGTTCCTATAATATTTGGGACGGCTTATAAGGAACGGCCTCATCCGTCCTTAAAATATTTGGGACGGCTTATAAGGGACGGCCTAATCTGTCCCTATAATATTTGGAGCGGCTTACAAGGAATGGCCTCATCTGTCCTTATAATATTTGGGACGGCTTACAAGGGACGGTCTCATCCGTTCCTATAATATTTGGGACGGCTATACCCGTCTTTAAAGAGATGGTAAGTTTATTTCAATCTTATATATGGCACGGTTTGTCTGTGCCAAAAACTTATATAATATGCCTGGCCGTCCTAAAAAGTTATGTGCATGGAAAATATTTTATTCTCAAATTTGTATCATATTACGATATTTACTTTGTTACCTGTTACAATAGAAAGTAATATTAAATTTATATTAATATACGACAAATTTATCCATTTCAACCTGACATGAGAGTAAAACAATAAATACTTCAAAATATAATTTATAATTAAAGAAAACCATAACTGTTAATTGTGTGTCTAAAGAAGAAAATCACGATTTCCAAATGTCTTAAAGTTAAACAAAGCAAACACAACTCTAAACTTTTGTTTCTAAAACAAAGCAAACATAATCCATAGATGTTTTAAAACAAATTAAAACAAAGCAAGCATAATCCCTAAAAGTCATAACACTAAAATAAAAACATTCAAGAGTCTTCCTAATAGAGAATGATCATCATATTTGATTAATCTTCCATTGAGATTATAAAATAATGCCCTCCATTGTGATCCTGCCAAGCAAATGAAAATACAATCAGTAAGTATATTATAAACTCGTGAATCTGAATCTAAACTGTTGACATTTAGAAAAATAGTTTATACAACTGGCACACATAATAGTGTAAAATGAACTATAATACCCTAAACGGGTTTGCCTAGTGGTAAAGGCATATATCTGGATTCGAAAGACCAAAGTTCGAGTCTCACCTAGGATGGGAAGGTTTTTTGGTAGATGTTGTAAAAAAGAAGACACTTAGTCCTCTTTATAAAAATAAACTAATATAGCATTTTTAATTGTTAATATATACAAATGTTTTACTGTGAATCAATGAAATAATTGAAAGAGTGGTTTCCATTTGGAGACCAATCACAGTCTATATGATCCCAGAAAAAGAAAGAGAAAAAAAAAGTGTGAGTAATAATTCATGTCCAAACTCAAATAATAGTAACCAATAAAATTTTATAACAGGCCAGGTAAGTGTTTTAGATAAATTAATCCCACTTAATAATTAATACAAAGGTGGATGAGATTAATTTCCACTAAGAATTAGTTGCACATCTTTAACCACAACTGTTTATAGCGGACAAATGAACTCTTATAGTGTAAGATTAATTTCTCTAATTGAAACGTAGATTGTCCCTGTCAGAATTAAAATTTGTGACATACATGTATCAATATAAAAAAAATCAAAAGAATAATTGGCCGTAGATCCACATAAAGTCCACTAAAAACACTTCTTACACACGCATGGTCAATTTTCAAGGTCAGAATATAATTACTCACAACCCCCCTCCTTGCTTGTCAATCCAAACCCAATGGGAAATAGAGGATCCAGTGAATTATCTCCAGCATGTACCGGCAATTGTTCAACGCTCTTAAACCAAGTTGAAGATTCAAAAATTTCCGCCAACGAAAATGGCAGAAATAAGATCAAATAAGCATACATATAAGTCAACAAAAATGGGGGAAATTGGAGCCAAAATTTTCCCCAAAATCAACAACACAATTTAACAAATTTAAATCCAAATAAAAAAATATCACAAACAAACGAAAAATTGCATGTTTGAGATCGAATTGAAATTAAGAAATTACCTGAGAGAATGGTTGAATCTGAGAGATTAGAGACAATATGATTGAAATCGTAGAGCCGATGGTAGCGAGATGGTGGCGGTGGAGAGATAGTGGTGGTGGAGAGCCGGTTGTGGAGGAATCTTAGAGAAGGGATTGAGGGCTTTGATAGAATACGCGAGAGATTTGAGAGAAACGATGAAATATGTACTGTACCGGTGGTGGCGAGCTGGTGTGGGAGGCGGATCGTCGATGGTGGTGGGTTGGTGGTGGAGGGTTTTGAGAGAAGGGATTAAAGGGTTTGGGAGAGAACGTAATAGTGATTTTGAGGGTTCTCAAACCTTATTAAACTATTTAAGTTAAAACTTAAAAAACTACATAGTTTTGCTTCTTATTTTTTGAGACACGAAAATATTTTGAGCGGAAATTTAAGCCGCCAAAAAAAAAACATATATTTGGTACGGTTAATACTTGGCCGTCTCATATACTATTATTTGGCACCCTAAAAAGCGGCTGTTCCTAATAATTTGGTCCCTAAAAATCTTTTTTTTTTGTAGTGATATTTTGCCCAATACCATACTTCTTCTGATCTTCTTGCCAGTTCGCTTATATTGGTATTGCTTCTGGCTGTTGATTTTGCATGATAGTTGTAATTGTGCTATCAAGAAAGAATTTTCTAGAGAGAGTTGTACTTGCTTCTGAAAGTTCAAGTTCTGTTTCTTTTGAAAAATCCTTTTATTACCCCGAGTTTGACTTTTCCCTTGCTAGGAAGAAATTGAGTTGGTTTCTTTTGACTCCCAAACCTTTGTGTGTGGTGGTGGACTCTGCTTTCAACTTTAACCTTAGGCTTTCCCCCCTGGATCATTGGAATAAAACTCTTCTTGAATTCTTGGTCCCTTCGGGCCTATTCAGGGAAGTAGGTGTTAGTCTTGCATCATTTTATATTTTTCAATGCCCTTATTTCTTCCTCTCTTGAGAATTTTCCTACCCTTTGCTTTGGCTTTGGAATTTCTTTGCTTCTGTTTTTATCAGACATGAGCCTTAATCACCCAGTATGTAGCTATTGATCTTTTAGCTCAACTGTCACTCTTAGTTTGGCTTTCTCAAACAACAAGTTTGGGGTCGCTCATAATTATTATTATTATTTTTTTTGTTTGTGTTGACTACTACAATAATTAAAGGAGGCGGTTTTCCCTTGTGAATCTTCAAAAGTAAAATCGAAAAAAAATTAAATTACATTTCTTCCTCTCTATTCTGTTTGACTAATTAAAACTTTTTATTATATTAATTTTATTTTCTAAAATTGCATACATAATATTAATACGTACATCTCTAAAAGAAATAATAGACTCTTAATTAAAATCAGATATAATAATATTTAAATCGATCATTTCTAAAAATTATTTATTGAAAAGGACTCAACTATATTATATTTCTCCAAATTGCTTGGATCCGACTGGATCTCAATACCGTCTAGTTTGACTGTTTCAACTTTTTGAGTTTAATTTTTGTATACCTAAAAATAAATATTTTATGTCTTCTTTTCAACGGTCAACATTTATCCTTAAAAAATGTAAAATTTATCTTATACCAATAGTCAAAGAGTCAACTATTTGAAAATTACTTGAAAAGTCCTCCTTCAATCACTCGTGTAGATTAAGCAGCGCAACTACCGCATTAATTTTCAGCCACAAGCATTTATGAATGATCATTTTCTATCGATAGTAATGTTTCTATATATATATATATATATATTATATGTAAAACGTGGACAGAATTTTTAATAGGTCTATAAAATTATAAAAATCTTTTTTATTTTTCCAAATTACAATAAAAATAAAAGAAAATAACTCAAATGACTATTAAACTTTGGATATAATACCCTTTTAGGTACTCATCAAACTTCAAAATTAATCATTTTAGCCATCTAACTTTAACGTGAGTATCGCTTTGGTCATTTTTTTTCAATTTGGATGTTAAAATGAATAGAATGAAATCATGTACAATGCATACGATTTTATTTAAGCATATTTTAATAGTTTTGGTTATAAAATAGCCAAAATTACGTTGTTTGTTGAAAATATTCCCATGTTTTATATACTTTTTATGTTTTATTTTGACGCTAATTATGGAGAGAAATGTCGTTTCGTTGCAATATGATCAAAATGACCTTACACAAAGTCATATGCCATGCAAATGTATTAAATTTAATTGTCAAATCAGACGGAACGGTCAAAGTCGTACTTACTTCAAAGTTGGATGATCAAAGAATTGGACGAAATGGTCAAAGTGGTACTTACTCTAAAGTTGGATGACCAAAGTGATTCATTTTAAAATTTGATGGTCAAAATAGTACCAGATTGAAAGTCTAATGACTATTTAAATTGTTTACTCTAAAAATAATATTTATTCAAGAAATTGAAACATTAACCATACACTTGGATAACACATGTTATTATTAACACAAAAATAAACACCAACGTTTTTATTTTGTTTTAATAATCTATATATAATATCAATAATTATTAAGTATTATATTATATAAATTGAGTTTACGAAGACACTAATATACATGTATACGTATGTATATCAAATATGACATAATATCAAGAAAATTACATTTTCTTCACTTCTATTCTGCCCAACTAATTAAAACTTTCTATTATATTAATTTTATTTTCTAAAATTGCAAACATAACAATAATATGAATATATCAAAAAAATTAATAATAGACTCTTAATTAAGGTCGGACATACTGATATTTAAATGGATCATTTCTAGAAATTCTTTATTGAAAAGGACACAACTATATTATAGTTCTCGAAGTTGCTTAGATGGACCGGATCTCGGTACCATCTAGTTTGACTTGATATTACAATCAACTATTTTAATTTAATTTTGTTGTACCATAAAAAAATATTTTACGTTTGGTTTTAAAACGGTCAACATTTATCTTTAAAGTATGTAAAATTTATCCTATACCAATAGGATAACACATGTTGCAATGTGAACTTTGCAATCCATATTTCTAGTGCAAAGTTCATATTGTAGTCCATATTTCACTACAATATGAATTTTGCAGTCCATATTTTACTGCAACATGAATTTTGCAGTCTATATTTTTGTGCAAATTTCATAAGAAAGGGGTAATTTAGGTAATATATAACATGTTTTTATTAATTAAATAATATTTAAATTTATTCAAATACCTTCATTTAAAATATAAAACAAAATAGCCTCTTACACTAATCACCAATTAAAAATAGGCCCTTCATTCAAAAAAATATTAATCATTGGATTTTTGATAAAAATCAATGTGTAATAAGACCTTCTGCCTAATTTCTGGATTAAAAAATTGTATTCAACGTAACTTAAAATGAAAAGTACTCGCTGTGCATTACTCAATATATACATACAACCCAAACACACCCATGATGAATGGGTACACGGATGCAGCTTCTTTTAGTGGTACTACTACTTCAGCTAAGCCTAATGAATTACAAAACCTTGGCACAACTAGATGAATACGTCAACGAAACGGCTATGACACGACCCGGCTGTCCGTACAGATGCAGTGGTGGAAGCGATGTTGCAATTCCATACCCATTTGGTATCGGTCGCGATTGCTCAAGAGATGAAACCTTTATTATTACTTGCAACAATTCCTTCAATCCACCAAGGCCATTTATCACTGGTATTGGTCTGCGGGTACGTATATATATATATATCTCGCAATTATATTTTTATATATATAGATGTTTGTGTTTGTTTTTCAATGAGCAGATTGATAGGTTACCATTTTTCGAGTTTTTAAAACAGTTGTAAAAGTTCATTTATAACTGTTTATTATAAAAACTTTCATAAGGTTGCATTATCAAGAAATAATCATACTTAATGCATACCAGTTGCCATCAATTCCTTCAACAAGAACAATTCCCATTTAGAGTGGTGGCTATTCAATCACTTTTTTATTTAGCTCTGGTCGCTCTTTTTTATTTCATGTGCAGGTGCTATCAATTTCCATAAGAAATTGGAGGTTTACTGTGGAGAATCCAATAATCACATCTCTAAACCAGAATTTGTCGAGCAATTCTTCACAATTCTCAAAGACCTACGATGTCACCACTACGCCTCTCTTGGATTACT
>JAKCWG010000507.1:0-42472 GCA_021464415.1 Lonicera japonica | reverse complement strand
TTTATTTTTTTCCATTTTTTTCTTTCACGATTGATTTTTTTTTTTTGTAATGTCTCATACCGTACTATACTATACTGATTTTTTCGTGCAGAAATTCAGTATAGTTTTGGTATGGCAATGGTGTGAGATTTTTGCGTACCAAATTTTTTGTATAGTATACGGTGCATTCGGTATGGCATAATATTGTACCAAATCCACCCCTAAATTTAATAGATAAAGCGAAAGATCAAGGGCGATGATATTTATACGCTACAAAATATTTGGTCACATTCTCACTTTCATTTGATCCTTGATAACCGAGTAAAGTGTATATTACTTAGTTCTTAAAGGTCAAGTATAAACTTATACTCGGCGTTTAGGGGCTAAGTAACCTATTATCAAACTTATACTTGATAATTAAAAATGAGTAAAACATATCTTATTCAATTTTCAAAAAATCGAGTAAAAAGTAATAAATATTTTATATGGTGTAAATATCATCCAAGATCAACGTACACAATGAAATAATAATTTTCTGATTTTCCTTCCTCAAACGAAAAACTGTGACAGCTAGGTTAGTCAAAATATTAAACAAAAACATGCACCAAATGATGACATCCCATTATCTATATATGTATCTATATATATATATATATATATACTGATATACTAATTATAAAGTGTGAATAAGAGCGCGAATTTAAACATCTATCAATCAGTTCGGAATATTTATTCTTTACTAATTACTAAATTAAAAGTATGCACTGTTAATTAGTCATTAGATTACTAATGAAAAGTTTGCAATGTTATTTATTGTAATAATATTTAAATTTTTAAAGTACGCGGGCCATTGACCACAATTTTGCGTTTTGTCTTTTAAATTACTTTCACTGTTTATTATATAATTTACAATTTGTTTTCTTACCGATAAAGCTGGCTCACCTTTATGTCTAAGAGCATCTCTTTTGGTAAATGTATAAATTGGTTGTGTAAAAATATGTGGACCAATAAACTATAGACATTTGGAGGATAAAAATTAATTTTACACAAATATTTTACACATTCTCATTTGTACTCCAATGGTACACTTTAAGCTTGTTGTGTAAAATTTGAATAAACCAATGATATTGTACGACATGAATATATATATTCACATGTAATATTCAATATTTTTTATGAATATTTTTATTTATAATTTAATAGTCAATATGGGTATTATTTTAAAGCTTTTGATGAGTAGAATTCAAATATAAAAATATCATAATAAAATCATATTTTGATTTTTACTTATATTACATTTAATATTTTGTAAAAAGTTGGAGAGAGAAAATGATGATGTGGATGTATAAAATACACACCCATTTTACACAAGTGATGATGTAGCATGTTTTACACAATACCATTGGAGCACCAAAAATTATACACATTATGTAAATTTTACACAAATCCTATGTGTCATAGTTTACACGTCCATTGAAGATGCTCTAAGTCAAATCCTTTTATTACTTTTGATCCATAGACTAATTTCACAAGGTATAAGACTAACACAAAAAATCCAATAGATAGGAGAGACAGAAATTTTGTACCCAAAAATAGAAGAGAGAGAGAGAGAGAGAGAGAGAGAGAGAGAGTGAAATCACGTGATCTTGATCTTCATATGGTGGACCGGACTAACCTCGTCAATTTTGTCTAAGTATATTAGTCGACGGGAGCGTGGTCAGGAAGAATATTGTGGGATGTTTTGACCCAACTTAATAACTGTATATGAGATTTTTATCTCATACGGTTCCTCGTTCAATTCTTTCAAAGTCATTGGATCTTTTTCCGCATTCGAGAATCCCCTCCCTTCTTCCACTTCGTCCCAAAGAGTAACTAAAAAAAGCACAAGTAAAGAAATTCTTCTTCTTCTTCTCTCTCTCTTTACAAGTCCCAATCTTTTCCCAACTCATTTCACCATGCATATAGTCCTATTTCTCTCAAATTTATCCTTTTTTCTTGCCTCTAATTATTACATAATTAATAATAATACTACCACTACTAGTACTAACAATACTAAGTATTTTGAAGTTAATTATTAAAAATTTGATCGAATTTGATATCTAATAAATTTTTACAATCCCTCATTAAGCGTCATTTTTTCATGTTTTTGTAACGCCGACGCAATGTTGTAATTCTACTTTGCAAGTATTTATGTCACAAAAAATTGCACTTAGACGTAAGCAACGAAATTTTACAATCTCTCCTATTAATTATATCGTTCTTCGATGTACTTTTTACTATTTGTTTTATGTTTTAAATTACTTATATTAGGATATGACAATAATTATTTGTGCAAGAAAATCTAATATAATATAAAATATGTAAATTGGTCAATAACAAATTATAAAGCTATAATATATTTGATTGTAAAAAGAAGAAGAAGAAGAAGAAGAATTTCCTTGCTTGTGCTTTTTTTTTTTCCTCTTCAATTCAACCACATCAAGACCAAGATCACGTGATTTCTCTCTCTCTTTCTCTCTCTCTCTATATATATATATATATATATCTTATATTTTGGTTGGTCTCATAACATATAAAATTTCTGTCTACTATTTTTTTTGTGTGTTAGTTTTATAGCTTGTGAAATTAGTCTATCAAAAGTAAAAGGATTTGACCAAGACATAAATAGGTTGAATGAATCAATGTTCGTATATCATTCCAAGTATACCTGTATGGGAGCTAATTCACTTTGAAGGAAAAACTTTTAAGCTTGCGCATGTCTCATCTAACAAAAAGTGGTCGATCTTCTTCTGCAGCCTCGTTTCCGTCAATAACCATAGTCACCTCGCAGAACCAACATTATTTTATTATTAGTTCAATAGACAAGATATATATGTACTGTCAATTATGTCTTTTAAAACAAAAGTATGAATTTAAAGTACCATTAGAAATGGCACACATCTTGTAACAGTAGATGGTCTGCTAACTTTGGCCATAGTTGACTCCATCAACCACTCATATATAGTTAATGTCCAATTGTACTTGTTCATTACCTCTATGCTCACAAGCAACTTCCCAATGAACCATGGTATCTTATTACATGTATTAGGGAAGAACAAGCTACTACGTAGCAAGTTGCAAATAAGCTATGTAATTTTATCCATTATGAGTTTTTAATTAAACTACTGTACTTGGATTCTTGATAAATAAACATCATAATATTCTATAAGGGTTTTTGAGATGAACTGGTAACCAATAAGAGGTTAATTAAACTTGCAACCTTTAGTGGTGAATTATTTATCCTGTTTTCTCTTTATTAAACTGGTAACCAATAAGAGGTTAATTAAACTTGTAGACATACGAGTTGGGTTTGTATTCACCATATTGGTTTTGTGTAGAACTACCCAATTGTTTAGGATATATATATATGTCTAATTAGTTATGTGTCTTGATTAAATTAAAGCACGTATATCTGGTTTTTTTTTTGTAATGTGTAAAGTGAAGTTTTATATATATATTGATCTTGAAGTTTACTGTTCTTATGTTTCTTTCAATTTCGATTTTGATTCAATTCAATTTCAATTTTAGTTCAATTCAACTTCAATTTCAATTCAAGTCAATTATAGTATTCTTATGTTTGTTTTCTAATATATGTCAGGATGCCTCCGAAAGATTCAGCTGTAAGGAAGAAATCTCTTGTAGATATGCACGAGGAGTTCCATCTTGCCCTACTGCAGCAGCAGCAGCCTTCGCAGGCTCCCCAGCCATCGCAGGCGGCCCAGGCCGACGGGACCACCGGATTCAGCGCATGAGTCGCCGTCCTGCCGCTTGTTCTGCCCCTCCCTTCCGATCATTCAACTACCGCAAGCATAGGCCCCGCACCACCACACACGTAGCATTCGCTGCACTTTTGATACATGCTACACGTGCCGATCGACTCAGGTAAAGTTCTTAATTAATTTTATTTAGTTATACACCGGCAATATATATTAACTTTATATAATTTACTGAATAAATTTTCTTGTAAAATACAGATACCGCCGACAACGCCTCCTCGAGTAATAAGAGGAGAGGAGTTGTACACGGGAAGAAAAAACGGCGGAGATCACGAAAGAGAAGGGCAGACCCCGGTGACCTACGAGGATTCGATTAGGGGCCACCCTTCTCAGTTTGCTCCAAGTTCGTGATGGACCTCTCGGCTTATATAAAAGACCGATGTTTGATGCTCCATCCGACATGGCATGACCTTCCGGTGACGGAGCGGACGAGGTTGCTGGATTTTTATATCGTAATTTTTGCATTTTTCTTTATTTTTTAATTGTTTGTTATTGTTTGTTATTTTTCAAATTACTAATGTTTCTCTTCTCTGCTGTTTTCTTTGTAGGTGAACTACGATATCGATCACCGGCGTAGGGAGCTCACCGCTGGATAGACGAGAAGGCCGCCAACCGGTTTAGGCAATGGAAGTCTTCCTGTCGCGTTAACTGGTAGGAATTGGGAGATTCGCCCCTTCCTGTCGAGTTCGCACATCGACTTGCGGAGTGGCAGTAGTTGTGCAACCACTTTAGGGATCCCGAATTTCAGGTAAAATTAATTAATTTGTCTAACTTAATTTAAATACAATTGAATATTCTAACGGTTTATATCTTATATATGTTGCAGAGGCGGAGCGTGCAAACGAAGGCGATTCAGGCCTCGACAAACAAGAGGCCCCACAACGGAGGGGCCAGGCCTTTTGCAGCTCGGGCTGAGGAGTACACGAAGAAAGGCAAGCAAGCTCCTCACGCGAAGATGTACATAGACATGTACAAGAAATTCGATCCCGAGGGCACAGTAAGTTTATTATTTATTAATTAATTACATTTATTGCTAGTTATTTGTAATAAGAAATTCGATCTTTATGCTTAATTATTTGTAATAAGAAATTCATTAATTATATTTATTGCTATTTGTAGTCGCGAGTTCAGCAGGCGAGCGACGAGGCAGTTGCCTCATTGATGGAGAGTATGCCTCCGATCGAGGATACATCGGATGGCACCTCGCTGGCTTCAGTCACAGCCCCGCCAAGACTCTCTGTTGATGTAGAGATCGGGCTTATGGAGAGGGTGGTCGGTCCTTCGAGAGGGACCAGGGTTCTCGGCTTAGGCAGCGGCGTCGCCAAGCAGTCGAGGACAAGAGGACCATCACTACTGGAGCCCCGAAACGCCGCAGGAACTGGAGGAGCGACTTCAACAGGAAAGACACGATCAGTAAGAGCGCGAGAGGCAGCTCGAGAGGGAGCGGCAGGATTGAGATAGGGAGCGGCTGGAGTTCGAATCGAAGGTACAGGCCCAGCTTGCAGAAATGGCGAGGCAGATGAATAAGTGGGCTCCACCATCCGATGGCTCCAACGCAGTGATAGTTTTAGGTTTATTTTCTTATTGATCAATTTTATATGATTATAAAGTTTTTAAAATAGTTTTGTAGGAAACTGCTATAATTTATAAACGTTTTGAACATTTAATTGAATGGTTAGATATTTCAATGATTGAATGCTTATATATTTGAATAATTGAATGTTTTGATATTAGAATGAATGAAAAATATGAACGATTGGGCAGGATGTTTGAATGAATGAAATTGGTTTGTAATGCAGGTTATTTGTATAGAAGTGCACGTGTGGGATGCACACAGAAACATGCAATTTCCGTAATTATTTTAATTAACTTGGGCGACGTAAGTAAAATAAGTACGTCGCCCAAGTCCAGTCAAAGTCAACTCTGCTCTTAACTTAGGCGACGTAAGTAAAAAAGTACGTCGACCAAGTAAGAAACCTAGGTTACGTACCTAGTTACCTTCCTCGCCTAAGGTCAGAGCAGAGTTGACTTTGACTGGACTTGGGCGACGTACTTAAATAATTATGTCGCTAGTTACCTTCTTCGCCTAAGGTCAGAGCAGAGTTGACTTTGACTGGACTTGGGCGACGTAGTTAAATAATTATGTCGCCTAGGTTTCTTACTTGGGCAATGTATTTATTTTACTTACGTCGCCTAAAGTTCAGTCAAAGTCAACTCTGCTCTGACTACACAGGCGACGTATGTATTTATTACATCACCTTGATTTTTCTTAGGCGACCTAATTATTTGTTTACTTCGCCTATTACCTAGGGCGACAAATCTTAGGAGACATACCTTAGGCTACATATGATACGTCGTCTAAGATATGGGCGACGTATACGTATACTTGGGCGACGTACAATCTACGTCGCCTAAGTGTCCTTTTGAGGTAGTGCCATTAGTTAACGGACTTGGTGAATATAGTCTAAAGTACAAAACAAGAATTATCTTATGTTATAGGAAATCATATGATTTAATGGATGATTCATATTTTCGTAAGTTTCGATTGCATATATATAGTATTTGTGTATAAGTATGGTTTTCTGTTTCCTTTACACATGTTGGCTAGTTAATGAGTTCAGTACGAACTGTTATGTTATTTCGTTTGGCACAATTGTACGTCTGTCAATTTGATGCGTGGTCGAGTTGCCTAGATACCCATACAAATGATTGCGCTAGTCTATGATCGGTCCAAGGTTTGGTCTCTAAAGGTTGGGGTCGAAAGTTAGGACACAGTGCCCCTGAGTGCAAGACCCGAAACCATGCACAGAAACTAATGGGAGGCCCTACTTCCGCGTGGGTGAAAGGCCATGAAATACAGACCTGGTTATAAGCTTAGCTAGTTACGAATTATGGAGACGATTGTCTCGATTTAATACACTTAGATGCTACAATTGTGATGCCAAGTTTTATAAACTAGCCAACGGTTTTATAGATATACTTTCCTATTATGATTTACATGTATCATGCTAATATTTTCTTATTGTACTTTTGGGGTGGGAATGTCATTGACAAGCATATCACATAAAATTCTTTTTCATTGCATTGATAAAGTGAACTTATACACATACAAAGGATTTTATAAAATTTGGATATATATATATACGTATGATAATAATAAAACTACTTCCATTATTATGCATAGCATGCATCGTTTTACAACGTATTTTTATATATAAAACCTTATACTCCCCCACTGAACATGTGTTTGGCTCACTCCCATTTTCCAAATCAGTTTTGTAGGAATATCTCCGGGGATGGCATGCATATGGAGTCTAGAAACCTCTGATGGCTTTAGAAACCTTTAGTTATTCGAGGATAACTTATAATTTATGTATTTAGCATATTATTGGATGCCTTGTATAAGTAAACCTATATTTGATTCCAATGTATTACTTATCGTATAAATGATGTAAAGCTTGTTAACTAAAGTTGGAACCTCGTTGGAAGGATTATTTATATATGGAAATGTTTGTATTTTGTATGATTGAGAACTTGTTAATGTGGAGTTAAATTTTCTAGTTAATCTTTATTACATTATTCACAGGTTTTGATTTGTTAAATTTAAAAACTCCACATGCCAAATTTTTTTCCTAAATGGGGTTTTAAAACGAGAAACATTTTCGATAATACGTAAATTAGTTTAATTCAAACCCGTCATCGTGTACGGCACCGTAATTAACTAGGTCCCGGAGGTCTAAACCTTGTAACAGGATTTGGGGCATCACATCCTCCACCCAAGGCTATTCCTCGTGATACTCCCCATTGCCATGTTCAGTGTCCTCGTCATCTACATATTCTCCCGTCTCATCAAGTCCATCTCCATTATTGTCTGTATTATTGGATTCATAATCAATGTTATCTTCTATATTAGCATCCATGTTTACACCATGAATCTCTTGTTTAATAGTGTTTCCATCGTTTTCAAATGCAATACGTTCAATATATGGATGAGTAAAACCTGGTGGAGATGTTTGTTCATTCATCATTATATGTATATATATATTATACGTGCATATATTGACTACTTGCTAACTATCAACATTATATATAGTTTGAACTATATATAATGTTACTAGCTTGCAAGTAGTCAATATATGAACATAATATATATATATATATATATATATTTATTTATTTAGTGTGAGGTACGTTTGTACAAGAAAATTTAAGGAATTAAAGATGGAGAAATTCAATTATCAAAAGTATAAACTTAATAAAGAAAACACTACTTCAATTCACTTCATATATATTCATAAAAATGATAATATCTCCACCCAAAAGGTGGGTACCAAAAGTACGTTCAAATAGCAACATAATAATAATAATAATAATAATAATAATAATAATAATAATAATAATAATAATAATAATAATAATAATAATAATAATAATAATAATAATAATAATAATAATAATAATAATAATAATTACTCCTTGATCACCTTAACCCATTAATACTTCATAATTATATATATAAATATAAACTAAGTGAAACCTTTGCCTTATAACCTAAGATTAGAACAAAACATTAATATCATCACCTTACCAAAAAAAACCCTCAAACAAACTTAATCCCATCACTTCACAAAAAACCCTCACATAAACTTGATCCCATCAATAACCTCACAAAAAATCCTCAAACAAACAAAATTGATCCAACCGGCTACATAAATGCAACTGGAGAAGAAAGCGGAGGATGACTAGCCGAAGCCGGGCATGTGAAACAAGCACCTAGTCCATGAAACAATTCATCAATATATATATATATATATAATAACCTTTAGAACCACATAATAATTAATTAGCACAATTACTAGCATACCCACACACACACACACATATAAATACTAAAATGTTAAGGAAAAGAAAAAAACAAATTAAAAAAAGAAAAGAAAGAAGTTCAAGTAGAATACTAGTGGAGGACATATACACGTAGTAGAAAAATGTCGTAGCCAAGCAATACAAGGCCACACCAAGAGCAGTGAATGTAACACTCCATTTGTAATGGTTGAGATGGTTCTTTCGCTTGTTATTCTTTAGCTTCTTCCTTAGGTCATAGAGTTCTCCCAATAAAGATGAGGAATCCACTCTCTGAACTGAACCTACAGCTCATGTTGCAGCAACTCCGTCTTTTGGTTGGACCAGTGGAGTAGAAAGGTTGTCCTGACCAGAGAGAGCTCTAGCAGCCGGCCGTGTTGTAAAATTGGAGACAACAACTGTTACAGGAGGAATCTTTTGTGCAATTGGATAAGTAGCTTGGATGAAAACTGCTACACTTGATCGTATAACTTGTTCCTCTTACTTGCATCATCATCTATCATTTGACCCGCCATACTAAGCCTACTAAGAGCAAGGGTTGTCGAAGCATGCAGAGTAAGGAAGAACGGAATAACGAGGGAGTAGGAGACCCATATTGCCTCATTGCAAGTTGTCGTATTGCCAAATAGAGCATAGCAAGTGCCACAAAAACTGGCCAGAACATTGACAGTCAAAGAGTACAATGTCACTGTAGCATCCGCTTGCTTCTCAACTAACTATCCTCCTTATGAAAGAGGTCGCTTGTTCTCATGAAACGGTTGTAGCGTTTCATTTGGATAATTTATATTTCCTCCCCTACAAAATAAATAAATTTAAGTTTTGCTAGAGAAAGATCATAGAAAATTAGAGCCTGTAAATTAAAACAATACATCCAATATCATGGTTAATATATTATAATATAAAATAACTTGATCAGTTGAACAAATGAAGAAGAAAATTAAACTTTAGAAAAAGAAAAAAAAAACATATGCATGCAACATTCAAAAAGAAAAACATCATATCAAACAAATAAAATTTGAAAAAGCTAGAGAAAAATGTATACTATCTGATAGTGGACCAAATGATCTCTCATGTGTTAAGTCCCTGGCCATGGCCATTGGAAAAGAGAGGATTCGTTTTGTTTATTTGTCCATCTCTCTTTCTTTCAAACACTTGCAACCTATGTTAATACATATAATGGTGGTGGTGGTGCCTTTCAACCAAAGTGAAAGAAGAAGAGAAAGAGAGAGTATAGGAAATACATGTTAGAATAGTGTAGCCTTCATCAAGAAAGAAATAGAGAGAAGTTAGGGGTAATTAGTTTCAGGCCCTGTCTTTCATCTTAATTAGTACTAAGGAATAGTAGGATATTAAAATTTGTAGTTAGTCCCTATTGCATTAAATCTAATGAAACATTCCATAAATGCTTTTATGTAATACCCACACTACCCCTATCAATCAATAAGGTAATAGCTAGGTTCACGTAATTAAAAAGAGGAAAGTAGACTTTTTTTTAATTCCTATTTTAAACACTTTTACAATCCGGACGTATTAATTATACTATTATAATTGCAAAATAACATTTTTTAAAATCATATTTTTAAACAGATAATTTCAAGTAGTAGTATATAACCCGATTTTCTAGTATTTTAACAAATTTTTTAGTATACGATTATTGTAATAGTATGAACAAATATAAATATTTTATAAATCTCGTGCAAAAAGATATACAGATACAAATACTTTATATGTCTTTTGTAAACATACATACAGATATAAACAGTTTATATATTTTATTTTAAAATATATATACAGATATAAAAAAATTCATTAAATATACACTATATATTAATAATTGCCCCATAATAATAAGGCTTGTTTAAATTTTTTTTGGATGCATGTCGAACATATACTAAATCATACTTTGAACAGTTAATTTTTAGTTGAAAAAATTTTAATATAATTTCTATGTGATTTATACTAATATATGCGTTGGACAAATGAACTAATATTACAGTTAAAAACGTTTTTTTTTAATTCTAAAAACAATAAAAAGAAAATTGATAAAATATTAATAATAATAATATAAGATATTATAGATGTGTATTAGTGCCTTGAACCACACCGACTTTTAGAGGATGAAACGTAACTGTTTCAGAGTAAACAAATCGTTATTGCGTCCCTTCAGTTCTGATTGCTCACGTCGGAATACTAACTGTCATGATCATAGGACAATTATCAACTGGTTATATGGGTTTAATGCTGCTAATGATCATATCCAAAGAATGGAAAAAACTTGTAAGAACAATTATGTCTCACGATAATAGTAGGTTTTTAAGAAAACAAACTATTTTCCCGCAATTCTAGAACCAACCAAGTGCCAAAAGATGAATGAACAAACGTCCACACTAGATTTTACCCAATCATATATTGAACGTATTATAGTTAAGAACGATGAAAACACCATTGGTCAATAGATTCATGATGTAAACATGGATGCTGACATAAAGGATTATGTTGATTATGAATCCAATAATACAGACGATAATGAAGATGGAAGTGAAAAGACGGGAGAATATTTAGACCACGAAGACGATGAGGACATTGAACATGGAAATAGGGTGTATGACAAGGAATCGCCTTGGGTGGAGGACATGATTGATTTGGAGAGAGAAGAAAATGAGGAACTAAATAACACGGATACATCTACGGGCGATGATGAAGCTCTAGATCATAATGAGGATCAATCGGAATTGGATGATGACGATCTTTACACCCACAGCTCCACCTCCGAAAATTCGTATCCTGAAGTTTGATGGTATGGTTTGAAGTATGTAAATAGGTATTTCATGTTCAATCAGATTTGGTCTTGATTACTTTTGGTTAAGAAATTGTTATTATTTACTATATTTGGTATGTTTATTTAAAAAAAATTTGAACTGCATATGTCGTGCCGTTTTTTAGTATTACTAATTAATATCAATGGCTTATTATGGTAATGTTATATCTGGATTATTCATTTTGGAAAAGTTCTCTTGTTTAATATTAACGAATGATTCACAGTACATAAAAATAAGGATCTATATTTTTTTTAATCACACATTAATAGGTTATTATTGAGAACAATGTGACGCACATATAATGTAATATAATAAATTACGAAAATATTATATTATATTGCAAATCATGGTTAACAAAACTCTATACAATGGGTACCAATTATATGACACTGACAGGTGAACCCTTCAAACATCTACTACAATATTAGTAAGGTGTTTATTGTATAAGTTTAAATGACGCTATACATATAGTAAATCAAATCCACGATAACTTATCCCGTCTTTTGAACCTCCTATTATGGTGAATCCAAATTGCAACATCTTCCCAGATAAAAAATCCACACCCGACATTCTGCAAGATATAGGTTTTTGGTAAATGCAACAATTAATGTATATTGTGTAATACAAGCACTTAAAAAATGGAAAAACTTACAGGACCATTGGGGTAAGTAAGGAAATGACAAACAGGATTTTTGGATGTAGTCGATGTCCTTGTAACAACAGCATGTCCACAATAACACAAAAAATCCATTATTATATGCATGTGCTAACAAGTCTTAATTATGTTGTGTTGTATTTTGGGATGTCTTATTCATAGTAATAAATATACATGTTTTGGTGGTAATATATAGGAATTGGAAAGTACATATGGATGGTTATTCCAATTTTTGAAATATCTTTAAATTTGTTTAAGAAACTAACGGGTATTGAAATAAAGAAATACATTGTAATTAGTAGCTTCTAGGTGCTGAAGTTAAGCTTTGTAAATCTTTTCTTCCATCGTTGGGAAAGAGGTTCATTGATTTGGTGTCATTTATTAAATGGACAATATTATAAATTTTGGTTACATATACAGAATACAATATGATATAGCTATTTTAAATTTTTCGACCATAGGCCAATAGTATTTCTGAAAAGGTGTGATTAGGTTACCATTATTTGATTAATATCTTTTAGCTAATCTTGTGTATCTTGGGAGAATAAAATGATATATATATATACATCTTATTTCCCAAATGCACTAATGCGTACGCATTAGTGAGTTTTCGGTGCGACCCAACTTATTTCGAAATGGAGAGAAAGCGGATGGAAGAAAAATTAAACGGAGAAGAGTTGTCTGTTTTTCTTTCACAAGTACCGACTGAAACCTTCTCTCTCTCTCTCAAATCGAGCTATCTCCATCATAATCTTCTCCTCTCTCGAATCATCCTCTCTCTCACTACCGATTGACCTCCTATCTCTATATCTCTACCGTGGACAAGCTTCTACCGATTGACCTCCTATCTCTATATCTCTACCGTGGACAAGCTTCTACTGACTGACCTCCTTTCTCTTTCTCTCTCGTCGACAAACCCAAACCCAACTCTTCTCTCCCAAACATTGAAGGAGGTCAACAGAGGTATTGATTTCGTTTTTCCACGTATTATACTCAATTTTGGATTTAATGCACCCAAAACTTAACAAGTATTAAACCCAAAATCGGGTACAGTGGCAAAACAAAATCAATACCTTTGTTGATCTCCTTTAATGTTTGGGAGAAAAGAGATGGGTTTGGGTTTGTTGACTGTAAAGAGAGAGAGAAGAGGTTAGTCGGTTTTTGATTTGTCCACGGAAAGAGAGAGAGATGAGGTCAATCGTTAGAAGCTTGTTCACAGTAGTGAGAGAGAGAGGAAGTCAGTCGGTAGTGAGAGAGAAGGATTCGAGATAGGAGAAGATTGCGATGGAGAGAGCTCGATTTGAAAGAAAGAGAAAATTTCAGTCGATACTTGTGAAAGAGAGAGGGACAACTCTTCTCCGTTTAATTTTTCTTCCATCCGCTTTCTCTTCGTTTCGAAATAAGCTAGGTCCCACCAAAAACTCACTAATGCGTACGCATTAGTGCGTTTGGGAAATAAATTGTATATATATTAATGTATTTTCTAGAAGTATTTATTCAACTATAATAGATGTAATGTTTTGGAATGTGTTTGGATTTTACTGGGAAATTTGTAACTACGATAAATATATAAATTAGATGCAGTATGTACGAAAAAATGAAATTAGGAAGTGGTTATATGTTTATATACCACATGTATATTTTGACCCTTACCAGACGCAAAAGATGGTTGGTTAGAAGAATAAAGGTTCTACGTCATACCATCTTTACGTACTAGTAGTCGTAAAATACAGTATTTTAGAATTTCAACCTCTTAGATGCCTAACAAAAGTTTTAGTTGTAGGTGGTTATCTATTTATATATCACATGATCATGTTATATAAAAAATGAATCAATCAACTTAACAAGTATGAACTGCGATAAATATATGTGTTTCAGTGTAGTTATAATACTCAATGTGATCGTACTTGATATCTCATATAAAATTGAAGACATGTACTATAAATATATATATATATATATAACGCAAACGTAAGCTGAAAATTCAATATACCAATATATGGTGTTTGGAGCTTTTTGACACATTTTATATTAAATCTATCGTAAAATAAGAAATGTAAGAATTAACAATTACATTGGGTATTTTTAGTTGTTTCGCAATTTATAACTAGTATTCAAAATAATGGTAAGATAAAATGCAATAATATACCTATTATAGTTAATATGACTACTACATAACTTATTGAATGTAAATATAAAATATTAACCTAGAATTTAGCGCACGGTTTTCAGGGAAATCATAAGGTTATTTTATAGTAAGGTTACTTTACATGTAAACCATAATAGAACCCAAATTACCTACTTTTAATACTAGAGGAATGACGAGCCATAAAGAACAGGTAAATTATAATATAACCCAAATTACCTACTTCTAATATTGGAGGAATTACGAGCCATAAAGAATAGGTAAACCATAACAAAACCCGAATTTAATAGATACATTGTATGTGTATATTTTTTTCTGCACATATATGATTCTGTTTGAACCCTATTTTTTTTTATTTGAGCATTGTTGTTAAGTTTTGTGTATCAGTTTGAATAACTTAAAAGTACATGTTTATGTAACAGGTGGAAAAAAAATTAGGGTATTTATTTAATTAATTACTAACTTACCAACTTTTATATACATGACTCCTTGTTTCATTCGTCAATAATATAAACATGAACAGATATGACCATTCTTGTGTTCTAAATGTAATATATATGTATCTCATGCTATATATGTTTTGACATATTATTTTACAATTTGAGGGGAATGGATGTTAACCAATTTCCTATTTGCTATGTCCCAAATTCAGGAAATTCCCCAGAAAATGAGCCTTTCCACAGAGAAGTCCACGGTTTAAATTGCCAACCAGTCGGGTAGATTACAAGAATTTCTTTTATCTGTCAATAAATTTTGCAAAATACTTGGTTAACTATAATACATTTTTGTGGTGTTAAAGATTTCAGATGCATTTATTACTGACATAAACACACCGCATCTGAAAATGGACGAAGTACATGTTTCCAAGGAAAAAATATGGTGTTCAATGTTGCTATATAATGGACGCATGGACGCAGACATAGGACTCACTAGAAGAGACACATGGAAAAAATGGTAAATTATTAATATAATAAAGTTATTTAAGTTCAACTATAAAGGACGTATTAATCCTCAATGATTCTATATAATGGACTAATATTTATATAATAATTGATCATTTAGGTCCAGTTAGATGATGAATCGGCCATAGTGAAAGCAAATCAGTTCCGCTCTGTGAGAACCCGCGTTTTCGACGCCAAATCCCATAGCGGTGATTCTTCTGGTTTTCCAATTAATTTGAAAAAATAAGTTTATTTTTATTATTTTTAGAAAAATACGTTGATTTATAGAAAAATTTAGAGTCTCCAGTTTGTTTTAATTACTAAACAAACAAAAGTTTGTATAAAAGAAAAGCATTTATGAATTAAACGCTCTCTTAAACACAATTATTGCAAAACCAGATAATTCAAAGGTTCGGGGATTAAGTTACGAATCGGGAAGGAGTTAGGCACCTAATCCGCCCTTTCGGTCTCTTAAGTAGAATATGCGTGTAGTTATAATCAAATACTCACATGTTTACTGATATTATCGCACATCAACCCATAATTTTGAGAAAACCGGGATTTTGGGGTGGGATTGAAGACGTATGCTTCATATTTCGCCCTAATGATTTTTAGAAATTAGTGTGTGTGTGTGTGTATGTGGTTTAAAATGATTTTTGATAATGACAGGTAATAAAACAAGTGTTTTTAACAAAGTTCAGGACTTTTTGGAAGCTAATTCGATTTGGAATTGAATATCCGATAATCCTCTAGATTTGTTCGTCAAATAGTTTACCATAATTTAATTATTTAAATTGGCATTTGACAAATCTAAAACTCTCATATTGGATATTTAGCTAAGTCCCGCAATTTATAGATTAAACCGGATACAACTGCTAATTAATTCCTCAGTTGATTGAGAATGATAAACTAGTATTTAACTGATAAAAATTTGTGTCCAAAAAATGATTTTAGCTCACTCCACACCTTTGGTTTTAAAAAAAAAGCTTAAATATAAAATTTGGACCGATATGGAGATAAACAGCAGTGTCTACGAGCGATTCATTGAAAATAACACAGATAAAAATTAAATTCAGATTGCGACGAAAATTACTTGAGTGCTTCAGAAATAAAAATGGAGAATTTTGGAGTAACTTTCCCGAAGTTTCAACCTTGATTCATGCCAATAAAGGGGAGAAAATGGGGGGTGGGGGTTTATAGCCATAGGAGTGAGAAAATGCCATTTGTCTACAAGACAAATGGTATCCACCCAAGGCGGTTTATGAGATTCCAACCAAACAAGATATCGGATTGATCTAATTTTCTACTATGTTGTTTCCCATGATAAAACATATCAACTGACCAAATTTGAGCTCATTTGAAATTCGGAAAGGCTTCCGTTTAATTAATCGAAGTGAACTCCCAATTTTCTGAATTCCCAGAGATCCGGCTGTCAGATCGAGCTGATTTTTGAGTATGTTACTACTTGTGGTACCCCCTAATAACCCTCAAAAATGAGGATTATAAGAATTCAATATATATCATTTTTCCTATTCCCAAGAGTTTGACGGCTTCCAGTTTTGGCAGTCTTTGGTAATTCTCGTAACTTCTCGTCTTGGTGTCCTTTTCGCATCGTTCTTTGACATGTATCACACATACATAATATATGTGCATCTGTGAGTACTTGTGCATGCATGTGTGTTCATTTTCATAGAGTTCGGAATTCTTGCGAAGGTCGCAAAATGAGGTGTTCACAAACCCTCTCGGCCTAGGTTCTTAATTTGTGAAACAAAGAAACTAGGACAATAACAAGAACGCGTCATTTTACGATTCTCGCATGAATTATATGTGCAATTTTAAAAACGATGCTATGCAAATGATATCGTGCTATGCTGTTTATCTCTGCTGAGGATATGATAGGTGATTTCGGTACTACTCAGGACTTATTATGTGCCTTATTGTGATGTGCTAAACTGTTGTACTCCTCTTAACAAGGATGGTTCTGTTAACAATTCTAAGATGGTTGTTGAACTGATGTACTCCCACATGTAAGGATGGTTCTGGTCAACGATTCTTTGTTAAACCGATGTACTCCCACATGCATGGACAGTTCCGTTAACATTTGATTATTTATATAGCTCATACACATTGATATAACTTTCAACAGATTGATCAAAATCAGTTTGAATCAAAATTTCTTTAAAAAATCATTCTTGCAAAAATCAGTTTTCAAATAAATTCATATTAATTTCAAATGATCATATTTTGATTTTTCTCGAAAATAGGTGTCTTAGGAACTTATTTTTAAGGTCCCCAAAGCATTAAAATTGATTTTGGTGCTAAAATGCAAAAGTGCAAAAATTGAGATTTTGGCTAGATGGACAGAGCCCATCAGTCAACTAAGCAACTTTGCTCAATCGACTAAGGGTCCATCAGTCGAATGATGGATTTGCTCAGTCGACTGATGTTTCAGAATATAGTCGTTAGATTTCTGATATTTTACCATTTTTGGTACCTAACTTCTAGCAAACCTCAAAAACGGCCATATCACTTTTGGGACTATATATACACTATCCAAGACACATTTTGACCACCTTGAATCACTCTCATTCTTTATTCTTCATCTATCTTCAATATCAAAAGATTCAAGAAATTGTTTGTGATCAATCATTCTTATTGAGCTATAAATCTTAATCAAACAAGATAACTCTAGTGTGAGCTTTAAATTGTATCTACTACACACTTGAGAGAGTTATTGTAAATTGGTGTGAATCACCAAACAATTAGGATGCAATTGTGAGAGGTAAATCTCATAGGACAACAAGAATGTAAATTTTTGTTTAGAAATTGTGAGAGGTGAATCTCACAAATTAGCAAGAGGGTATCTTGTGAGCGTATTGTGGTAAAGCAATACTTGTAGAGTGTGTGAGAAGAATACACTTGTAAAGGTTTGTTTTTCACCTGAAAGAAAAACAGTTTAATTAGAATTTCTCGTGGCACTAACCGAGCGCGGACTATGGTTTGGTAAACCAAAACCGTGAGGACAAAAAGCCTTGGACTTCCAATTGGTTCAATCTTTCTAACTCAATCTTTTTATTTACTTGCTATATTATTGCTTGCTTTGAGATTGTTTGATTATTTGCTCTTGTGTTTACTTGTTTGTTCTATCATTTCCTTGATACATTTGTATAGCCAAGTTGTTTTGCTTAAACATTTTCGAAAAGTTTTTAATTCTGCATTAAGTTATTTAAAACCCTTTTCACCCCCCCCCCCCTCTACGGTTGATTTTCGACGAACAATAACCACAACCTCAAGAGTAACTCCTTCTTTTTTGATGATATCAAAGGGGGAGAAATATTGTGTGTGATGTGTGTGAGTTTTTAAGTTTAAAGAGTGATAATCGTACACACTCTTAGAACTATGACTATATTTAAGTTTTAACTATTAAACTATTACTTTCATTTTATTATTATACTTGGATTACTTATTATTCTCTATTTTTACTTATATACATATATTGAGGGGGAGCTTGTTTATTGTTTAAAAATTTACTCCTCAAAATATTATTATTTATTGATAACACACATTAATTTATTGTCATCATCAAAAAGGGGAAGATTGTTGACCTAGAAGGCCTTAATCTTATTTTGATAATGACAAAAGGTTAATCATGTGTATTTTACATGTATTTTAAATGTATTTGGTTTAAACCGATTTAACAAGCTGCAATGTTTTTCCCAAAGTATCCCGAGAACTAATACCGAAACCTTATCAAGTGTATCACCACTTCACGAGATTCTCTCTACTTTCACATGAACTCATGCAATTCATGAAGATCAAAGGAATAGATGAAAAAGTTTCAAGGCAAATGATGCAAGTGAAGATCATATTGAATAAACAAATCAAAGCATTCGAAAACTTGTTAATTCGATAATTGAGTGAGTCCTTAAGATTTATGTTAAGTTTCTTGATTGATCAATCTCTATGGCTCAATCATATTCATGCATCTTTTAAAGATTGATTCAAACAAGCTTGAAATTGAATTTCTTTGAAAAACATCATTTTACAAAGACCGAGTTTCAAAATAAATTAATATTAATTTTAAGTGATCATATTTTAAGCTCTCATAAAAATAGGTATCTTAGAAACATATCTTTGAGGTTTAAAAATCATTAGAATTGTATTTGGAACTAAATTGCTAAATTGCAAAAATGTTTTTATTTTTCATTTTAGATTCGCTCAGTTTTGGCACAGTTTTGATCTAACGGTATGATGGAGGCCTTCACGGACTCCGATCATTTTGAAAATTTTAAAGTAGTTAGAGAACATCTCGTAGCACTTTTGACCAAAATTTGAGCATGATCCAACAGTTAGATTAGGAGATCGAAAATTTTGACTATGCACCCCATGTTTTACCCAGTAATTAGAGTTTGAACCCCACATTTTATTTTATTAGACTTTCCACCCCGCCGTTAGCTGGTTCCGTTAGTTGATGTTAAGTTATTTTTTCCTTGAACAAATTGCCCTTGTGGCCTCTCACCCCATATTTAATTTATATTTATGTTTTCACCTTGTATTTTAAAAATAATATAGAGTGCGTCTTCATTGCAACTTAAAATTTTTATTACCACAAGCACATCTAACTTAAATACATTATATTTATGCATGTGTACACATGTAAATGTATATACTAATCTTATAATAAGGAATCTTTTTTAGTTTTTAATTTATTTTTATGTTTTCAACAATTATAGCATGCGCGTAAATAAAATATGTTATAACTCTATCTACGATTCTTCATTTAATTGAGAAGTCATAATAACATTTTTGGTTTTAAAAAAGGGTTTGAATGAAAGGTTAGAAATTATTTATAAACTAAAATAGCAATAATGACAATGTCATGAAGCATTGAGATATAGAAAGTAAGTTATAATTTTAAAAAGTAGTTAAATTCACTGAGTTTATTTTAGATTCCTTTTCAAAGTTATTTTCATATGCATAAAATAGGAAATTCTTATATATATATATATATATATAATGACGTGAAAATCCTAAAAGAGCGATTATTTTACATATATCTTAGCTAGGGCCTTTGATACGGGTATAAACTTGTATAACATATTTTACCAAAAATGTGCTTCCAATATTCTATTTTTCAGTTACAATATTTAAAATAAGGGTTACAAAGACAAATAGAGATTATAAATATAAAATGAGAAGCCATAAAGGGCATTTTGGTCAAGGAAAAACTAATGCAACATCAATTAACATAATTCATTAATAGTGGAGTGAAATCTTTAAAAAAATAAAATGTGGGGTGTAAACTCTAATTACAGGATAAAATGTAAGGTGCAAAGTCGAAATTTCCCTTAGGAGATATTATCAAAACAAATTTGAATTTTTGGTCAACAAAACTAGTTGTTGGAAAGTTTGAAAATGCATATCTTTGAACCAAAACCTTTCTTAATCACCCCTAACGGCCATATACTTTTGCAAGCTATATATATGAGGTCCTAGACATATTTTTACATACTTCAATCCATTCTAATACTCCGTATTCATCATCTAATAAGATTGAAGAGATTCAAATCATTCATTAATCATATTTATCATTTTAAGTTATATTGTCTTGATCAATCTTGATAACTCTAATCTGAGCTTCAATTGTATCTTGTAAATCCTTGAGAGTTATTGTTCATTGGTGTGAATCACCAAACATCTTTATTTATCAATTTCGAGAGGTTTATCTCATAGGAAAGCAAGAAGGTTAATTCTTGTGGGGAGTAGAATCACACTTATTGAGTGTGGTGAGTAGAATCACACTTGTAGAGTGTTGTGAGAAGAATAATACTTATAGGGTGTAATGAGACAATTACACTTATAAAGGTTTTATTTTTACCCGGAAGAAAATGAGTTTTAGTAGAACTTCTCGGGGACACTATCCGGGCACGGACGTATAGTCTAAACAACCAAACCGCGAGAACAAAACGACTTGGGATCATTTGGTTTAATTTTTCTAATTCAAGCTCTTTATTTACTTGCAATTATATTTGCTCTTTTATTGCTTATTCTTGGGATTGCTTGGTTGATTTGCATATTTTACTTGATATAGACATAGTCAAAGTTTTATTATTAAAACTTTTTAATTCCACCTTTAGTTTCATAAACCCTATTCACCCCCTATAGGGTTAAAATCCGACCAACGGAGTGAGTGCTTAGGATTAATGTAAAGTTTTTTAATTGATTGTTTATATAGCTCAAACATGTTCATACATCATTCTTAGATCAATTAAAAACAAGATTGAATTGAAATTCTTTTAAAACATCATTCTTGCAAAAATCGGTTTTGAAATGAATTCATATTAATTTCAAATGATCATATTTTGAGTTTTCCTGAAAATAAGTGTCTTAGGAACTTATTTTTAAGGTCCCCAAAGCATTATAATTGATTTTGGAACTTATATGCAAAAGTGCAAAAATTGGGATTTTGGCCTGATGGCCCAAAATATAGCCGTTGGATTTTTATTTTTTTACCATTTTTGGTACCAAACATCACAAATAGCTATATCACTTTTGGGACTATATATACACTATCTAAGACATATTTTGGCATGCTTGAACACTCATACAAACTCATATTTCATATATCTTCATTATTCAACGATTCAAGCTTTAGAATTGATCATAATTATTCATCTTTGAGCTATCCATTTGATCAATTAAGATAACTCTAGTGTGAGCTTCAAATTGTATTTATCAAACACTCGAGAGTTATTTTTAATTGGTGTGAATCACAAAACAATTTATAATCAATTGTGATAGGTAAATCTCATAGGATAACAAGAAGGTAAATTCTTGTTTAGTATTTATGAGAAGTAAATCTCACAAATTAGCAAGAGGGATTCTTGTTGGAATATTGTGATAAAGTAATATTTGTAAGAGTGTGTGAGACAACAACACTTGTAAAGGTTTGATCTTCACCTGGAAAAAGATTGAAATTAGTGGAACTTCTCGAGGAACTAACCGAGCGCGGACTATGGTTTAGGAAACCAAAACCGTGAGGACAAAAAGTCTTCGCCTTCGATTGGTTTAATCTTTCTAACTCAAGCTCTTCATTTACTTGATATATTTATTATTGCTTGTTTTGAGATTGGTTGAATTGCTTGCATTCCTTGATTTATTTGTTTAGTAAATTTGTTTTGCTTAAACATTTTGAAAAAGTTTTTAATTCCGCATTAAGATTTTAAAACTCTATTCACCCCACCACCCCTATAGGGTTGTTTCCGACCTATAGTTTGATTCCTAAGAGTGGTACTCTAGAGCAAGTTACGGAACTTGAACTTTATCTTACATGAGCTATATGGGTGAATCGCCTCCTTGACTAGAGGAATATCATATTTCAAACCATTGGTAAAGGTATTAAAAGAAAGGACAAAAAATGTCCTTTTGGTATTGCTCTAACATCTCTTTTCAAGTATTTGAATATTGATCTTAGGAATGAAAAAGGATTCCAATTACAATCCGGTGATTTCTACAATCTCACCACGATGAATCTCATGGGCTTTTATCTTGATGATGCTACACTCACATAACGGAAGAAGAAGGATAGAGGTGCTCCTAGAGGCCAAGCTCTCGGTGGCCTAAGTGCAAGCACTCCTCCACAACGCGTTCCGCATTGAGAGTCACCAACAAGCTTACAAGGATGCCTTTTCTTCCATATGTCCACACTATCAATTTCCACCATGACCCGAAAATGATTTATTTTTTTTATCATAACAAGAGGGGGAGAATACTTGGTAACATTACTTTAAATTTTCATCCAAATATTGGTTTATGGTTTGTTAAGTTTTTTTTTAAGTACTTTGGTTTATGGTTGGTTTATGGCTTATTAAGGTGTGTTTTTTTTTTTTTTTTTGTCTATGGTTTATTTTAGAAAACTTATTAAATTATGGTTTTATCTAAGTTTGAAGACTTATTAGAAAGTTTAAGTTATTTTGATATTATTGGCATGAGCATGTATTGGTAATGAGAATATAATTAGTTAACATGTTTAGATATTGATAAATGTATGGGTGGTTTTCACTTTAATTTTTAGTTTTCTAAACCCATCAAATTCATGCTTTATTTTTATATCAAATTTCAAGTACTTTATGCAAAATCCTTTATCCAATAAGAATTTATCATCTTACTTTAATTTTCTACCATATAAACAAACCAATCACATTTTGAAGGGGAACATTCTCAAATTTTCTAAAAACTTTATCAAGCCTTTTCATTATCTTGTTATAATCAAAAAACGGGAGATTGTTGAATCAATATTTTACTAAAATGATTATTCTCATTAATTTTGATTATTTGTCTAATTTATAATGTATACATATCTTTTATAAATGCATTCAAAATGATTCCACTAAAAGGCTTCTTATAACTCACTCAAAGAAACCATCAAGAAGTTCAAGAACTCTATCAAGATTGCAAAAAAAGTTCATGGAGCTACAACAAAGTGCAAATTCTAGAAGAACAATAGATGTAATGTATTTTGATACTAGTTTTTCAAATTGTAAAAGTTATTGACTTTTAATCTTTGTTGAAAATAGATTCCTCAATTTTGTTCAACAAAAACTACTTTAAAGACTTTTTCAAGATTATTTCTAAAAATCAAATTTTAAGGTTTGACTAAAATCAAAATGCTTTTTAAAACCTTATTCAATCTCTTCCTCAAGAGATATTAAACCATATTCAAATTCTATTTTTATAAACCTCTTTTGGCCTTTGAAACACCACAAAAACATAAAAATGTTTGGTTATTCAAACTGCCTAGTAGGTGCCTAACAGGTGCCTGTTTTGTAAAAACAAGATACTATTGGAGCTAAAACATGCGTCTGTTTTGGTTCAACAGGCGACTGTTCTTCAACGGCTAGTTTCTGATTTCAAACGGTCATATTCTTATCTCTAGCTATTGATAGTTTGATACACCCTTGTTGAAACTTTGAAGTTACCTCTTGAATTATCTTTCATTCTTTAACAATATACACTTCAAGAATTCAAATCTTTAATCACAAATTTAAGCAATTCAATTTTCTATTTATTTATCAAATTGTCATAACTCTAGAAGTGAGCTCTTTTATCTTTTATTCTTTGGCAAGCACTTTGACAGAGTTATAGTTCATTGGTGTGATTCACCAATATTCAGTTTACTTCACATTTGAGAGGTTATTCTCATAATTTAACAATAGGGTTTCTTGTGTAGAGTGTTGTGGGAACAACAACAACACTTATAGAGTGTAATGAGAAAAATTACACTTGTAAAGATTTGATTTTTACCCGGAAGAAAATCAGTTTTAATGGAATTTCTTGGGGGCACTACTCGGGCACGGATGTATGGTCTAAACAACCGAACCGCGTAAACAAAACATCATTGTCTCATTCAGTTCAATCTCTCTAAACTCAATCTCTCTATTTACTTGTTTTAGTACTTGTTGCTTGTTCTTGTAATTGATTGATATACTTGTCTCCTTATAACACATTTTGTTAAACTTTATTTGTAATTATTTTTTAAAAACCTATTAAGTTTATAAACCCTATTAAAAACCTATTGATTGATATACTTGTCTCATTTGACGATGTTGGTATTTTTCAACCAGCATCAATGAAATCCGACTTCACAACACATTTGCTCACAAGTGTCATCTAGACGTTAGAGTCTGTGGTCAACTTACATTTAGCGCCCCAGTCGAGCGAATACTTCAAAACGAATCCATTTAGGTCAACGCCAGCAAAAAAAGATTGGATTTCACAGACTACATCATCAAATGACGACCCCATGTGTACGTAGAATGCAAAGGTCGAGCCCTGGAGAGTGCACCTTGCAACTGATAAAGCATCTGCATCCATATTCCTGGTGTCCCGAAAAAAATATATAAAGTCTTGTTGAAAAACAAATTTGTGATAAACTACGTGAAATTGTGCAATACGAATGACAAGAAATTTAACTAACAACTAAAATGATCTATTACGAATGTTATATATACCTTGGGTAATGGTGGAAAAAGAAAACAACTATTCTGATCAGTTGCAAGCAACGCGTTTGCTATATTGATAAATATGATAATGCAATAAGGAAAAGTATTCAATGTGATAATAGACGTATGTATTGCCCGTATATATAACTGAACGTTGCTCTCGCTAAAATTTTTATTTTTTGTTTAAAAAAGCGAAGCTATTCAAAATTCAAAAATGTTTTTTTTTGGCTATGTGAGAACAGGATTTTAAAATTTGTCAACATAATATTCCATATAAATTACCAAAAATAATTGAACCACTTACAATCAAGACATATTAAGGGAGAATGTACTGTACTCGGTTTATAAATATAAGGTATACACATCTTGATTATAAGTATATAATATTATTTATAATATATAATTAAAAATGAAATAATAAAACCTGATAAGTTAAGTACATAATATTGATATTACTAATATGTAATAAAGGAAATTTTAATCAAGATCGAAATTATCAGTTTTTTATTGATAAAGTTTCTCGAATTTTGAATATTGATGTCTATTATACGCACGATCCATGCCAATTATTATTTATATAGTCATATATCTTAATTCTATCCACGATGCATTCTATTTATTAGGTAGATATTGATGTGATGAAACTATGCATGGAATTAGCCTAATTATTACCTTCTTAATGAATGGTTTTAAATTATGAGCGTTTAACGAGTATTACATAAGCCTAGCTAATAATTTTTTTATGTAAATAATATAAAAATATCTACATATTCAATTTCCCTATATATTTTATGTAAGGATGTAAGCATAAGGAAATTTTACAAATACAATTTAACAAATATATACAGATACAATTTAACATATATTTTAAATTTAAATATATAATAAATTAAATATATAATTATGTACAGATACAATTTAACAAATATAATTATATAATTACATAATTATATACAAATACAATTTGTTTATATAACTAATATAACAATATACACATCGTCGATACGAAATTGAACATATAAAACTAATAATTTGTTTATAAAAATATCTACATGAACAATGTCCCTATATATTTTGTGTGAGAATATAAACATATACAAATTTAACAAATATAATTATATACAGATACAATTTGTTTATATAACTAATATAACAATATATACGTCATCTATACAAACTTGAACAGATACAACTAATAATTTTTTTTATGTAAATAATATAAAAATATCTACATATACAATTTCCCTATATATTTTATGTAAGAATATAAATATATACAAATTTAACAAATATATACAGATGATCTACTCATTATAGAGATCATCCTTACCAAGTTTCATGAAAAATATCATCCATTTACCACATCGAAATAGGCGGTCTTTAAGTTAGTTAACTTAAGTACGATCCTTAATAGATATATAATACTAATGTATATAAGAACAAAATTAAGAAAAATGATAGATATATTTGTAATTCATAATTTATATGAATAAAATTTAAATTACATGTATATCTATAATCATAAAAATAAAAATATATCAACATTTATAATAAGAAAACATATAAATGTAAAAAAAAAAAAAACATATATAGTTAAATTCAAAATTGCAAAGTGTATATTCCCTTTTCAATGCAAAATTCAAAATCAAGGTTTAAATATGTTATTATAGAAACTAACATTTGAATTGTAATTCTTACTTAATTTAATTAAATTAATAAACTCACGAAATCAATAATTATGTTTTCCTTTTTCAATTCAAAATTAAAAAATACAAATCTCAATTAATTAATCCTGAAATTATGCAAGTGTTAAAAACTTTTTAAAACCCAATTAAAAGCCAAAATGATCATTTTCTCAATGCCCTCCATATTTGATGAATCGTATTAAAGGAAACCCTAAGTCAAATGGTCAATTTAAGAATGTACCACTAATTTGTGAAACTAGGTGGTCCTAACCACTATTATATTTCAAAATTAGGGACTAAATCCTAGTTTTCTAAAAATTAATTACTATTTTAGGATAACTAAACATGTTTACATATCACGTAATTAGGAATTGTTTTTTTATAATTTGTAATATACACTAGACTAATCAAAGAAACAATTAAATAATTTTGTTCATTTTACAGAGTTATTATTTTGATAAATATTTTATTTTTTTTATCTAATTTATTTATTCTATCTGCCGTCACACACGTAAAATATGATCCGAAGGCTAGTATTTTATAAATTGACTATCAAATTGCTTAGTGCTGGGACTTCTTCGATCTACATAAATCATGGATTCTTTCATGTTTTCACACGTAAAAATATTATAATATTTAAGGATCAAAAGGAAACTTATTAGACAAACAAAAACTTTACAACTGTCGTGAATATATACAAGAATCACGTAAATTACCTGGTGTGACTTAGTGGTTTTGACATTAGAATTAGTGGTGGGTTTGAATATAAATCTCTTAAGTTAAATAGCGTGAACTGCAAAATCTTTTTATGACCAGTAACGTATGTATTCTTGGGTAAACATAAATTATTTGAGATAAATAAAACTTAACTCGAATACCTTATGACTTAGATGGTTAAAAAAAATTAATAAAAAATGAATTCGTTTAATTTTTGTTTATACCCGGGGAGGTGAGAATGCACAATTATATAGTTTACGTATAATATATTTAAGTGCGCAGCCTTTGGTTATCTATAATCTATAAGTAAAATGGAGGAAGTAACCTCATCTCTCCTATTAATTATCAGCATTAATAATCCACTTCCTCCTAATAATACTAATCCACTTCTTCCGTAATAATACTCCAATATATAATATAATCATATATTATCTTCTCTCTTATTAATTGTTATTATAATTGCCGTAAAAATAACACATTTAATACCAATGCACTCTCTCTTATTAATTCTTATAATAATTGCCATAATAATCTATATTATTTATTTATTATTATTATTATTATAATAGTAAAATCTAGGAATTGTAATAATTATATTTAGTGATAAATAATTTTTATTATGAAATATTTATTTACTTATTTTTTAAAATCTTTCATTTTTCATATTTACATCTATATTTAGTATATATTAGTATTATGGAATGAACAAGAAGAGGTTGCCCTATTTATTGTACTCTTTAATGTTTCTTTTTTATTTTTCTTTTTTGAAATTATTTTTTTAAGCACGAACTGAATTATTATTATTATTATTATTATTATTATAGCAAAAATGCATCATTTTACCCGCGTTATTTTGAGCTTTCACTGTTTTTATTATTTGAATCAATTGTTTGTTTTATTGTATAGTTAAGGCTATATTTTACATGGATTTGTAGTGATTTTATTCAATTTTTGTTCATTATTACATAATTTTTTTAATAATAATTTGAATACCATTCCGTGCATCGCACGGGTTTGTAACTAGTATATAAATGAAAGAAAAGGTTGAAAGGCCAAAAAAAAAAATTGTAAATCAGATAAATGAGATGAGTATACCTTTTTAAGTTTTGCATGAAATTTAATTATTTGGGTAATGAAAAGATTTCCATTCATTTTCAAAATGAATCTCAGATGCCGATATTGAATCCCAATCAATCAATGAAATTAAGAGAATTATAGAAAAACAATTTATTTTTTTCCTATAAATAAAAAAAACAAGATTTTTCAATGAAATTAAAGAGTAAAGTAAAACATAAAAAGGTTAACTTTCCCATTGAAAAATGGGTGTTGGTAAAGACACCTTCAATTTCCGGCCACACTCTCATTATTAAAAAATAACAAGGGTGCCTTAATTAGAAATCTCATTTCCCTTCATCCTTTTTTTTCAGTCCAATTCTAAGCACAAACACCGCTTCCTTGTTTATTTCTTTCCGGCCGCCTTTATTCCCTTCTACTAGAAAAAATTGAATTTCACATTGTTGCTACAATAACACAAAAATAAATGCAAATTAATAACTGCACCATGCTATCAAAAGATCATCCAAGTATGAAATGAAAACTCATACACAACCCAAAGGAAAAATGTTTCAATGAAGTTCTATATTAATCAAATTGTGTTTATTTAATGTAAATATTAGTTAACATTTTCTTTTTGGAAAAACTTTTTCTTCTTCTTCGTCTCTTTTTTTTTTTAAATCTACTTCCAATATACATATATATATATATATATCCTCGATTGAATTTATAAACTTCATAACACTAGTATCTAATTTAAACTTGTAAACCTTTGCAACTAAGTTGCAAAACTCTGAATATAGAGGACTTAAACTTGAGTGTGTTTAAGAAATTCTAGATTTTGCATCGTTGAGGTTGAGACTGAAGCAGAATTGAAATCGGATTGTTTTTAAAATCCAAAAGGATATATATATATATATATTGAGTTAAAAATAAAGTGACTAGTTAAAATACTCTAATTATTTTTAATAATAAATGTGTAAATTATAAATTAAGAATGCCTATACTAATATCATTAAAAAATTTGTCAATCAAACACGTCCTTATTCGAATTAATGGTTACAAAATATTCCACTTATAAATTCTAAGTTAGCCCAGCCCTCTTTTATACCTAGCAGCCCATGGCTACAAAATTATAAGTTAGCCCATTCATTATTATTCTTAATCTACTTGGTTCCCACTAGGCCACTACCACTACCAAAAATCATCCTATATATTTAATAATTAAAAAAATAAAAAAAGTTTAATAACAATTTTTTCTTTCCTTTCAAAAAGAAAAAAAAAGAGTTGTCTTATGAGGAAATCTTAGAAAAAAGTCTAAAAGATAATACATAAACTAATCTTGTATTCCAATTCATTTAAGAGAAGGAACTTTGAAGGACTACTCCATTCTTGAAATGATATATTCTTTAAAACCCGAACGAAATATCGGAATCCTTCTAAAATAGAATATAACATTTCATGAATGATTTAAAATTTCGAACCAAATGAGTTAAATCTACAATGTCTTCATCATAGAAATTAGTTATTATCCCCCATTATATATCTGGTTTCTGCTAAAAATCATAATATGTGTAATTAGTGTTTACTATTATACATGCAATATTCAACTTTATAAGCATGATTAAGTTGAAAATTCACTTTATAAGTGCATTTGTGTTGAATTTGTTTGAATCATAATACATAGCATACAAAAGTCTTAAAGCGTGATGTGTAAGGTTGAAAGCTAACTAGTTTTTTCTTAAAACATTATTTTTCGCATCAACTTTTTGTGTTAATCATTGTCGTGATGTCATTGAAAGATTCACATTATCTACCCAACTCCGAAAAGGATGTTTATTTATTAATAGTGGGAATCCCCTTTTGAGGTGGTAAATTGTTAATTTTTTTGATAAATTGTCTATGCCAAATTTTATAAAAAAAAAATCTATTGAAAAGTTCGTGAAATTGCCATTTAAATTTCAACCGCAAAACCACCTACTTCCTGGTTGAACCTCTTCGATAGAAACGTCA
Source organism: Lonicera japonica (assembly GCA_021464415.1). NCBI lineage: Eukaryota > Viridiplantae > Streptophyta > Magnoliopsida > Dipsacales > Caprifoliaceae > Lonicera > Lonicera japonica. The sequence goes on along the minus strand of JAKCWG010000507.1, from coordinate 11,788 downwards.
CCCAATTTTATCCCTTCAAAGGAAGCCATTCACTCAGGAAAGAACAACCCTTTTTGTAACAGCTATAAACTTGCTAATTGCCATAATATTGATGATTAATTGGAAAGAAAATGATCATTGATCAAACCATTTGCCCATAAACACAATTAGCCAGATAGGCTCTGATTGAACACAATTGAAATGACAATAACCAAGTTGCTCTGAAAATAACACCGGTAAGTTTACATAAGTTGTACAACATTAATGAGACACAAAGTAACAACAAAGCATGCATATTTCCATACAGAGTTTAATTACATTTTTGTCCCTTGAAGTTCACATACTTTCTCACTTGAACACCTGACATTAACAAGGCATATAAATTGCCATTGAACTGCAGGGTTCTAAGTGCCGAAATTGGAACATCAGTACTAAAGTGAAACATCAAGTAAACTTTAGAGGGAAAATGCAACTAATTTGAAAACGTTACTTAGATGAACGAACGGTATAAATGGTTTGTGTCACTTGAAGTGCGAAAAGGATTAAGGCAGCAATAATAGATATAACTGCCCACCTGCTATTGAAATAATAATTTGTCAGCGACGCACAATTACGCTTCAACATTGATGGTAAATTCCTGCGTTTGTAACGTTTGCAGTACTCGTGCACTACCTTCCACGGCTTTGAGAAGCAGAACTCACCTAAAACAACCTCCTTGCACATGTTACTGAACAAATTCAGCACGTCTTCACTCTCGCCCAAATTGTTTTCTAGCACTTTTGCCTTCACAAGCAACTCAACATCTTCCTTAGAGCTGATGAATGTGTGCATTAGAAAAACATAAGATGTAATATGATGCTTAACACCAGGCTTACATTGCTCGTATGCAATCAAATTCCTAAGAAATGACTCAGTGGAGTCATATAAGCACAAAGGCGAGATTTCAAATCTGTTTATACCACAAGAACGGCATAACCAAGGTAACAAACAGGAGGAAGAAGAAGATCTAGTGGGGTTGTAGACATAACATGTTGGATTTTCGGGAATTTTAGCACCACACAGAAAAGAAAACCAACAAGATATATTAAAATCGATATCAACGACCTCGCCCTTACCTGCATAGAAGTTAATCCCAACGCTATCAAGTGCAGTTGCAGAATAATTAATTTGGTTATCTTCTAGGATTTTTACCTTCCCCCCAGCACACAACCCAGCAAATTTAACAACATAATTGGGTCGGTAAACATCTTGGTCATCTTGGAACTTGCCTGCTTCAAGGTCATGACCTTCGTGTTCGCGAGTAGTGTGTGGTAGATGATAGCATTGGTGTAAAAGGTCGAGTATATGGTCTATAGTTGTCGGGTAAACCTTCTTAGTTATCGGGCGTTGAAAGTTCATTACATTTCCAAAGAAGTCAAGGACAAAGCGAGCAAGCGGCAGGAATACACGATGATCTTGGATTTTGCCAACGGTTAGGTCAAATAATTCAACAAGAACAAACCATGGAATTTGATTCTCTAGTAGTAACAAGTCGTGCCGAATGTCAATGAGCACCAAAGTGTTGCCCAAAATTGGGTCACCCACAAGTTTTTGCGGCAGCTTGGATCTGTACACGAGTTCAACTATGAAACAACCATCAAAAAGTAACATTTGAGCAAACTCATCGTCATCGTGAGGCTTTAAACTTCCCCGGTAACAAGCTCGAGCACGGGGTACTACCTTTATCATGGAGTCAACACATTCTTTCATAATTTGGTAGACATGATTATCAGATCCGTGTACTTTTGCTTCTTCTGGAGTACTTCTCCTTCGACGAAAGCGCTTTTCATCAGAATTCTTCAAACGACTAGTTCGACTAAAGAGGCTTTGCATGTAACTCACTTTATGCCTATCCATATCTTTGAGTTCACTATTATCTCTATGAATTGGCCCAATGGAGATGAGGCGAGGGCTATACGCACTTTCGTTCACTTTACGAAGCTTTGGAGGAACCTCGTAAATGGAGGGGATCGATTGTGCAGTAGATCTTTGGCTTCCATTTTCATTTTCTTGGTTGGTTTTGAGCAATTCCCATATGGAGGTGTAAAGCCCATTTCTTTCTATTTTGGGAAGAGACCCTTGATCTGCAGTTTCCTCTCCTTGATCTTCATATAAACCATCATGGTCTTCTATATTTGCGGCCATTTGCACAATTGATTCAGACTAATTTTTTGGTAAAGTATATCGCATATTTCTTTTGAGTCTGCAAATTCTTATTTCTTCTCAAGTCAACTTGGTCCTCTATATTATATTCATTACACTATTACAGTTGGCTACGTTTTATTTTAAAAGGATTCTGACAAGTGGATAGAAAAAAAAAAATTATTGGTTTGTGGGAAAAAAAAATTAATAATTTGTGAAGAGTGAATTCATGAGATTCTTGTATATATCCACGACAGTCAACTTGGTCCTCTATATTATATTCATTACAGCTGGCTATGTTTGATTTTAAAAGGATTCTGACAAGTGGATAGAAAAAAAAAATTAGTGGTGTGCAGAAAAAAATAAAAAATAAATTTGTTAAGCTTGAATTTATGAGATTCTTGTATATATCCACGACAGTTGCAATTTTTTATTTTATTTAAAAAAAAAATTGCTTTTTTATCTTGGTCTTTAATTATTACATGTGAAGACAAGAAATAATCCATGATTAAAACAGATTGAAGGCCCGCCACTAAGCAACTTGATAGTCCATATGTAATGGATAGGCAAAATAATTGAAGTTTTGCTTTGAATAAATAATTTAAAAAATGAATTCAGATTTCGGTGGCTTCACAATTATATTATCTGTCACTTTCTAGTAAAACAAAATTCTTTTCCCCAATAGACATTGTAAAGCCCATTTAATTTGGAGTAAAATAATTTTTTAGCTAAGTTAAAAGGTCTAAGTTTAAAATTTTTTAGGATGTAATCATTCTAGATATTCTAATTTTGTACCCGTCTCTAGTAAAAACTCAGATCTAAAAATATTATGTTGAATATACTAGATTTCTCGGTAGCAGTCCGAAAAACTTGAAATTTATGGGTAACATGACTATGTGTTGTGTGTGGTGTATATGTGCGAGGTTGTATAAAACTGAACATTGAGCTGTCTGTTCGGTTGCTGATTTACGTAAAAATTTAAAAACCGCCAAAAACTGCCTGTGTATTTTTGCCACAACCCATACGCACGCCGCTATTTAATTTTTTTATTAGCACACATACTTTGGAAGTGTTATGGATGTTTCTTAAGTTTATTTTTTGCAAGAACTTTATTCCTGAATTCAATCACTTGTACGGGTATGCTAAATAAAAAAAAAAACTTGAAAATAAATTTTGGTTTAAGAAATCTGCAAAAGGATATTTTAGGATTTAAAAGTTTAATTTTAAGGACTAGAATAAATAAATAATCCAATTTGATTATCCTATATCATTTAAATCATAACTTTTTCATTGATCAAATTCTAACGTTCCGTTTGATTGCAAAGATGAAAAATAAAAATAAATTTAGTTAGTTTTTGTAAAAAAATATAAAATAAGGTGAAAGATATTGCTCATTTTATTAATCGATATCCTCCATCCTTCAAGATTTTTGGTATAAAGTTTTTACTCACCACCAAGTAAAGAAAATTTTCTTCATAGAAAAACTTAAAAATCAAAAAGATATCACATCTATCACTCAACTTATTTTTCATCTTTTCACCAAAACTAACGCAATTTATTTTCCTTTTCCACCTTGGAATCACAAGGAGCCTAAACACCAAAAAAGTGTTTGCAAAGGGGACAGTCTAGCTAACATGCAATTTCTGCAACAAAAGATTTGGTTCTGATAATAACACAAAATGTGTGACTTGTCGGTTAGAAAAAGGTACTATATATAATGAGCTATTATCCCTAGAAGGGTTGTGGCACAAAAAAGAGTGAGGACTAAATTGCTAGAATTAAAGTAGGTCTTGTGTTGAAGTCGTAAACGAGAATTGGAGGGAATTAAACAAATCGGAGCTATATGCTCTGCAATTTGTTTAATTTTCTCCAATATCTCATCTCCGATTTCTATATAATCTCATATAAAATTTGTAACTAGATCTTGTATTCGAGTTGTATGTGAGAATTGGAGAGAATTAAACAAAACCGGAGCTTAATGTTATGTGATTTGTTTAATTTCCTCCAATATCTCATCTCCAACTTCAATATACATAGAAACCCATCTCCAACTTCAATATACTTGATGTTCGAATTCGAGTTGTATGGGAGAATTGGAGGGAATTAAATAAATTTGGAGCTATATGCTCAGCAATTTGTTTAATTTCCTCCAATTTCTCATCTCCGACTTCTATATATATACTCATATAATTTATAATCAAATGTTATAATTGGAGGGAATTAAAAAAATTGGAGCCAAATTTATAGCAATTTATTTAAGTTTCTCCAATATATCATCTCTGACACTTTATATATATATATACCAAGTCGTACATCAGAATTGGAGGGAACTAATGTTAATTGATTCCTTTCTTCCAATGTCTCATCTACAACTTCTATATATATAAAGACAAGCTTATAACCAGATCTTGTGTAACAACTCTGCCCTACTATATTTTCTTAATTTAAGCTCCAAAATTTATAGAAAAAATGAAAACGAAAGAGCATAGAAAGGTGGAGTTTGTTCTCATAAATGTACTAAAATCAACTAAAGCATACTAGTGTGTCCTAGGATTAAACAACAACAAAAGCGAGTTATCCTTACCAAATGATTAAGCACCATCATACACGAGCTCGTACGCAAATCATTTATCACTATTATCAGCTTGCATTTCAGCATGCATTTGCTGCACTAGGATTTCTTCAACCGCGTCCATGAATGTTGGAATATTCTGCCGCGTGTGTGCATCTAATGAATTTGCCAGTTCCTGCCATCAGAATCAAATGAAAATAGAAAGTTGAAACTTAAATAAATGAAAAGGTCAAGGTTAATGTACTAAGTTCATGCATTTGTGATTAATGCACTTCTGAACTACAAATCCGTCATGGTGATCAACTCAACTAAGCTAAGATGGTTTTGAGTCTGAAATAAACAGTGCTGAGGCCAATATACAAAGGAAGATGTATTGTTACTGGAATTTACTGGTGAAGTTTCTCACTGTGAGGCTCTAATATGTTGTACCTTACTGAAAATACAACACAGTAAAGCATGGAGGTGGAGAAATTCGGAAGAAGTACTGGTATCTTTAGTACCTCTCTTATAACACAGAAAAGGCACAACAAAAGTCGAGCTGGATTTCAAACAGATTATCGAAACAAATGGTCCATTTGAAGCCGTATTTGTGCAGACATTTTTGTTGCTTTCATAGTTTCCCTTTACAATGCCTCAAATTAAAGACCACTCCTAGGAATTTACATCTAACATTGTGACTAATTACTCTTCTTTTTCCATGGAAAATCCCCAAGATTCCATACTTTATATATTTAGTTTCACTCCGTTAATGCTCCATGGAATCAATTTTAACCCACTTTTCCATGGAGTCCAAAAACCACCTCCCCTTAAGTTTCCGTTTTCCATGTAAAACAATTAAAACTCCAAGAAAATACAATTATTTTCCATGTTTGTGAACCAATCAAATGAACCGTAAAAGGGTTGTGGGGGTAGCCTAGCTAGAAAAGGTGCCCTGCAGAGGTTTCACCTGGGTTCGAGTCTCACCCGCAGCATTAGGATTTAGACTGCTTATCCCCCTTTCTTGGTTATTGGAAGATTGGAAAAGAGAAGAGACTTAGACCTTTCCTTTTAAAAAAAAGATCAGGAACCATAGTAGAGGGGCCTAATATTGATGGACGAAACCATTTGTTGCATACTTGAAATTTAGTTAATTTAATAGCTTAATTTGGATGGACTGTGAAAAACCCATATACTAGTTCCCACAAATTAAACATAAATCACATAATATGATATGACTGAAACATTGATCTTCATTTAAGGAATTATAGGATTTTGTTTTCCTCGATTCATTTGTGTGGTCATATATTAGCTAGAGTATCTAGTGCAAAACCAATTGGCAATAAGTGTAATGTAGAACAAGAGTGAGTGGATTAGCCTATTGGGTAAAGGCATGCAACTAGAGGTATTTCCCGAGTTCAAGTCTCACCAAGGGTGGGGTGTAAAAATGAAGAGACTTGGACCTTCCTTTAGGTTAAAAAGGTTGTGATGTAGAACAAGATAAATAAGAGAAGGCAGGAGGAAGAAGTTTCCCTTTTGGCAATGACTCGCAAACCAAAGTTCTCTTGGTTAAGTTATGAGTTACGTCCATATCTATAGCCAAATAAAGCCCTAGCCTAAAGCTTAATAATACATTAGCTTTTACGAAGCACAGATGTGGATGCAGGGTAAGGCAATTAGAAAAATCTGAAAAAAATAGGATATGTGTGGGTTGGGAAATAATGTGATAGTATGAAATATAATAGCCACTGTACTTTAATTTTACATACAATTCATATATTTTGTGCATGCGATACATTTGTGATAGAGAATCATGAATGAAGTTACGTTTATTAGTCTCCAAAATTGTCCTACATTCAATCCAAGATAAACTAGGTAAAGAATTTCGGCATATTGAACTATAACTCTTTAATCTAATTCCCTCTAGCTCTCTGAGTCACGTGCTCTCTCTATCAAACTTCCAACCAAACCACAATATTTTTACTTGTAGTTTTACCTTTATATATATATTGGACTTTGGTTTGAAATTTACAATTGATTCTAACTAATATTAGGAATCTTTGAGAATCAAACAAGAATCTCTAAATAAATTTAATAACACAATTGGATACGCAATGGGTGCAAATCAAGGGCGGACCAGAGTTCCACACAGATGGAACTTGGGGAAGAATCAAGGGAGAATCGGTGTCCAAATCGGGAGAGAATTCTGACTCAGGTGCAAATAATGAGAGAAATTGAAATCTGACTTGGGTGTGATCAGGGTGCATTGACCTTACAAAGAATCTGTGCTTCAGATAGTACCTTAAATAAGATAGAAACAAGTAAACATAAAATCGTAAAATTCGAATTCATTTGAAAATGCAACTGATTCCTCCTAGGTTCCACATCAAGTTGGCAAGGCCCTATGGCTAGGTGGCAGGATGCCGAACAGGCAGAATGATCACTCTTTTTCGTTTAAGAAAAATTATTTTTCTGTGTTTGAATGAAGGAGGATGTTTGGTTACTGAACCCTTAAGCCTCCTTGAGCAATGTTATATTTCTTATAGTGTTATATCTTAAAAGGTATTCCCTCCATCCTAAATTAAGAGTCCACCTTTCCTCTTATTTTTAAACCCGCCATCTGGCCAGCGCCTTCTAGAATATTGCATGATCTACATATAGGGTTCTGAGGTTTAGAATTAATGGTGTAGGATTTCTAGTCTCAGCAAACACAATAAAAGTATATCTTAAGCGACTCTTCAGAAGGTCCATATTTAGCACTAAAAGAACCAAAAATAATTTTAATCATTTGAAAGTAAGAGTGAGAAGAGAGGGAGAGCACAACTCACCTCAACCTTGCAAAGAAAGCTCAGAGAAATTTTATGGAATGTTGTTGAGTTGAGCTCTTTAGAGATGCAAGCAGCAATGCAGACTTGGATACTGGCCAGCCTTGAGGTATCTTTATGAAAGCATCAACTCCACCCACCGTGTGAGCGATTATAATCTCCTCTCTATCGATGTACTCAAAGGAGTGCCTACACTGATCACAAACGGTTATATACACATCAAACATATGTAGAATAGGAAAATCAAAAAATACTGAATTATGATATACTTAAAGATATCTCCCTCCATGCTCAAATTAATAGTCCCTCTTTCCTTTTCTTTCAACGTCTCAAATTGATAGTCACGTTTTCCTTTTGAGATATAATCAATGTGTTAGGAACCATCACCCAAAAGCTTAACTTGTTAGGTAGTGGGCCAACAATGTATATCATGCTCTTCAACACTCCCCCTCACGTGCGACCCTCACGTGCGACCCCCACTCGCACGTGGAGAGACAAACCAAAGGTGCACTTTGTGCATAAACAAAAACCATCTCTCCAAAAGCTTAAGCTGTTGGGAAAAGGAACCGTAATGAATATTATGCTTAACACCCTCCCTTACGTGCAACCCCATACTCGCACATGGAGAGCAGACAAATTTCGTATTTCGGATTAACAAATGGGGGATAGAGGTGCCAAGGCTTTGAACCTTGGATCTCATAGAAAACCAATCTCTAATACCATGTTAGGAAATCATATCTTCCAAAAGCTTAAGTTGTTAGGTAGTGGGCCAGCAATGTATATCATGCTCTTCAACACGACATACCAAATCTAACAAAAGAAAATTAGTTGTATTCTTGACCATTGATTAGGTTGAAATAAGTGTTCCCTTAAAAATGCACCAAAGTCAAAGTGGAACTATCAATTTGACACGGAGGGGTATAAGAGATTTAAAATATTTATGCATTTTCCAAACTAGCGGCCCAAGCCGGATCTCACACTGAGACATAGAATTATAAGTTCCAAACACTACAACGCATTGATGTTCCCACCGATTCAAGGTAGAAACTATAAGTTACAGAGTACCATCAAGCAACAATTCAATTTTTCACTACAAAAATTGCCATTCTAAAACTCATTCCGCAAAATAAGATTAAAGAATATCTGTAAATAATGTCAATTTGGTTACAGGCATGAGGTGAGATAGAAAAATGAGCTAGATAGGATATCAGGATTCCAAATGTAAAATCTATCAATTCGGACAGCCACATGAGGGCTCTAAGAACAATCAAATATAGAGAAAAGGGAATGAATATCAATAATGAATCCTGGTAAAATATAAATACAACGTTCAAAGGATAAGTTGACACATAATAACTAATGGTCAAAACACTGCAGTAAAGGCTTATCTGGTGTAACTTTGTTCAATTCCACTAAGCAACCAGAACTAGTACACACCTTGCCAAATGACCTTCTGACATTTCCTTTCCCTTTTCTTTCATAAGAAACAAAATATCTATCAACTTCAAAAAAGTACACGAGAGACGGAGACAGAGACAGAGAGAAATGCCACATGCTGTTGTTCAAAAATAAAATAATAGACTGCTGCATCCTAAAAGAATGTACTGAAGTGTCGAAATATTTTGCACTAAAATTTCAGGAATCAAAATAACGGGCGGTTAGCAAACCAAAATCTGACCTTGACTTATTTGCAGAGTTCACCAAAAATTGCCTTAGCATGCACAGAACAATTCTGTCCTGCACTCTTCTCACAAACCATTCTAAAGGAGACCTACCCTCCAGCACTGGTAAAACTTGCTGCCTGGAAGAATATTAATTATGTTTTCAGCAAACAGATGTAAGAAATACAAATGTAAGAGCAAAAGAAGTATGTATTATTTTTTTTATCAGACGAAATAACCATGTATTAGATTCCAAATAGTCAATTAATACAATGTTTTTAAGTATGTTTGCAAGAACTCCAAAGTATATTATCATGATAATGAGAACAAGAAAGAAAAATTTTAGAAAAAATGATGATTCATAAGTATCAAGTGTCCACCATGTATATAAATATTGCATATTCTAGAACTATGCAAATAAATATTTTTCATTTTATTATTTTAGATGGAAGATGAGATACAAAACAACTAGGTAGTAGGGGTTAACACCAGTTCTCTCCTTTTTTGGGATCAAATCAACATTTTACCATGAAGACTGAAGGCAGAGGTATAGATTGATATCCATTCCCTCAATTTGGTTTCTGGGTTTCTAGAGAGAGATAGGTAGAGAGAAGTTACAGAGAGAGATATGTGCGTGTATGCATACTATTTAGAGACAATGTTAACATATGAAAAACTTTCTATTGAATCAGGAAGTTTTTTAATTAGAACCCCTCCAAAATAAGCATGTGACATTCATGTCTTTCTTGTTCAAAACCTTGAATGTTTGTTATCAATCGTCCGTAACATATACCTCTTTGAAACGTAAAATTCCATCATCTCACAAATGAGGTCATCAACATCAAGGTCTAAAGTTCCATAATCATGAACTTCAGGGAGAAAGGTGTATATAACCTTTACTTATTAGGGAAGTAACAAGTATCCAGACCTTTTGGCACGTCAAATTAATGCAGTAACGTGTATCTCATTATTCCACACAAAAAAAATAGGAGGGATGAAAATTTAAAGGGATAGCAATGGGGAGAAAACATTAACATATGAAAATCGTCTCCTAAAATTGGATCTTGAGATTCTCTGCTGTTTATTCATAGATGGTCAAACACCAAAAATGATAGTGAAATTCGGACCTGAAAGATTTTGCAGCATCAATAATTTCACCAATGTAGACATTGTTTGGGACAATCTGATAGATCATGAAGAGCATATAAAAAGTAATCAGGTCAAATATTAGAAAAATAATCACAAGTTATAACTTGACTAACTCACAAAAAAGTACAAAACACAAAGGTAAAGAAAAGGTTGGGGACTATGATCCAAATCATTTGGTGACAAATTTGGAAGATTGCATGAATCAAAATGATCAAGTGAATAATCCGGCTGAAACATTAAAATGAGCACATTTACTTGACCACCATTTCCATCCTTTATCATTTTATGCATTTTAAAAATATGAACTTAGGATTTTTATTTTTATTTTTATTTTGACAAAACATAAATTATCATTAAACAGTGTGCTAAAACGATGAATTATGACATCACTAAGTCAGAACTTCTGGATACATATATCAGTAAGGCATAATAGAGTAAAACTAGAAACTGACTAGGGTAATATCATGTTTTCATATTCTAGGAAGAACAATTCCATGTACAAAATACAGCCAAAATGCTCAGCAAGCAGCAGTCAGTTCAAATTCACTCATAACCTTTGGCACATCTAATTCATTTGAAACTACAGATTAGTATAAAAATCAACTTGAGCTGGGCTTCAAGACATAAAGTATAGGGTTTGAAATTCTGTGAATATAACCGGAGAACTGGATAACTGTACAAAGTATTATATATCCAAACAAGAAGTTACTTATCAAGTATAAAAAGAGATTTTGAAAAGAACATCTACGTAAAAACATACTAAATGCTCCACATAACAAAAGGTACAACATAAAATAAATAAACAAATAAAGGTTAAATTACACCTCCCTCCCTCCCTTTCTCGTTTTATTCTCTCTCTTCATATTTCAAGAGTGAGAAAACATGATTATTTTTCTGAGGTTTCCTTGTCCAAGCCCCCAATCATGCCACCACGGGAATTAGTGACTTTTCATTGTGTAAGGGCCCAAAAGCATTATACACCATAATGGCATTATTTTGGAGACTTTTAGGGGGGATGGTGTTAACATTAAATCTTATGTTTTAAATGTGAATATGTATTAATTAGAAATCTATAAAATAAGGGGCAAGGTTTTGAATCTTGCAAATGTATAAGGGATAAAGGATTGTGTGGTTGAGATTGCAATATGCTTTTTCAAGTGTTGATAGTGCCTTTGGCACGGGTTACAACTTGTATATTATATTTACAACAGTAAATGGATTACATTGATTTGTATAATACATACCAAGTACTGCATATGTATATATTATATATACAGTACATTTTGGTGCGGACCAGTCCATGTACAGACTGGTCACTTACTGTTGAAATATTATGTAACATGGCACAAGCAATGCTGCAATTGTTAGTACGATCATTTAGTACACTATGTAAGCTAGATTGTACTGACTTGACATTCTAGAATTAGTACCCAACTTATAAATTA
>JAKCWG010000267.1:0-200000 GCA_021464415.1 Lonicera japonica | reverse complement strand
ATTGGAAGAGAAATCTTTTTACTCTGATACAATAGTATTTACGATTATAGAAAAGTGCTTACAACAAAACAAACAACAAGCCTGTATCCCACTAGGTGGGGGGTCGGCTACATGGATCAGACAAGGACGCCCGAGTGGCTTCGTGTGAATCATATTCTAGTGATGAAACCCTATTCGCCTCTAAATCTTTTTAATAGTTCACCTATGTTTTGCTAGGTCTTCCTTGCCTCTAACAACGGGTTCCCTCCATTGATCAACTCTCCTAAACCATGGCACTGCAGGTATCTCCATACATGCCCAAACCATCTAAGTCGAGATTGAAACCTTTCTGTTCTGTTTAATAGGTGCCACCCCAACCCCCTCTGATGGACATCTGATCTTTTTCTTTCCTAGTCTTGCCAAACTCATCCATATCAACATTTCAATCTCAGGTACACGTAGTTTATTCGCGGGTTGGCTTGTGACCGCACCAACACTCAGCCCAGCAACATTGCTGAGTCTAACGCGGTGGCGACGATAGAATTTTTCCTTTTGCCACTTGAGTGGTACCTTTTTATCACATAACACACCCGAGAATGCTTTCCTGCCATGTCAACCATCCTGCGTGAATCCGGTGATTGCAAGCTCACGACTGAACCACAGATCTTTTTGTATAATGGATCCAAAAGATATTAAAAGAGATAAATATTATTAAATTGATTGTTTATAAAACTATTACAATGGAGACCCTTTATATAGGGTTATGAGAATGATATAAACAAGGAAAATATAAAAACCTAATCAACATAGAGATTTAGAGATTGATAGTCAACTCTTATAAATGGTAACTATATAGATGATGACTAGCAAATATATATTATATATGTTAACACTTATAATTCGGGATACGATTTATTGGATAAATTGTTGCATAGATACTTGAGCTTGAGTGGTGTTTAAGAACTCAAGTAAACATGATTATTATGAAATTTATAACTAGCCTAAACCACGATTGTCTCAATAAGTACCTCAGCAGCCTCTGCAGTGGAAGAAAGATACTGGTAATAGTAATGACGCAGGGCATCTGGTACAAATGCAGATGATTTTGGCCAAATATCGAGGTTCTGATCGGTAACCTGCAGTAAATAACAGAAAAGTTGCACTAAGGTCTAAAATACATGGTTACATCTATGTGTGTATGTATTGTTTCCATGTCAGCACAGCTAATACGTAAAAATGTTTATATACAATAAAATATTATCCTAGTGTTTTCGGCATTCTACTTTCAGTATTTGAAAATACACCATCAACAAACAAGTCCAATGTAGAAAATACCAAAATATTGAATGGAAAGAAGTAGATCACATCAAATTATTTTATAATTAGTGTTTCCAACCAAATTGATCGAGCTATTCAAACAAGCGGCAGTCACTCAGCTGGAGTATTTTATTTTATGGGTCGCAGGGAGCTGGCAACACTTATAATGACAATTAACACGAGCGAAAAACACATACAAAATTGATCCTTTACGGGTTTGACTTTTTTTTAACCGGTTGACATTATCTACTGGGTGTTATGCCAAATACTGAAATACATTTTAAAAAATATTTACGAGATGCATGCAATGACCCGACGCAAATTCGCAACACACGAACCATGAATAACTTGAAGCAACCAAACACAAATCAACACAACCCATTGCCAGGTCTTGGCCACCTGCTTCACAAAACCAGAAAGACTTGCAACAAACGAATATTTTACATCTAAATATTACTCAAGTGTGACGACTTAATAAAAACAACTTCACAAATCTTTATCAAGTACTCAAACTAGTGTTCTAAGTAGTGGATTAGCTCAGCTGGTGTTTCAAATGCAATTATTTTAAGAATCAGAACTAGTGCTTCAAAAGCTAAATTGGGAAAGGTAATCAACCCAAAAGCAGTCATTCACTGGATGCATGTTCATGGGCAAGCCATATACAAACAAGAAGTTATAAAGCACTTATTCTGTTATTCCTTTTCATAATTTCCTCCGTCCAAAGTCCAATGAACAGTAATTATCAAAAACATACCTATCCATATCATTGCTCATTTTTTTCCTAAATCTTTTTTCAGGTTGTTTGAGTTACTGCATCCCACAGTTGTTGCTTGCAGTTGTGCATATGACTTGTCATTGCCTCCATCGCCTTCAACAGGTTCAATTTCAAAATATTGGTGGCAAACGAAGTGAGATCAAGTACAATCAAACAGAAACATAAGATAAGGCGCTAGGCCTATCCGAGTTGGTAGGACAATCCACTTTAATGTGGATGGAAAGCTTAAAATTCCCCTTCCCTTAGATCAAAGCCTGAATTGTCACGTTGGTCCATTGCTGCTCTCAAAATGTAGTAAACATAATATTCACCGAGGAAATAACCCCACTTCAGATTGACAACAAGCATTAGTATAGAAAGAGATGCTCATAACTAGGAGTTATAATAGTGACAAAATAAATAGACCTTCTGCTGTTCACATACCTCTTCAAAAAAGGTCATTGCAGTCAATCGATACCCCTGCTAAAAGCAATACACTCTTCACAGCACAGTTGAGATCTCGCCGCTCATTGTCCTTCAAGGAGCCCAAAATCAGAAGACAAGTCCCTCTTTTTTGTTGGGGAAAAGGTCCGTGATTTGTAGAAAGCATCTACATTTAACCCTGTAAACGCTTTTCACAGAAGTAAGCCACAAACAAATAAAATGATGCGGTTGCTTGACAAGAGCAACCAATTAAAATAAATAATAAATCACAGAAAGAACTGTTAACAGGCAGCAGTAAAAACACAAAGCCAGGGAAACTTTGTGGTCACGTGAGGAGAGTGGTCATAAAAATAAAGCACAGGAGAGAGAAAGAGAGACTTCGTTGATTTCAACTTAAGAGACTCCTTATTGTACACCTAAGTAAAGTGGAGAATTCATTTTCACCTTGAAAAAAATTATGGTAATGTGCCTTAAAATGAAAATTATTCAAGTGGAAAATCATATTGACAAGAACTGTCATCAAAGGCAATTTACACTCGCACAGTTTTTAGCTTCAGATACACTTTTTTGCCAAAAGAAAATCCATGTCCACTTGTTTCAGTGACTATCGTCATTTCCATACACCAAAGCTCATTTCTCCTCGTAACAGTTGGTGCTTTATATTTATGGAGACCAACAAGGCATGGACTGTTTTGCAGGAGTAAGTTATTTCCTGGCAGACAGTATGGAACATAAAGTTTCACATTGAAAATTATATAAAGATAGTCACGCAAACTTCAATATAAAAAAACAGTAATCCAGACATGAAGCAGAATCAAGGCCTACCGTTTTCATCTAGCTTGGTCTCCGCGTTCTTCTGCAGTTCAGACTTGAGCTTTAAAATGTCTTCTGGGCCAAACGGAAACTCATAGTCACTGATTGCCAATTTTTCTTTCTAGTGCTTTTTTTTCCTCTAACAGATTTTGGGGGTCTGCGACTGTTTCCCATGAAGGAGGAGTAAATGAGAATTTGCTATGCATCATACCCAGTAAAAAAATTAAATAATACATTGGACATGCAAATTCTGCATGGCCCATATTATCAAAAAATAAACAAGACACAGTGGCAAGAGAGTTACACCACCTAGTTCAACTTCAATGCAGGCACTACTCACAATTCAATGGCATGAAATTAACAATACAATAGTAGTAATATACTCATGGCCACATGTTTTTACCAACCAAAAGTATATTCCATGATTAAAAAAGATTCAGAATTGAAGCACAAACTATTTTCAGAAGTTTAAAAGGGCTAGCAGTATACAATTGCTGGAAATGATATTCAGATTACAGTTGTATCAGCATCCTTCACCCTCAGCACAAAAAATGTGGTTAAATGATCATTTATAACAATTCAGTAAATGATAATAAGAAGGGACGAGTAGCAGGTACCTATGTGTTAATTGCTTGTGCACTTATTCAAGAAACAGCATTCACGTGCCACCTCAGATATTATATCTACATAAAGTCATAAACCTTCCCTCTTTGGTGATTCGTATACGTTTCCTAGATTCTCGAACCTTGGAGGGGGATTTGGGGGTGGGTTTTCGTTGTTTGTAGTTAAAGGGGAGAGACAGCATTTATCGTCTGAAGTTTATGTCGGGAAGGAGTTGAAAAAAACTATTCTTTGAAAGACTTTTTGTGGCTGCTAGCTGGGAATGGGAGTAGTAGGTAGATAAATGTAGCTTAAAGTAGGAAAAACCAAAGTGAAAATGAAATTATCAACTAAAACGGAATTTATTACAAGTTGTTGAGCTGAGAAAACGCCAGGCTTAAATGCGTGATGGGTTCAATCTCAGTTTTACTACTCATTTAGCCCCATACATTAAATCAACCACAAATTAACAATACAATACAATGAAATCAAAAGGTAGAATATAAATACAATACAAAGAAGTATCTAAGGGGGTTGTTTGTTTTGCCCACTTAAGTTAAACCCTCTCCTCCCAAAACCAACCATTCGCCACCCAAAGTTACAAACCCTGCACCAATTCCCTGTTGCATGTTTGAACCTTTTAAGAGGACTATGATGCTCATTTTTCCTCCGGTTGATGATTTTGAGAATCTGCACCATAGTAAAGTTTTCAGATTTAAGTGGTGTGAAAGTTGTTTGTTTGGCAAAAAAAATAACTGATTTGCCACTTAAATCTGAAAATTTGCATCAAAAATTTTAAGTGGTAAGTTTGCCACTTAAATCTAAAAAAACTTAAAACTCTCATTACAAAATACATATTTTACCCTCATTAAAGCTCTAATCATGTGATCTAGATACACTTATAAGGGCAAAATTGTCATATTAAAAGAAAAATCAGTTTTTAGATGTCTTATATTCAAACAAACAATATTTTTTCAAATACAGTTTTCAGAAGTTAAACAAACAAAAATTTTTTCATTTTCGGTTTTCAGTTTTCAATTTTCAGATGTATCAAAGTTCATCAGATTCTGCAAGCTGTGGCAAATCTCATTTTGACTACTCATCCACCACAAATAATAACATATAAACAAACACAATCAATTGATGTCCTCTAATTTCTTAGCAAACATCAACACATAAAGTAGTCGGATTCATATTTTCATACAAATTCAATTCGAGATAAAAAAAAATTCCACGAAGCTCGGATCAAACTAAAAGAATAACAATCAACGCCCAATGAGAGTATGAGACTGACTGGTTTGAGCGAAATTACCTCGAAGGGAATTAAAGCGAGAGATCTGATCGGGAGGGAACTGAGAAGGATCGGAGAAGAATTCCTTGAGGCGAATGGCCTGAGCATCACGGCCATCGTCGAGAAGCTCTTGAAGAAGCTCGAATGCCGATAACAAGTAATTCTCTTCCAATAGAAAATTCACCACACAATTGCACAACGAAGATCTCTCAACATCCATTTATTTGGTCGCATGAGAACTTCGCCAATGACGAATCAAAATCCAATATAGTCTCTCTCTTCGTACTGAATTGAAGTCTACTCTGATCTATCGATGGCATTGAATTGAGACAGAAGACTAGAACGAGTGAAATTCCATCTGAATATGGCAAACTTTATTAGATTTGCGTTTGGAAGAAAGGAGATGGTGTCACCCTGCTACGCAACAGTATCACCCCCTATGACTCTTGAAGATCATCTAGAACGATCATACGTGGGCCAAAATACGTACTCAATTACATCCATTGTTAGCCGTTAGAATACTTGCTGACTTGACTCCATCTTTGGATGGAATGTTGACCCCGTAAGGGAATGCAATTTTTGGTGCAAAATTATTATATCAACGGTGAACTCTTTTCCCCGAGACCTTTCTTACAAAATGTATTTGGAATAAAAAAAAATCAATCCTTTCTGATTTTCTTTTTTATTGCTGATCCTTAAAGTGGTGTTTGATTGATATTTTTAGTTGAGCTTTTAAAATCAAGTGTTTGGTAGAATTAGAAATTATGTTGAAAAGTGAAATTTGTTTTTGTTTGAATTTTTTTCAACCAACTAAAAAATCTTGTAAAAAAAAATTTAAAAAAATAGTCACAATAGATCTTATTTTATAGAACAAATCACTTTATTACCAATCTTTTTTTATTTATTTTGAGAGATATTTTTGATATTTTTTATAATGAGATAAAATTATTTTGATAGGAAAATTATTACTTTGGTAACAAAGTATCTTTCATTACTGCATCAAAGCTGTAACTTAAAATTAATTAAAATGCACACTATAATTTGATAGAGAAAACTACATTAAAGCTGTGACTTAACATTAATTTAAATGAGTTTATAATTTTAGAGAAATAATGTGTAAATGATAGTGATCGGCTAAAATTTATTTTTGAATTATACTTTTTTTTTAAAAAATCAATCCACGGCATTGGTCCTAATTTTTCATATAAAGAATGTGTTAGTTGCAGCGGTGAAGTTATTATGGTAAATTTGAAAAAAAAAATGTATAATAAATGCTACAAGTATTGATATATTATTTGTTCGAAAAAGAATGATAATATAAAATAATTATTATTTTCTTCCTTTTCAATTATGTTATATTTCGCAATTTCTTTACACCGTGATAAAAGAAAAAAAGAGTAAAATTACCACATGAAATATTTGTAATTGTAATTTTAGAGAGAGGGGGAATGCAATATTCCTGCCTTAATTAATAGAATACCACCCGTAATTAAGACCATAATTAATAGAATACCACCCGTAATTAAGACCAGAAACGTCACTTACTTACTTTAGACAAGCTAAAATAAGTCTAATATAAATAATGAAACAGTGAATTCAGGTAGGTCACATAGCAAACATGATATTCACGCTGTGGGCGGTAATAACAAACAGGAATGTAAAATATACCCATACACATATATGTGATCCAAAATACATACAAATTACTTAAACATGTATTATTGCAAGATAAACAACAACTCAGGCTAGCCATGACTTGCCTTATACAGATATGTACAACAAAAATAAATCGGTATTGGAGGCTTCTACTTCGTTCCCGACCCGGTCGCTTGATGTGCCGAGAAATTGGTACATTTTAGGGCACTAATATACACTTTGAAAAGCATATATTACTACATTTGTTGTGTTTTTAAATCTTTTCAAGTATTTGGAATTAAATTGAGAAGTTTTCGATTGAAGAAAATATTAACCGAGCGCAAAGCCTGTGTTTAAGAAATTTCTGGCATTAATCCGTAAGGAATTTGAAGAAAACTCCAGATACAAAAGTTCTAGACCATTGAGTTAGCTACGCGTGGGCGAAAACCTTACGTCAATCGAATTTCGGAGCGCAAAGTTATATCCAATGTACAATCAGTGCGCTGAAAAATTAATTATAGCAGAAATATGTTAATTTAATGAAGATGTGTTTTTTTTATAATTGCCCCAGCCCACTTGAAGCCCATCTCATATCAGAAGCTGGCCCAACAAGCTACCCAATTCTCAAGCCCATAAGCTAAGTCCAAGCTCATTAATTAATTGATTGCCAGTCCATTTGATAAAAGCCTAAGCCATCATCTCCATTATAAATAGCAACCGCAGCAATCAAATTGAGAGTAGCCTTTACTTTTATGTTTTTCCCTTTCTTTTCTTTCTTGCTTTTCGATAAATAGTAACAGCCGCAAGTTTTTATTTTTTATTTCTTCTTGGCATGATTTTCGAGAGAGCATTAAGAGCTAAATTTTATTTATTTTGAAGTGGATTTTTGTCGAAAATTACATTCAGATTTATTCTTCGTCTTCAATTTATTTGCGCGTACTAAGTAAATATTTAATTTATTTATTTATGTATTTATTAATTATATTTTGTGTTTTATTTACAAGCATGCTAGGCTAGCTTATTTGTGCTAGGGTTAAGGATGAGTATATTTGACTGATTCTCTTGCACGTATTCATGCCAATTGACTCTACCAATTTAATACTTTAATGCTAAAAATAATTTTTCCCATTAAATGCCTATTTTAATTGATAAAAATAAAATTGGATTCTCACTATTTTTTGTTGGATTCACCTTATGATTTGTTGAAAGCGGATATAGGGTGTGTTTTAACGGATATAGCGAGTGTTCTGATTTTATACATTTGTTTGACTATGGAAGAATTAAAACTGGAATTTTATAATTTAATTGGGCTTAATTGAATTTATTTTTCGCATCTAATAGAGTCGAGAGACCAAATTAGTGCTAGACAGAGAGTAAAGTTTACTGGACATGAATACTAGGAACGTGATATCAAATATATGATTCTGCCACCCTAGTATTTTATTAATTGATTATTTAATTAATATTTTTATTAGTTTATTATTTTATTCGTATTCTTAATTAATAAATCATCCCAATCAATTTTTAAGCTAGATTAAGAATTAATTAGAATTATGGAGAGAGATGCATACATTCCATCCATCAAGTCCTTAGGGTTCGACCTCGCTCTTGCCTAAGTTATACTAAATATCGATTCGTGCACTTGCGAGTAATTAAAACATTCACAACAAGTTTTTGCTTCTTCAGTCTTATCCGTCTCCTAGATACCTAAATTTATTTACATAAAATGGGATGAACTCACAATTCAGTAGGGAGTATAATAGATAATATTACGTACAAAACGTAATTAATTATTTTTTCATAAATCATGGCTCAACCGATAAAACAATACATGCATATACATATGCAGGTTACCTCTCTTATATCAACCATTATACAAAGAGAATACCGAAGCCAAATTGAATCATAATATTAATAATAACAATGGGTCTGACCGCCCCCAAGAGATAACGAAGCTGGGCTGAACCATAATCATAAAAATAAGAACGAACATAACCGTCTTAGAGAATAAATCGAACATAATTACGATATAAAATCATCCGGCTCATAAAAAAATTATCATCATATCATAATATAATTGGATCACATGCCCATCCATATCATATCACATAGTCACAAGTGTTTTGTTGATGTTTAAATTTTCGGGTTACTTATGCTAGCTCTAGACATCCGATATCATTAATGTCCCCCAAAAGTTTAGAAATTTTCAACTCAAGGGCACCGAGCTTCACACCGACAAGCACCAATCAATACATATTATTTCATCATTAAAGGGTCACAAGAAAAATCATAATCGGATTCGTCACGGGATCATATCATATCCAAAATGATATAACAAATATAAGAAGCTTTCGGCACCACATATATGAGATATATGCCCACATGATAGGCCATAAGAATTGTCCGAACTGTTGAAAGATCTCCAAGAATTTAGTTGACACAATAATGATACATAATATGCATAACATGATAACAAATTAACATTTGAAACAACATATGCCATATAACTACAACAATTTTCAATACATGTCCCTTAATGTATATAATTCATCAATTAATCAATTTTATCAATATACAGCATCTATACATCCAAGGAATACCTCATATATATCAAATAACACAGATATATCAAGTATAATGACATATCTTGTTTCAAATCACATGCTCATGACTTTATAAATCATAAAACATCATCATCTTTATCATATAATAATTCTTAAAACAAAGACAATTAAAACATAATGATTTACATAGAATAAAACTATATTGTTGAGTTTTAAAAATAATTAAATCCCTACTTCAAAATATTTAACCCCAAAGAATGAAATTTGATATGATAACCGAACCCCGACATCACAACTCTAAAATTCTTATATCCTTGTGTCGCCCTCGACGTATAAAATAACTTTTTCTTAATTCTCGACTCAATTTGGCAGAGTTTGAATGTTCAATTTATAAAAAATAAATTCCGTACTTATTATTTTTCTATTTATCTATCTCTCGACTGCAAAAAAATGGAAAGTAGAAAATGAAGGAAGTGAAGGAAGACAACGGAAGTCGGTTGTTTAAAAAAATAAAATCTAACTTTTGCTTAATTACGACATTTCACTCTAAAGTTTTATAATTTTATTATTATAACCTTGAACTTTTACAACTTTACATTTAGTCCGTACTAAACTTACGAAGTTTTACAATTTGGTCCATACTCAACCAAGATTCTTAAACTCTTCAAAAATTTTACTTAATTAAAATTAATGTGTGTCTAATTTTACACTAATTACATTACGGAGTATTACAAGAAAGAGGTATATGTGTTAAAGTCAATCTGAAATTCGAACGAACGAACCGAACCAATTCGAACCAAAACTGAGAAAATTGAACCTAAACCGAATAGTTTGGTTCAGGTTTGAGGCTGACTAGTTCAAAATCGAACTAAACCGAATTAAATTATGTAGAAAAAAATTAAAAAAAAATATTCATATATACTCTAAAGGCAAAGGTTAATTATACTATGATATAAAAAAATTGAACATTTTATAAGAATGTGTTCCTTATTAATTACATGTTGTGATCATCTTAAAAAAAGTCATTAACGCTTGTTTTTATTATTGAATTAACTACATAATATTAAGATTTTTTTTTATCATATACATGATGCCAAGATAATTCATCATTTTATTTAATGTGTTTTATTTTTGTAAATGTACAAATAAAATAATAACTAAATAAAAAATATGGTTTATATATGTTTGCTCCTTAGTTCATAGAAAATCATGACTTTAATTTGAATATGAATCAGTCTTACATTATTATTAATATTACATTGTTATATTAAATTGATTTAAAAAATATAAGTGAAAACCGAATAAAACTAAAAAAATTGGTTCGAATTTGAGTCTTGAAAATTTATAAACTGAAACCAAAAAAAAAATTTACATTTGATTTGAATTTAAAATACCTTACTTTTTATTTCAATTAAAATCGAAAACACCCTTCAAAAGGGGCATAAAAAGTGCAATAAATACTGGGTTAACGTTACTCATACTATCAGTGACGTGGATTTATTTTTATTATTTAATAAAGAAAAAGGGAAAATGTAACATCCAAATTGGTAAAAGAATTCAAGATTTTGTTTTCACATGGGCTTGTGTTCGCAGAAAAAAGTTGGGCCTTTCAATTGTGTTGACCGGCTGGTAATGCTTGGGCTTGGGTGTGGGTGTGATCAATATATATAGGTGTGTATGAAAGTTTGAATTTCAGTTTTAACCATTAGGAAGAGAGTTCTATTGGATTAATTTTGTATTAATATAATTTGGGATCACACACATATATATAATTAATATATGTATTATTATTTATAAGCCTAAATTCAAGTAATTTAGATTAAGGTTTTAAGTAAACTTCGGGGTATATTTGTTATGGAATTAATGTGTAAATATCTATGGGCAATTTCTAATTCTATGAGGAGCATAATTAAAAATATTAGAAGTTGACAACTGCCGCCAACCACCACTAACCGCTATATACATGAGGGATAATGGTCCCCAATTCTCCCTTAATACACATTTTTCTCTTGATCCTTTCTTGGGAGAATAACAAAAGGTGAATAAGGAGAGAATTGGAAGACTATCTCACTCAGATAACCATTGCATGTGCTGCATCACTTAATCATCGTAAAATGGGTATACGTTTCTCTTTAATCTCTTAATAATCGGATGTGATACACAATCGATCCCATGCATAAGATTAATTCTTATGGTATAGTCTCTTACAAGTTCCAGAAATAGATAGGATTCTTAGGTCCTGTTTAATAATAACATGAAAAATAAAAATAAAAACACTTGATTTAGTAAGAAGTTGAAAAATAAGTTAAGGCATATAATAAGATCTTCTCAATTTTTATACTCATTTTATGAATAGATGTCATCCATCCTTCATAATTTTTTTCCTCAACCACTAAAGAAAATTTATTTCTCTATAGAAAAAGCCATAAAGTAAGAAGATATTTCACAACATGTCTCAACTTATTTTACAACTTTTCATAAAAATAAACTGTTTTTATTTTTATTTTATATGTTGTTATTAAACAAATCCTTAGTGATAAAAAAAATATTTTTTTAGGATTTAAAAATTACTTTTAAATTTAATTTCACTAATTATAGAATACTGTTATTCGAAGAGCAAGTAAATTGTTTCATTGCTAACGGACTCTCACGCAAATGGCAAACGTACATAAATTAGGGGTGTCCAGAATTCAATCCAAACCGAGGAACCGATCCAATTCAATCCAATCCAATCCATTTTTGTTGGATTTTATGGATGATTGGATTGGATCAAATGCAAAATTTGAAAACCAAAAAAAATTAGATCGATTCCAGATTGATGTGTTATAGGAACCGATCCAATCCAATATTATAATTGATATATGTCTCTCCCTCGTTGGTGGCATAATTTAATATATACAAGAGGTTACATTGAAATCTTTTAATCTTAGTTTGTTTTTTAATATTTAGCTTAATCATGTATGGTTCGTCACTTGGTTTAATTATATATTTTTGGTTAGATAGTAAACATTTTAACTTGAAGCTATTTGGTTGAACACTTGAACTTTATTTGTAATGGATTTTATTTAATTTACAAGTAGTTTTCGTCTTGTTTTACATTAAAATTGAACATTTCAAAAATTTAATATATCTTATTTTAAACTTCTAATCGGATCGGATCGAAACCGATCCAATCCAACATTTAATTGGATTGGATTGGATTTGTAAACTGTATTGAATTGGATTGGATGCGAAAACCTAAAACCGACATCGGATCGGATCGGATGCGGATGGTTTAAAATGATTGGATTGGATCAGATGGACACCCCTTGATAAATCTTGTCTCACCAAATGTTATGGGTAGCATATTAGATCGAAAAATCAAAAATCGAATTAAAAATACCAAATCGAATTAAACCAGTTATAACTGATAACTAAACCGAGAATAATACCGTAGAAAAATATTTAAGCCTATACACCTATTATCTAAAGAATAATGATAAATATATCAAATTAAATGACCAACTCATATATTAAATTAAATGATAAATCAAAAATCTCATTGACCAGAGTTCGTACACTTCACACGTTAATCAATGCATTTTTTGATAAGTTATTGATTTAATAAGGGTTTGTTTGTTTGCATAAATTGTCTAATTGATAATTATTTCATTATAATTTGACAAACCATACTTTTTTTTTCATTTTAACAAAAACTTGTGTGGTTCCTCGTATACTTTTATAATAGTTATAAATTACGTGATTTTAACTATCTCTTTACGTTTTCTTATTTAACATCTTAAGAATTAACTTAAGTTTATGACTTTTTATATGATAGTTCATTTTTATAACCAAACATTAAAGTTAGATAACTCACGAATTAAATTTATACTTTTAAAAAAAAAAAAATCTATTGTGCAAGGATTAGAGTTGAAATTTATTATTAACAAATCAAAATGGACTATACAAACTAGTGTAGCCCTTCCCAATCAAATTGTCATTTAAACGAATTTTTTGAAACAACCCCTAATGAAGTTTGAACCTGCATCACCGCCCTTGAGCTCTTTAACAATGACTTGTTTTCACTATAATTCTGCTATAATCCATTACTATTTTGTTGTTCGAACTCTTCTTCGAAAACTTGGTTTTTTCCTCTTGATTCACCATATTTATATCATTATCATCTAAAGAATTAAATGGTTTAATTCGTAAATTGAAGCACACCCAAATTAACTTTAAGTTGATCATTTAATTTAATACACTTATCATTACGTTTACCAAAAACCAAAAGACGGTTAAAGCATCTCCAATAGAGTTGTATAAAATTATTGTGAAAATCATACATGGCAAATGAGTTTTACACAAAAAATTTACACAAACCTATTTACTCTCTAATAGTTAATATTAATACTCTTGTGTAAAAAAAAGTGATCCAATAAAAAATAGTCACCTAAAGAACAAGAAACTATACAAATGAGGAGAGAGAATAAGTAGGTGAAGAGAGAATGTGAGTGGTGTGATTAAGTTAATGAGAAAAGAGAATGAGTGGATGGGGAGACAATCCTACTTGACTGTGTAAATTGGATGTGCAAAATATACAACCACTATACACAAGAGTTTAGTTGGCATTAATTTTACACAATCATTAAAGTAAAAAAAAAAATTACACAATGTATAAATTTTATATAATACTAAATTAATTATTTTTACGGAGTCCCATTGAAAATGCTCTTAGAACCGGTTACTGTCCCCAAAACTTACTATAAGCCCCACCTAATTAGAGGGTAAATCGATCTTTGGTATGCTTTGGCAGTTCTCACGGCCGCATGCCGCACGGTTTGGAATCTAAACACTTGGAAGAATATACACCTCACAAGTTTATTGCATTGCATTATATGTATCCTCCTCCCTCGCTCCAAATTTTCAAATTATATTAATTGCCTCCTCTGACAAATATGTCTTCTTCATCCTTCTGTCTTACTACTACTATAATTAACCTTGTCATTCGGTGTTCTTACATTTCTCTCTTCATTTTCAGCTCTCTCTCCTTCGCTTTCACAGTCGCTATATATGTCTTAATCCTATATTTCAAAATAAAAAAAAAAAAAAAAAAAAAGAGAAGAATCTAGCATTGACCTTCTCAAACCGGCCGAGACATGATTTTGCCATCTGTCCGTTCTTGTTTAATTTGTATACCATATATACTAAATGAAAACATTATTTACTACACTTACGGAAATTTTTTGTTTTAATAATGTATTATAATTTTATGCTTAAGCTTTAATTATAAGTTAGGGAATTTGATATGATTAGGATCCTCAAAATTTATATAATTTAATATTCACTTCATTTGTGAAATGCGTGTTGCTTAACTCACTATCATTGACAATTTTATGAGTATCAATTCAAGAACGAACACACATGCAGATGAATGTTTAAATTCTTAAAAAAAATAAAATGAAAAGGTATGAAAATAAAATTTCTATAGTAATTTCTACTAAAAACAAAAAATGTTACCTGGAGGCACATGTTAACCTTAAAATATATTTACTAACCAAAAACACTTTACCCTTACCTAACTCTTATTTTAGGAAAAAAAAACTCAATTTATATTCGGTAGGAAAAACACAAACCTTGAAACTAAGAACATATAGCTAATAAATCTTTATATGCGTATGCCTAAAGGTAGAAAGGAAAATTCTATTCAAAAAGGAAACATTCGATGTGTCTTGGTTTAATGGTGTAAGAAACCTGCGGTTGATTATGTTTACTCTTCAAATTAATTATTGAGGTTGTCAAAATAATATTTGACTGACAGCAATTTTGGATAACAAGCATAAAATAGCCTAGAAATTAGGTAGAAGGGCTTATTATACATTGATTTTTACCAAAAATCCAATGAATAATATTTTTTTGAATGAAGGGCCTATTTTTAATTGGTAATTTGAATGAAGGGCCTATTTTTAATTGGTAATTAGTGTAAGAGGCCTATTTTGTTTTATATTTTAAATGAATGTATTTGAATAAATTTAAATATCATTTAATTAATAAAAACATGTTATGTATTATCTAAATTACCCCTTTTTATGAAATTTTCACAAAAAATATGGACTGCAAAGTTCATATTGCAATAAAATATGAATTGCAAAGTTCATATTGCAGTGAAATATGTACTGCAATATGAACTTTGCACTAAAAATATGGACTGCAAAGTTCACATTGCAGTAAAATATGGACTGCAATATGAACTTTGCACTAAAAATATGGACTGCAAAGTTCACATTGCAGTGAAATATGGACTGCAAAGTTCATATTGCAGTCCATATTTTAATGCATATTGATATTTTTTTAGTTTATTTTAAGGGTTGGGATGTCATTTTATAATGAAAAAAAAAAGACACATGTCATATTATCAATAAATAAAAAATAGGCCCCTTTATTTAAAAAAAAATTATTCCTTAGCCTTAGTGTGAAAATCTTTCTCTAATAAGCCTTTTTTTTAATTGCCCCTAAAATAGCTGATTGAAGTGCATGAAAGGTAGGTTGAAAATAAACATAAAATCATAATTGATAAAAGTTTACCATAATTTTGTTTATTATTAATACACTACTTATACTCATAATAATGAAGCTACAGATTTTATATTAATGAATGAACGTATCCGCTTCGACTTGTTTACACCGGTGCCAAATACCTTACCTTAAAAAATATTGTTTTTTATAAAGAAAAATAAGGTTCGTTAGGGGGACTCGTTATATTTTCAATGGAATAAAATAAAAATAAAAATCATTTTCTTCGAGGGCCAAAAGGGAATAATTAGATGGCTGGCGATAGTTCCAATTACAGCCAATCGTCAGGAGTGCGCTCGGTTCCCCCTGCTATTTCTTCATCTTATTAGTTCTGCTGTTTGCTTGCTTGCTGTTATTAGTTTTGCTATTTCTTTATCTCCATTTTATGTCACAACACTAAATTTCATTAATTCAACGACATTCTCAGGTACCCATTTCTCTCTCTATAATCTTCTACGTCATTCTTAAAATCTAGCCTCACCAGATTATTATACTAATGTTCATAGCTTTCTCAGGGTTACTTCACAAACTGAAAATTAAACAATTCTATGTAGTGACAAGATGAATCGAAATTTTTGATAAAAGTTCGTCAAATGGAAAACTTATGTTCTGGGTTTTGATTATGAGTAGTTTTAATCATATACCCATGATTTTATTCGCTGTAATTTCTTCATATGTGGTTAAGGATGAAATCTGAAGCTGTGTTTTTGTATTGTTAGTATGGAACAGTTTGACATGAATGGTGGAGAGTCTGATGACAGAAAGAAAATTATTTCAGTAAAAGAAGCCATGGATTTTTATGGAGAAAGAAAGAATGAGGGAAGGCAATTCTTCACTAAAGAAACCCCAATTGGATTTCTCAGAGGTATTACTCAAAAACTACGAATTACTCCTTTGTATACACCATTTATTGTCCATAATTCAGTTTTGGAATGACTTGTCTTTCTTTCCCATTTCAATAGTTATTGTTTTTAATCTAATACTTTTTTCAAAATTAATTGAAAGCCAACTCCAAGAAAAAAAGGAGCTTCATCATGCAAGGAGAGACATAGGTAGATTCAGCGATAGCAGGAGACTAGCCGAGTCAGCAAAAGTTCGAGCAGAGTCTGAGCTTAATGAAGCGAAGAAAACGGTGAGAGATCTAAGTATAAGGATCGAAGAATCCAATTCAAAAGCGAAAATGCAGATTCGAGACTTGGAGAAGCTGAATAATCGAAAAAGGCAACAAGAGTGGGGATTGGCTTTTAAGAACACTGATGATGATTATCAGTATGCTGAAGTGATGAGAGAATTGAAGCACATAAAACAGGAGCTAAGCAAGCTTAAGCTTGACATGGCTTCGGTTTTAGAAGAAAAAAGGCAAGCCGAGAAGGAAAGTGATGCCTCAACTTCAAGATTACGCTCTTATTCAAGTTCGGTTGAAGCCCTCAAGAGGGAGATTGATGAACTTAATGAAGAGCACGTGTTGGTTGAATTGGCTCGAATTGAGGCTCTGAAGGAATCTGGAGCCATTTTGGCTCAAAGAAAAGAAGAGGC
The DNA here is from genome assembly GCA_021464415.1 of Lonicera japonica. NCBI lineage: Eukaryota > Viridiplantae > Streptophyta > Magnoliopsida > Dipsacales > Caprifoliaceae > Lonicera > Lonicera japonica. Next base: position 182,518 of record JAKCWG010000267.1, on the reverse strand, counting down.
CAAGCGATATTCCTCTGCAATTGAGGAAACAAGAGAGAAAGTGAATGGGATAATCCAAGAGATTGATTCTTCAAAAGAGCTTGAAATGAAACTCGCTGTTACAACTAGTGATGTTAATGTTTTACAAAATGAACTAGCGCTAGTTAAAGAAATGGAAGACAAAAGGGTCCAAAGAAACGAGTGTTTGAAGAATTACGGGGCTAGTTTCTCAAAAGGGTACCAATCGGATTCACCATCTTTGTTACCTTCAGTGTCCGAGGAATTGGAATCCGCAAAGAAGGAATTAGCAATGATTAAAGAAGAAGGGTTCCAGTTCATGGCTTCCATGGATATCATAAGAGATGAGCTCAAGCACGTCACTGAAGAAACAGCCCGGTTGAAGAAAAAAGAAGATAAGGTGGATTTAACGGTCCAAACTCTCAATTCAAAGCTGTTGAGGGCTAAAGCAAAATTGGAATCTGTTTCCGCAACTGAAGAAAAGGCAAAATCAATAGTATCAAACCTTTCCCTCACGCTCGAACAGTTGAAAACAGAAGCGGAGGCGGCAAAGAAAGAAAGGGAGCTCATAAGCAAAGAAACTGCAAAGATCAAAATAGAAGTGCCCAAAATTGAATCCGAGATAGACATGGCTGAGGAAAAACTACAAGGTGCACTTCAAGAACTAGAAGCAGTGAAATCTAAAGAAGCAATGGCACTTGAGAATCTAAAGAATCTGATTGAGACTACAGTTAGAGCTAGAGCTTCGGCTTCTCAAAATAGCTCTAAAATTACAATCACAACATTTGAGTACGAGTACTTACAAGGACGTGCAGCTGGTGCTGAAGAGATTGCGGATAAGAAAGTGGCAGCGGCTCAGGCTTGGATTGAGGCTTTGAAGGCGAACGAGAAGGAAATATTGATGAAAATGGAGATGGCCCAAAGAGAAATTAGAGAGCAAAGGGTTGAAGAAGAGGAAGAGGAAGAGGAAGGTGGAGAAAGATTGGTTGAGGGAGAATTCTGTCACTGGGGGCAAAATGCAAACTTGAAGAATGAAAATTTGCGGCTTGTATCGCCTCGAAAAATTATGAATAGAAATGGAATTATGACACAGGCAAGACGACCGAGGTACCGGAAGTCTTTTTCTCCGGCGACCAGGCATGCGCCAAGAACTTCTTCTTTGAATGCTAAGAGTAGGAAAGAGGGAACGCCAAATTTGGCCAAGTTCTTTAGTGGCAAGAACATTGAAAGGGGTCTTTGAACTTTTCAAAGATTGTTGTTTTTTTTAAGACAGTCTTATTCTTGGGATAAATGTGTTGTTTCCGAACTACAAGTTTGGTTTTGATTTCTCTTATAACCCAAGATTGTTGCAGTTTTTAGCACTCTTATTCTTAGAATAAATTGGGTTGTTTCATAAATTCTAAGTTTGGTTTTTATTTCTTTTGTGACCCAGAAAAAGGATAGGCCAAGTTTGATTACTTGTAGGTACCGAAAGAGGGTTTGGTTTGCACGGAAATCGTAAAACAATGTGCTTGGTCAGCTGTTATAAGTGAAAAATTGTGACTTTACATCGTTTCCCGCATTTTGATGGGTATCAAGATCACATTAGAAAATAGTGCAGTTGATTTGAATCATTCATGATATCACCCAAACAGGCTCAAACCATCTAGCTCATTTGATTGAACTCAAACATCTAGCTCATTTGAATGAAAGACTTCTTACCTCGAAAATAGTTTTCAATGCATTGAGTTCATGCAACCAAAAACAACCGTCGACTGTTATATTTCTCTTCGGACTCTGGTTGAAAGTTGGGTAATGCAGCATGAAAATTTGTATATTGAGTTAGTCTTGCCACATTGAGAAATAAGTCATGCTGCTGGCCATACGGAACTCAGGTGTGACTTTTGATCAGTTCTTCTTTCTTTTTTGTGATTTTGCTTTTGTTTTTTATTATGATTAAGAATAATAATTAGGACATTGACATTCTGTTCTAAGCCAAAGGGGCTAATACACTACTTCGCTTTCCAAATTGATGTTTATGTTTTTATAATCAAACATGACCCCCTTCTTTCCCTTGAAAAGTCAGATTAATCAAATATTTCCCAACTTTGCTTTCTTTAATTAGTTCAAAAATACTGATAACGTTAAAAAAATACAAACAAGGTAGGATAAGTCAGAATGTACCAAAAACCCGAATTGTGTTATTGATATAATAAGCCACAAGATAATAAATAATGCATATTTGTGAGATTACTAACAAAATAATAAATTAGGACAAATGGAAGATACGTAGAAGTGTAGAACACAAATTGCATTACTGATATATTTGGCCATTTAGGACACAAGAAGATAACATTTCGTGTTTGTTAGTGATTTTTCTAACAAAAGATTTTTCTAAGGTTTAACTAAACCAACTAATTGGTTTAACTAATTAAAAGTAGTAGGTTAATCGAATGGGAACTAGTAAAAGTTATTTAACCAAAATTCATCTATACTCCATCCATTTCAAATTAGTCAAATCCACTTTTCTTTTTTTAATATCTTGAATTAATAGTTTCATTTTCTTTTGCAGGACTTAATTGTACCAAATGTCATGATAGAAGTAAGTTGTATTAATTACTGTTAGTTACATATTGAATTAGTTTTATTGTATTGGGTAAAGGTCCATTTATTAAGGAAAAACAATGGACCTAAAGGTTGTGTGTCTAGGTGGTTAGACAATTGACAAGGATTTATTAGTATTGAAGGACCAAAAAATATTGAGAATCCAAACTTCCTCAAAGATTTGAGCTCCTCTCAAGTGCCGAGCTCCCCCAATGTTAATGAGCTCTTCAGACTTCATCTCACTTGATTATTAACAAGCACAGAACACGTGTCAGCACCAGAATAAATCGTCTTAAAGACTATAATCATCAACAAACCACTCAAACCATTTCTCTAACATTATCTCCGCTCACCTAAACCATCGGGAGTGGTCCTTAGCATCATTTGACTACTTGTAATAGCTAGTTCCTTGTATCTATAAAAGGAACTAGCCCTTAACATTTGGGGGATTAAATCATTGAGTGTATTATCTTTAGCAACCTGTATTTGCAACCATTATCAATAAAAATCATTATCAAGGAGTGGACGTACACCAGACCTACCACCTATAAGGTGGGGGAACCACCTTACCCAAAAATTTGTGTTTGTTCATCTAGTTTGCTTTCTTCCGCTTATTCATAAATTCGTGTGTGAGCAACTTTTTTTGTTTAAAAGAAATTGTTGACCTTACAAATACATTAACTTTTAGATTATGATGTAAACTAACTGCACACGGGAAAGTAGAGCAGTAAACAACCTGATCTGCGCCTTTGCCCGTTGTAGGCATCTCGTTCTCCCTTTAGGTGGCATGAAAGCTTTGGAACAACAGCTAGACCGCCTCGCTCTTAAAAGCAGCGAGCATAACCAGCAAATGAACTTTGCTATATGCTGGCTTAACTGTTCCTATGCTGGCTTAAAGCTACATTCGATAATAACATAAAAAAAAAGAAAATAAAAACACTTGATTTGGTAAAAAGTTAGAAAATAAATTGAAGTATGTGATAAGATGCTCTCCATTTTATGTTCATTTTTATAAGTAAATGTCTTCCGTCTTGCTTAATTTTTTGTGGAAATTTTTTCTTCCCCCACCACTAAAGAAAATTTCTCCATGGAAAAAACTATAAAGTAAGAAGACAACTCACTATATGACTTAACTTATTTTTCAACTTCTCACAAAAATCAATTGTTTTTATTTTTCTTTTCCATGTTGTTAAACGAATTCTAAGTTGTTGAAATACTGGACAACTTCAGAGCGGACAAATGCATAATAATGCATGCCACTACGTACACGGCAAACTACTGCTATTAATAAGAACCAACAGCAGTGGTCCTCTTAGCCTTTTATAGAGGAAATAAAATTAGAAAGGATAAATTGTAATGTTCTCACCCATCAAAGCTCTTTTCTCATTTGTATAATGAAAATTCTTCTTCAAATTAATAGCAAACTGAATGTGAAGCATAGTTGCGAGCATCACATGTTAGTATGATTGGGATTCTTTCTTTCTTCTCTCTTTTCTTTTTTATGCGTATGATTGGAATTCTTAATAAAAAGAAACTAGAAAGGAACAATATCTCATTTTTATGTCCAAGTATTACCTATAGATTTGTCCAAGTATTACGTATAGATTTGTGTAACTTACATATAACGTCTTTAGTGTAGCGCAGGTGGCAATCTTCGGTCTAAATGGGTGAAGCATTCCTACACTGAGAATTCGAATCCCGCTGGAAACACTATGCGGGAAAACCCAAAAAAAAAAAAAAAGAGAAAATTATGGACAGACAATTTATCTATTCAGTTTTCAAATTCAGCATAAGTTCACTTGATTGATAAGCTGTTGTCGTATATAAATTGATTGTTGGTTTGTGATTTTGTTGCCTAATCTAAGGAAAGAGTGGAAGAAGTCAAAACACAAAAACAAGTAATACAGCAACCAACTGATCAACAAAAGATGCATGAACAGAACAAATATAAAACTCACCGTATTAAGCATCTCATATCCCTCAATACATAAACATAGTAACACAGGAGGAAAACAAAGCCAAAAAAAAAATGGTTACTATAAATAAACAATAACCCAGTTATTTCTCTCTACCACATTATCACAAGAACAGACCAATTCAAATGAAAAAGGCAAACGCAAACCAAATGAAAACACTCCTACCAAAATCATTTCTTTCAAGACAACAGCCACATTATGAAGTCGACATTTTTGTACACCTCGTGTACGACACGGCAATACACATGGCGAATGCTAAAGCTCAATGAATGCTTACATGGCACATTACCGTTGGCTGTAGTAGAGTTACCGCCACTCAGTACACCAGGTGTACCCAATATTTTCTCCTATGGCTGCGAGATTCCAACTTGCTGCATAATGTTGTGCGTATCAAGCTTCATTGAAGCTTCAGACAACACTACACCAGCTGCCTTTGTCACGGTTTGATACTGAGGCAGCAATGCAGGTGCAGGAGGCTGGGATTTGTATATTTGAGCACAAACAAGATCGTCATCAAACTCCTTGCCATAGCTAGCATCAGCCAGTGAAGGGTTTTGATTAGAAGGTAAACTATCAAGTGGGTCCACTGCTGACGTGGCATCCTTGTAAGCCACTTGAGGAGTAATCATGGCCGCCGTATGTGGAGGCAAAGGGGGCCGAATCGGAGCAACAGTTGCAGTTTCGTTAATGTTATGCGGGACCGGAATACTGTAAGATTGAGAGGGCCTAATGGGAACCAAGTAAATTGGGTATGGCTGAGGAGGATTACATTGCTGTGGATGTAATTGCGGATAATACATTGGATAATAAGAGGAGATTGGCATTTTGCTTGTGGGGTATTGGGGTAAGTAATGGGGACCTGCTTGAATGTATTGTACCTCTTGTTGATGTGTTTGTGCGGGAAGGTGAGGTAATTGATATGAAGAAACTTGAATTGGTTTCTGCATTTGAATCATGGATGAAGGATCAAAGATAATACTCTCTGATTCATCGGTGTTGGAAGTAAGCTTGGTCTCAAATGAAGGAAGTTGAACTGCCTTGTCTTGATTCATTCCAGTCTTCTGGTGAGAATCGTTAACACCGTTGTTACTGTAAAAGTTCAACAAATTTTCAATTCTAAAATCTGTCAAAGTTGAGCGAAATTCTTCTAATATTTGCTAGGAAAACAAATGGAAATGCCTCCTCTCAATCCTGATTCACTAAAGCTAAAAATCCAGCACACACCTCAAGAGATGAAGTATGTTTACATTTTGTTATCGTTTTAGTCAGAAATTGATCGCACACATATATATATATATAATTCGAGCTTTAGCAATCATGGTGGCGTAAGAATTGGGATTCTGTTATTCAAACTGTTGACATATATTTATCAAATGAGCACTTTTTCACGTAGTTACCGGGGGACACAATTTCGGAACTCGAAAAGGTGACTCAAATGATATTGTCATGAGATCGTTGATTGGTGAGTGGAACACAAACTCTTATCATTCTACTCACCAGCCAATGAGTCACAATCCAAATTTAGTATACAATTACTGCTTTTTCATAGCTTTGATGGGAAGTAAGTATGAGTCTTCACTTAAAACTTCAGACTTCCTTTTTTGGTTAATTTATAATTAAGTGACAGCTGGTTCAGCATTAGCAAATCCAGTAGGTATAAAGAAAGTTTTCAGCCGTTAATATGAACCCTCAACTAATTGAATACCCTATTCATTAGTATAGTATCCAATTCATATAATGTTCAGATTTATACTCTAGTCACCATCGTAGGCAGTACATGAATATTTCTAATCCTATGATTATATTAGGCTGAAATTGATAGAAAATTTGTCTTAAATGATCCTAATAATAATACATTATACATATAGAGAAAATGTACCTTTCAACTGAACCTGGGGAGGCCACTTTGACCTTCTTATCCTGCAAACTAAGACCACCATCCTCACAATTCACCCCAATTGGAGGCAAATTCGACATCGAAACAGAAGAACCCGTAGACCCAAACGACGAACTCGTCTCCAAAACCATCGATTCCTGCTTATTATTATTATTATTATTATTAAACTTCAAACTGACCCTCCCCATAATCAACCCCCGAATCGTCCCTCTGCATAATCCTGGCGCTCTTCAGGGCATCACAAAACCAAGTCGGGTCCAGTAGGACCGAGCCGGGAAACTCGGGCTTGGAGGAAGGGAAGAGAAATAATCTGATGCGGGAGGGTACACGGGAGCTTACGATGCGGTCGTGCTCCTCGATCATGTTGTAAAGATCCTCGTCGGTAGTTATAGAGATGAGGCAATCGAGGTCTTCGTTAGGGAGCTGGTACTTGAGAGTGAAGGGTCGGTTGTTGTAGAGAGTTCGGGAGAGGTGGGCGGAGAGGGAGGTGAGTGATGATGCGGTGGTGCGGCGGTCCAGGGCCACGATGCGGGTGTCGCCTCCAAGGTAGCAGAGGGACTTGTCGTGGGGGCGGGGAGCTATGTGACCGCCGTAGCTGCACATCAGGCGGAGTTTGGCATTGGGCAAAGGTGGCAGGTGGTGGTGTGGCGGGGTTTGTGGCCATAGTATTGTGGATCTCTAAGTATTGGAAGATTTGAGATTGGTTTTGCTTGGGGTTGGGTTGTTTTTGGATTTTTTTTTCTTATATATATAATTGTGAAGTATTTTTGAGTATTTATTTGACGTGACGTGACGTTGTTCAAGTATTGGGGGTTATTTTTTTGGGATTTTAGTGGGGCCTAGAGGAGTCTTTGAATTACAGGGCGGGGAACGGTTTAAGTACGACAGCTTAAACAGTAGTGTGTGTGGGTGATATGTAGGGGTAAAGGTCTTCCTCTCTTTAAAGTGATTTTTTTTTAATCTTATATATTTTCTCTATTAAAGAAGTGGTATTAAAAAATAAGAATAAACTGATTCTAACTAGATAGATATACCGCGAACCGAAAATCGATCGAAACGATCATCTCTCACAACACCACCCTTAACCTTCTCAACGGTTTTTAGTTTTCATTACCCTTGTAAAAATGCGATTACGATCACTTCGTCAGTAATAATTCCGAAAACAACAACTTACCAAAAAATTTATAATATACCGATAAATATTCTTTTAATAACACTCATAAAAATTTATATAAAATATAAATTAAGAACTTAAATAATTTAAAAATAGAAAAACATTTATAAATTATACTCTAATTTCAGTATAATCATCTTTTCTTTCTCTCAACACTCTCCTCTCACAGTCATTAGTCACTTTCTTCTCCCACTTCTCATACACCACTCTCAGTTCTCATTCACTCAGTTTGTGCTGTCTCTCTCCACACCTGTGCTCACACACACACCTCACTTGTTGTCTGTGGCTGTTGCTGCCACTCTGCTGTTTTGCTACCTTTTGTGCTTTGGTTGCTCTTTGTATGCTGCTCTGTTACCAAGCCACCGGCTGCCGAACTACTCGTACAATCTCGTGTGTAATTCCTATTATTGGTCAATACAACCGGTTACAATGATAGCAACTCCACAATCCGAATTCGGTCCAATAATATCTGTAACGATTATTCGTTCGGTTACAACCAACCCCCCCGCCCGTCATCGGTTCGTTACAAATCCGACCAAGTCGGTCACTGATAAGTGCCTAATTCTAGCCAGATATTCAAGATATTGTGGTAAATTATGGATGTGGAATCTATGAAGAAGCTCGATAGTGACAATTATGAAGAGAAGTGCAGATGAAAGTTTGAATGTGAATGAAAAAAGAGATTAATGAAGACTCTAGTGCAGAGAGAGAGAACAGACATCCAAAGCATTCAATTCAGAATAATGTCAAGCATTTGGATTGACAGGGCTTAGACCCACACGCACTGGTGGCATCGCATAGATAGACTGACACACACCGCACTGGTGGATTATATCGCTTTGTGGTGAAACCCGGGTCATGTGAATTTCGACCCCTCTAAGTAAACATCTCGCTCAAGCATCCTCATCGCCTATCAATTCCTCTTCTATTCTAGGGGTACTTAAGTTCGCACGGAGTTCCTACGTGGTTGGAATTATCTCATGATGTGTACTTGCGATTCGGGCCCAATGTTTATGACGATGATACCGTGGCTTTAACCAAACTACAGTAGACGGGTTCAGTGAAAGACTACCACGAACGTTTCGAGGAATTGTTAAATCGGACTAAACGGCTATTAGAATAATTTTTTTGTAAGTTGTTTTGTTATTGGGCTGAAGCAAGATATTAGGCCGATCGTTCAAATGTTTCGTCCCACAACCATGATTCAAGCTGTGGGGTTGGCAAGACTCCAGGAAGAGAATGTGGATGCTACGGCAAAGAATCGTGCAAAGCCAAGAATGAAGTTTACGCCGGCTAATGCACAACCGAACTTAGGGCATGATAAGGACAAACTTCCACCAGTAAAGAAAATCAGCCAGGCAGAAAAATGGATGAAAGGCGTAAAAAGAACTTGTGTTACTACTGTGATGAAAAGTACATTCCGGGCCATGTTTGTAAAAAAAGAAAAATTTTCTTGCTTGAGGCATATGGGGATGAAAACATCGAAGAAGACAGAACTGATCCAAGTGAAGCATCAAACGAGACCGTAACCGAGGAGACAATAATTTCTGTTAATGCACTCTCTGGTAACCCATCATACCAGATCATGAAGGTTAAAGGGCGAATAAAGAAGCGAACCATTTTTATACTCATTGATTCGGGTAGTACTCACAACTTTCTTGATCCACAGACAGCTAAGCATTGTGGATGCGAGGTCCAAAATACACAGCCAGTTTTCATGGCTATGGCTGATGGAACTCGAGTGGAGAGCAGTGCCATTTGTCGAAGTTTGAATTGGACAATGCAATGAATCCAATTTTGCTCTGACTTGAGGCTCCTGCCACTAGGTGGATGCGATATGGCCTTAGGGATACAGTGGCTTGAAACATTAGGGCCAATCACTTGGGATTTCAAAAAGTTAAGTATGGAGTTTGTGGTTAATGAAATGAGACATGTATTATGGGGGAAACTAGGGAGGTAAAGTTACATCTATTGGGCCGAAGCGAATGTCGAAATTATTGCAAGGTGAGCAGGGGTAGATCATGATGGCTTAAATCTGTCATATTCAAGTGGAAGAAGCTACAAGCCTAAATCTGTCATAATTGATAAGTTGCTAGACGAATTGAATGGTGCAAAATATTTTTCAAAATCAGACTTAGCTGTTTTAACCAGAATATAGTTTTTTTTTCCCGACTGTTTATTACATTTTGTTTAAAAAAATTGTTTATTATAGGAATTGACAATTTGGTGACCGGATCCAGGGTTATAGTTTTCGACGTCATTTAACAGACGAATTACTAGTGTCATATGGTAACCAAGCCTCTTGGCCCAAGCCCAGTGGTATAAGGCTGCCACTGGAACAATTTTAGGTCGATTTAGAACTCCCAAGGTCGAACCCCGGCGTGTCAAAATAATGCTTGACCAGTGGAAGTCACGAACCACGCGCTTATAATAAAGGGATGTTATTTACACGTATTAATTTTAACGCTTCATTGCTTCTTAATATAATTTGATTATAGATTTATTCTTCTTAACACTTTCAACATTTCTCTATTTAATTTTTAATTAATGCACATTAATTTATCTTAATAATAATAATAATAATTAAACAAACAAAGACCTAATTTAACTTTCATACATCCACTATCACAACTCTCTTCATTTAAAAATAAAGACCATATTTAAACACAGCAATTTCGGTTCCCTCTATTTTTCTCTCTTCTTTATCACATCTTCTCCGTCTTATCCATCTCTTTCTTGATCATGTCTAAAGCAAAATATGGAAGGTTCTCCCTAATTTGTTTTAAAAACATTTTATTGTGTTTATCTTTTGCGGACCTAAGACTCCTCTCAAAAATAGTTTGACCTTGTTTATATTTTGCCTCAAGTAATTGTCCATCATCACAAACACCGTGGAAAAAGTTCCAACACCACCATCAAAATAGGTCTTTAGCTTGCCATGCAACAATTCAGCTCTATTCATAGTTCTATCACTGAGGTGTTTTATTTGATTAGTTCATGTGAATACGAAGGTCTTTCTATGCTAGAACCACGTACTGTCATGTAACCAATGCACTTCGAAAAAATTAGGGACCAATCTTTTTATAATTCTTCCTATCTTTCGAAGAACTTTTATTCCGATGTTGATTTTGTAACGGCTTGCCAACCATTAAAGAACTTCAACCAAACAACTGTACTTTTGAATAGAGTTTCACAATGTTATTCCACATTTTTTTTTCACTGTGAAATGTGCACAAAAAGTGATGTGAACTGGGAAAAACTCTACGAATGGCATATATGGCCACAGACTCCCTATTTGTTAATACATTCGGGATATCATGGGGCTCAAACAACAACCTCGATTTCAAAAGGGCTCATCCATAATCATCCTTCATCTCATTGTTTAAAAAACAACAAGTAATGGAAAACATCTTTGCAATGATATGATCTCGACCATTGCAAACAGATGCATCTTATACTTTTTTGTCTTATAAGTGTAATTGAGAATTACCACAAAAGGATGTTCTCAAAAGAGGTCTAATACCTATTCAGTTGTTTTATTAAATCTATGTTAATAAATGTAATGTATAGCCACTAGAACCTTCATTAGTTGTTATATCGCAAACCTCCCCTTTATCTTATGTATTCTTATCATGGCCTTAGCATTATAAATTTTCTTTATCGTCGAGGCATTATCTTTATAACAATGCTTGAGTCCACTAATAACATCTTTAGGTCTAACAGATGCCCAACTAAACTATTTGGCAAAGTCATGATTATGAATTTTGCATTTCACTTTCACCTTTATTGATTCACACCACGTATCGACAATGTGCAATTATACTTTTTTGTGGCACTGTCTCTTTTCTTCGTAGCTTCTTTTGCTTGTGGGCAATGATCATGATATACGCCATTTATTTCACATGCGAAATATAGACTTAGCTTCCTGTTTTCGTACCATTGGTTAGATTTCATGGTAACAATTATAGTTTAGATAATTGTTTTACTTTGACACCAATCAATATATTTATAAGGAAAATTATATAAAATAAACATTATCACACTATTAACTATTTAATATTTCTACGATGATAGCTAATACATTCAACTCAAGTAATGTGCACTTACTTTATTCGTTGTAAAAATGGCAGTCATGTTACGGCTCGTGCTTTACTAAATTCATTATTACTATGATTCGTATTATGTTGGTTTGTTGAAAAGGTAACCTGAAGATGTTAGGAGCCATAACTAGGATTAAAAGGCTCTTTTTTCATTTTTCCTTTATTGATTGACTCTCTTTCAATCATAAGCTCATAATCGATGTTGAGGTCAAAATATAACTTTTGACTAGTAAGCTCTATCTTCACAAAACTCTTCCCCGACGAGATGCTCTGTATATTGGAAAACACAGTTGGGCTTGGGAGTAATCTCGGCTTTAATTGGAGTGAAGTCAATATTTTTAAATATGAACAATTTATTCATATGAAGGAGTTGAGTGATAATAAATCATGCATAAACAAGTATGTATAAACTTAGTGCCACTCGGGTTTACATTAAATTTATAAATTAGTATACAAAAACAAGTATGTATAATATAAACAAGTATTTAAACTAATTTCATAGAGTAAACTTTCTTTTTTAGAGGCACATTTCTTTGTATTTTGCTTGGTCAAACAAACACATTGTTTTATACATACATACATGAATAAAAAAAATCATATTTGTTGTTAATAAAATCTTTAAGAAGATGTTGGTTCCACGTATTGGTTTGTCAATAGAGATAAATAAATTTGATATTGTTGTAAATATTTAAGGGGAAGAGCCTCTTATTGAACTAGAGATAATAGATGGAGTTGTCAAAGCTCTGCATACGAGTTTGATTGCTTGAGTTATGGCCACACAAGTTTTTTGATAAAATATGCATTTAATATCATAAAATAGATATAACTGTCATTCTTGATTCCATCATGTATTGGTGAAACTGTTGATTTAATTTAAATTATTGCTTATTGTTTGCCATGTGACTTCATATTCAATTATATTTAATTACTGTTTATTGTCAACAAAGATTATATATGTCCGAGTTTATAATTGTTGTACTCGGTTGCTAAGGACTAAGTACCAGAGGACTACTTCGGCTGCTAGAAACTGAGCAACATAGGACACCTTAGGTTCCTAAGGATCAATGTACATTCTTGGTTAATTAGTTCAAAATTTTTGTACTCGGTGATAGGGACCGAGTGTATCCATATACATTCGACCCTCAATAACCGAATACATTCTGGAACACCACACCGTGCTCTTTTTTTTTTGTATCCAATGATTTAGAAATTAAATGATAAGTGAATAAGCCACAAAAAGATAAGTATCATACCTCTTTTGCATGAGCACCTTCTTTAACATGCTTTTGAACTTTCTTATAAACTTCTCTCTCTCTACACTCCCTCACTCCCCATTATGATTTCTACACTTCAATCATTACATCATCAACAATAATCTCTATTTTCTTGCATGGATTTTGGATTTTCAGAGGAAATGAAAGATGGAGATGAGTGGGAACGTGGATCTTCATTTGCCTAGAGTGGTAGAGTTTTTGAGCACGCGATTTTTTTGTGAGTTTATGAGATGGAGTGGTGGTTGTTGATGTTTAATGTTAATGATTTATTGTATTAATTAGAATTATTAATTAGGGCTATAAAATGTTAATGAATGGAGTAAATGAAAAAAAAAGTGTGTTAATAGAGAAAAAATCATATAATTGATGGGGGAGTGTTAGAGAATTATTTGGTGTGTGTCATTAGCATCATCGATAATAATAATGTTATGATAATACTTGCAAAGTTTAGATAAATAAAAAAGCATTTTTTTTTTCATCTAGGATTTAACTTTTAGAAAAATACTAGGTATTGGTTGTGTCCTCTGGTGCAAGTAGATAAATAAAAGAAAATGATATTTGAAAATTAGAGTACTATTTAAAAAAATATATCAAAGAATAGTACAAAATTAATATTCGTTCAAGACATTAAACGAAAGAAAAACGTCATTAAGAAGTTGGCCACAATATATATTGAAAATGATAGTACTGTTTAAAAAAAATATCAAATATATATTACGAAGCACCATTTTTGACAAATTTTTTTTTTAAAAAATATAAGAATCTAATCGTTAAAAATACATGGAGTGCATTAGTTTTACACCATTGGATGAGTTTTATACACACATCAAGATATCACATTAAAGTTAAAACACTCACACCAATAATATACGCACAATAAATTCTCACACACAAATAATTTTGTCTACGTTAAAAATGTCTTCAAAATAAACTGATTGATATTTGTTGATTTAAATTCGTCACACGTTGCTCTTTTTTATTTTATTATCAGGTCTTATTTATTTTATCGTGCCAAATGACACGAATATACTCTACTATCTTGTGAATCACATGTAGCCATCCATTAGCAACGCGATCGAAACTCATAAAATGTGTTCTCATTAGCATTGATTTTTACAGTTCCTATAAGAGAGGAAAATAACATCTGATTAGGTTTTTGTTAGTACCATTTACTTTGACCGAATCACTATCAAAGTTAAGCTTCAACAGCTTCTAAAGCTATTGAAGGCAATTTAGTTAGGTTCAACTTTGATGTTGTTGAAGTGTCTTATCATTTCTTGCTTTCCATAAAGGTGACAACAAACATGGTCCCCCAAGAAATGTTTATGTTCAAATGAGGAGTAGCGTCTTTGAGATTCTTGTTTAGAATCTAAATATGTAAATATGTAATTAATCGACTCATTTTGCCCACAAACTGTACAAGTAGAATCCAAGTCAACACAAAATCACTCGCTAGTAACCAAGTTTGTTTATCATGACGAGTTTTAATATATACTTAATGTTGTAAAATGTAAGATTATACTCTTAATTTGATACCTCGAAAAAGATAATTCACTCTTAATAATTTGTGATGAATTAAGTATCAAATTCAATGGAAGCTCTAAAGTACGCATTCGGTATGAAATTCAAAATGTATCAAAATCAATTGAAGCTTTAAAGTACGTCTTTGGTAACAAATTAAATGTATCAAAACACAATGGATGTTCTAAAGTATGCTCTCGGTAACAATACCTAAATATAATAAAAACATAATTGTTTTCGTTTGGCTTAACTCCAATTTACAAAACTGAGTCTCAGTTATTTTTAACTCGGAGATTATCTTTATATGTATTTTATTATAAAAGTTACGAACTTCAATTAATTCCTAACCATCGAAAATATAACTGAAATTATAGAATTTACACTATAAACATGTTGGTAAGAGAATAACTTTCTTCACAATTTTTTGTTAAAAAATTTTATAAACATTTTAAAATAAATTACTTTAAATTAAAAAGTAATTTAATCACAAATAAGAGTAGAGAAGGCCCTTTTGGTCATTTCACAAAACCTAATACCTCTTTTCCCCATATGCCTCCCTGTTTTTGATATGGCCGCTCGTATTCATTTCTTCATTCCCCAAAATCTAGAGAGAGAGAGAGTAGTTAATTCTTCAAAACATGAAGTACAATCAATGATCCGAAGTCAAAAATAATAAGTATTTTAGAAAGAGAGGAGAAAGAGAGAGAGAGAGGGAGAATTGTATATTGGACAATTTTCTAATTAGTACAAAGTACCCTTTATAGTTTATATAAGGTTTTAATGGAAAGGAAACTAATTAACCATCTCTTACAAGGAAACTAATATAATAAGGAAAGAAAATAACAATTGTGTAAATTCGCAAGTGTAGCATTGCTCATTAAATTAATGATGATAAATTTTTTTGAAAGAAACTAATTAACGGGGTTGTAGTTTTCTTCGTTTTGGATAGTTGAATTGCGTGTGGAAATTGCGATGCGGGTGAGATAAAATTATTTTTGAATAAGAATTGGGTTTATTTAAGCCTTCATCTTATGATGCAGTGAAGCAAAATTTGTGACAACAGTAATAAGCTTTCCACCATAGCCTTCTTTTCGTAAGACATAAAAGGCAGCTTGGTATAAGAATTATAGGATCTTGATCGCCAAAGACAGAAATTGCTTAGAGCTTTTATGGATTGACAATATATAGGTCTTTCAATCCAATTATGTTTAAAGAACATAAATCAATCCATCCAATCAATGTCCAAACTCCCAATAACATCTCGAGAGCTAGACAACCTTTTGTATATGAACATTAAATCTTTACCATGGTACTGGACAGAAACAATTCCTCTGATGGAACAAGGAAAGAAAGAGAAGATAAACAATTGTACATTCATAGTTTCAGCATAAAGTCAATACCTCTTCTATTGTCTCTAAGCCTAGATAATCTAGTTCGAAAGGAAAGCTCTTTTGGTTAATGGTGACATTATAAATTTGTAGCATGACCCAAGTTGAGAACCAATATGTCTCTGCTCCATATTCTAGCAGCTAACTTGTAGTAATCTACCCATGTTTCTTTCTTGGCAAAATTGTCTTGGGCTTCTTCCTTGACGTTTTGCCCACCTAATCTCGGCAATAATGTTACGTAACCCAACAAAAGCAATTTAATTTGTGTATCATGAATGCCAGATCTTTTTACTTATTAAATTTAGGAGGTGGTAATTCATATTTTTGGGTTGTTGTGTTTTTAACTGACACAACTCAATACAATAAAAATACCAAAGGCACAAGGCAAAGTCGTGTTATTTTTAGTTAAGACAAACACAACTTGCATAAACACAACACGACCCAACAGACACGGGTACACTTTTTCTCATCATAATAAAGTTCACAACTCTAGTAGAAATAAAATTTCTTTCATTCGAACATGATTTTTGCATCAATTTTGTTCCAAAATTCAAACAGAAACAAAACATTACACCAGAATCTCTAGACACAAACACGACAAAAATACAATTTGCGTGTTAATTTCAGCTCTTGATACGTTTTCGTGTCATTACCCGCCTTAAATTTTGATTACTAGTTTTATGAATTTTGAGCTCGCAATTAAATAAATTCAATTTTGAAACCAAACACAAATACAAATAAAAATAGTAGAATGCATAATTGCAAATTGTCTAATTTACAATTTGAGGGACTGGATCCTAAAAAACATTAAGGTAAGGTAAAACAGTAAAACAATAGGTAAAATAGACAACATATATAAAGAAACAAAAATCATACGAGCGTTACCGGGTAGCTGGAATTGGGATCTCAATTACAATCCTTTTTTTGGGTTTCGGCGGAAACAAACGAGACCTTATAGAGTCCACAGTGGAACCAAACCCAAACCCCATCCCATACCCGAAACCGAGTCCAACTCCACAACCGCCCCCCAACCCCAAAACCATTTCACATGGTTCCACGGCGAAGCTCCAAACCCAGAACCACCGACCAACCCGAATCCCACTCCGACTCCACACCCGATACCCGCACCGGTGCCGGGACCCACCACCGCGTCCTCTAGTTTCGGCGACTTTCTTCGAAGAACTCGGTGACGGAGTTTGGGTTTTCTCGGTTCTTTTTGCTGTAGCCATTTATTCCTTTCCACTCCCACGATGATGATTCGCTATTTGCGTTCTTCTTTTGATATCCACTAATGTAATTGAGTTTCTCTTTCATTGCTGATTTGATTTTGATAGGATAAGAGATTTTGTAATGAAATTCGGCTGCTGAGGGGTTTTAGGGTATAAAGTTTTAACTTTCCCTCTCTTTTGTCTTTATTCTTTTTTTTTTTTTTATAGTTTTCTTTGTTCTTCATTGGGTTTGGAATTATAGGGTACAAATTAGGCCCATACTGAACATAGCTGAACTTGGACGACTCTTATTTAAGAACAAGGCCCAATAATTATTTAATGAGTTACAGTTAATTTATATTAAAGGTGGCGGGTTAAGAATTTAGTCGATTAAGATCTCGGACTTTGCTGGATTATGGAAATAAGAGCGCCAAGTTCAACAAAAAAAGAAAAAAAAAAATAAGGTTATGTTTTATTGCAAGATGGAAAAGAAAAATAAATTAAATTAGATTTGGTGAAAAAATAGGAAATAAGTTAAGTGATAGAAGTGATATCCACTTGATTTTTAAATTTTTCCATGAAGAAATTTTCTTTACTCGGTGGTGAGTAAAAATTTTTCACCAAAAATATTGAATGATGGATGATATATACTCATAAAATGAGTAATATCTCTCATCTTATTTTCTATCTTTTCACACAAACTAATTAAACTTATTTTCATTTTCCATCTTTGCAATCGTAATATGAAAGTCTTGTGATGCGAATTTTGATGGAAAGAAATTTTCTTTACTCAGTGGTGAGTAAACAAAATTGGCACCACAAGACTTCCCATTCCTATCTCCCTCTCGATGTACCTCAGATATGAATGCTGACATACTGTTATTTATGAGCAAAAGAATCACGTCGAATTTTGTTCTCTTTCAAATAAGTAGTTAATAAGAAAAGACTAGGAAGAAGTCGCTCAAGTGGCAAATAGAATGCGGGAGAGACTAGGTGAAATCAAGATTTTAAAATTTCTATCAAAAAATCAATTTTACTTCACACTTATCAAAATTCACGTCACTTTACTTTCTCTCTCATAAAATTTTTAAAACAAAATTACTTTAAATTCAAAAATCAAAATTAGATAAATATATATATACATATTTGAAACCTACTCATCGAGATCTATAAAATAAGATTCATTGTTACTATATTTTGAATTTTTTTCATGAGTTTTTTTGAATTAGTTGAAAAAAACTCTAACAAAAATTAAATTCACTTTTCAACTTACTTTCATACATCTCAAAAATTTATCTAAAAACCATGTTTTAAAATCTCAACTAAACAAGCCCTAGATTTTTTTTTTCCAGATAAGTTGCTAATTTCTTTTTCCTATCTTATATAATAAAAAGATAATTACATTTAGACTAATTAAGACTAATACCCAAATCTATGTATATTATAAAGAACTTTTATTAATGTTTTTTTATGATAACTTGAGTTACAGACAATCAAAAACCCTTAAATTTATTCAATTTATGCTGTTTGACAATTTATATGTAATGAGTTGATTAATTGTTCCTCACGACAAGCTGGAAACTTCTAGTTGACATTTTTAGAATAGTAGCAAATTGAAAGAGTTATTTGCAGAGATAATAAATTAATAATTGTTGTCCAACTAGGACTTTCTTGGGTCCATATATATTCGGTTGTTAGTCATTTGACACTTTGACAGTACGTTATAAAGAACTCTTTGACTCAATGCACTCGCCTATTCTTTTTCCCTTCTTTACTGTATGTTTAATTGTATATATCTATATATACGGAAATGCTTTTTTTAATATCTACAATGTGTAACTTATTTTGAATCAGCGTAATTAAGTGCGAGCAATTTTTTATGGAAAGTGCTTAAAATATGCGATGTACGTACCTTATAATTATTAAAAATAGGTTGAATTTTTATTTTTTATACAAGTAATAAATAAATCAAGATGTTAGAGTGGTGGAAGAAAATTAAGTCCCAACAGCCATGTGATAATCACTATAATCAACAACTTGTTGGAGATTCGACAAAAAATAAAAAAGACAAATAGCTTACAACTTTTGAGATAATAGGATTTTAACAAGTTAGTTGGGGGTTGGCCTAGTGACTTATACATGACTACATATATGTGAATATTGTATTTTGTAGGATATCATGTGTTTCGATTTAAATAAGCTAGTTAGTGCAAATTTCCTTTGCGCACTGGCAAGTTGTGGAGACACCTGGTGGGAAACAAAAACCAAAAGATGGATCCATTATTCAAGATTATTGTTACCAACGATATCAACTAAAATTGACACTAAATTGATTACTAGTTAGAGGTCAAGAATAAATAAGCTTGGTTATTAAGCAGTTATACGTATTTGACACAATTAGAAAACAAAAATTCAGAAATGCCCCACATAAACACGTAATACCATAAAAATTATTAAATTTTTTACATATTAAAATGTGACTCTTAATTTAGAACATTTAAAAATGAATGACATGAGTATTAATTTGGGAGTGATTATCTAATAACAATAACAACAAAAATAAAAATTTCAAGAAATATTTATATAAACATATTGGGTTTTAGACAAGCACGCTGATATTAATCTCGCATGTATGCTTAATATATAGAAACTATAATACTTAATTGTGATTTCTTTGTGCACTAAGAAGTAGTATGAAATTGGAGTTGGCTAAGTTAAAATATTTCTAAGCGACAACAAATATTTAAGGAAAAAAAAATGATTTTGGTATAACTTAACTCGATATATAGTCTTTTAGTGTGTATATCTTGTTTAGTACTGTATTTTAGTGTGTATATATGATACAAACATATATGTTTTTATATATGTACTGCTTAGCAATACATATTTATTTATGGAATAGATTATAGATACAAACATATATAAAAAGTTGTGGAATATATAAACTAATAGAAAATGAAATATATATCACGAACTTCATACGAGAAAAATAAAAATTCCATAGGAAATATTTTAGAAATTGCACGTTTTTGTGACCCTGTTCGACCATAATACATATATATATATATATATATATATTTGGTGGGAATATATATATTGACATACGATTATAATAGTGATATTTGACTGCTTAACCGGGCTTTGTTGACCAGAGCCATGGTCTCCATGCGTATATAAATAAATAACTTAAATCTTAAATAAAGGACAGTTATGTTTTGCCTCCTATTATTACGATTAACATACATAGGTGATGACCTCATAACTTTGTGAAATTCTCACACCTTCTCTCAGCTCCTATATATATATATATTATATAAACACTGGATAATAGAATCCATATCAGTTATATCTTCTCTCGATCTCTACATAACATTCATACATAGAGATATATAATTCTTTCTTCTCTCTCTACATTACATTCATACGCGAGTAGAGAAGAATGGAAATTCCTTTCAAACCCATTCAATGGTACCTCAAACGGGCACTGGAGGACACGGAGATACCAGCAACTTGATGGCCCTCTCACAGGCCGAAAGAACGTGAAGACGATTAGGATTGGAGGCAGTCGTCGCCGTTCATGGAGGATTAAATTAGTCCCAAAGTTGCGTATTAAAATGGTGATTTTGTCGCCGTTGAAGATTTGGGCAAGTTAAAAAATGCGTATGTAAACATGATGGTGAATTTGGCAGGCAACGTTGGGCATTTGAATAATGGTAGTGCGTTTGCAGGAAAAAGAATTCCAAAAGCTCGCAAGTTAAATCTACTTATTCTACTAGTGAGTTCGATAGCAGGCTTATTTCGAAATTTATAAGACCTTGGCGGCTTCTCGTGAAATGGCTACCTCTTAGTTTATTTTTTTTTCTTTTCTCCGTTGAGTGTATTATAATTTTTTTATTTTTTTTATTAATACCTCCATTTGTATAATGTTGTGATCCTCTTGAGAATGCAAAGAAGTTTATTCATTGAGGATGTGTAGCCGTCACTAACTACGATATCATCAAAACATACATAAATATATAGAAAAATATTTTCTTAGGTGTTTGTTAATTAATTTTAAAAAAAATAATTGAGAAAAAGAAAAAGAAGGGAAATTTATCACACATTGAGCAAATCCATTCTTAATTTAAGGGTATGATAGACACGTTCCATAAAATGGCACAGAATAACAGAGGATTTGTGAGTAATATAATTAAGTTTCACTTACAAACTGGCACGGAAGATTTAAGGGATCTAAGAAAAATCCGTATAAGTTCAACTGAGTATAAAGTTGGGTCCTTATTTTAAAGGTAATTAGTTGTGTCATATACAAATTAGTAGGACTAATTAAATACACGAATGATGGCCTCCCTATTTTTTGCGGAACTTTTAATGCATCAATGGCTATTTTTTGAGTGATTAGTACGGAATTGGAGTATATCTAGAGGGTGATTTTGTCTTTATCCACTGTTTCTTGTAATTAATCTGCGCTATTAAGTTAATCCATATTACCTGTTAGATTAATCCGGAAGTGTAAATCGACTGACAAAAAAATATTAGAGGCAATTAGGCATAAATGATTATTCTAATAATAATATAATTATAAAGGATATTTAAAAATTAGCCGTGTAAATTAATGATACTGTACAGAAAAGACACTAATACCCTTTTCTTATAATATCTCACGTCTCATTATGATACTAACAGCAACTAGAATGTACTAAATGCATTTAGCACTATAATCAGAAGGTGCTAAATGCATTTAACACCTTCTGAATAACAACCAGAATGTGCTAAATATATTTAGCACAAACCAGAAGGTGTTAAATGCATTTAGCACCAATAACCAGAAGGTGCTAAATGCATTTAGCACCACCTGGACAACAACCAGAATGTGCTAAATGCATTTAGCACCACTTGGACAACAAGCAGAAGGTAGCACCACTTGGACAACAAGCAGAAGGTAGCACCATTTGGCCAACAACCAGAAGGTGCTAAAATTATTTTAGCACCATTACAAAACAAAAAACAACGAAATTGATGAGATCGACATCCACTCAATTTTATTTATATGTATATATATATGGATCGACGTAGGGTTCATAAAAAAAAGAGTTACGATCATATTATTTTTCCAAATCCTGATGGGCTATCGAAGTTGGTCAATTTCGATAGCAAAATAACCTATGATTATCTTAATTTTTCGCGCAATTATAGTAACTTTGTCTTTCGAACAAAATATCCAAAAATTATCTAAATCCAACGGTTCGATCAAAAGTTATATATGTTTTATGATTGCATATCCAAAAAAAAAGAAGAAGATGATGATGAGAACGGCGCTCCTCTCGGCGATACGATCGGAGAGTCAGGTGGTGGTGGTGGTGGTGGAAGATGTGAGATTATTGGTGAGACAACTTCTCGTCGTCGGCCTCGTTCTTTCCTCTCTTGCAATTATTTTCTCCATTTCTCTTGTTCTATGTTCTCTCTCTAAACTATGTGTATGTAGTAGACAAAATAATATGTCTTTTGTATAATTAGAATAAATGATATATCAGAGTATTTTTGTCCATCAACATTTATCATTTTCTTTAAAATAAATTAATATTATGAAAAGTGTACTTATTGTAAAACCAAATTATGAAATTAGTACTACTTCCCTTTATTAAACACAAGTCCGTCCTTAGAGTTATAAAACATTACGGAGCGATGCCTTATAACCCATTATCTTAAAATATTATTAATTTAATTTTATAAATATTATTTTAAATAATAATTTAATACTAAAATATCCAGTAAATTAATAAGTACAACCACTTTATAAATTATAAATTTAGATTCTAATATTAAGGAATGGGTGAATCTTAATTAAAAATAACACAATAAAAAATTAACACCATCCTCCTTTCTCACACACATTGTTCCTCTTCAACCCCCCCGGGGGAGCCTCCTTCTTCCCCACCCACCGATATATATATATATATATACACTAGGTATTGCTCATGCCGTCCGGCACGGTGAAATAAAAAAATATTAAATACAAATAAAGAGACCCTATGTTCAAATTGTACATGTCAACTTTATTAAATTCACGTAATAAACTATTATAGATAAGAATGGTATTAGGTGGGGCTTACGGGTTTTTTTGCCAAATCTTGAGTTGTAAATAAAAAGGCATATTAATTTGAGTATAAAATGGTTAGCTTGAGTGATAAAATGGTAGACAACGCCACGGGAGGTTAACAAAACTCATATACATGAAGAGAGGGGGAGCGATAAAAACCGAACAAAATAATATTATACAAGGATATCAAAAAAGTATAAAACTCACATGCATGCATGAAAACTTTTTTATTCCTATTCCTATTGATTATATCCATCAACACACATAAAGGGAAAAATTCAAAAGAATATGTACCATTCTTAACCTAGGCTGCTACTAAAACAAATAATTATCAGATCATCAACTAAATATACATATCATAAAATAAAACTGCAATATCCAATTAAATGAGTTAATAATTGCTAATCAAAAATGAGCACTCGTATATACATTATTCAAATGAGTTACATAAGCCCATATATATACCTTCTTCAAAAAAAAAAGGTAAACCACAAATTATTATATTCTTTAAAAGAGTAAATAACAAAAAGAGTAGAAAATCTCAAGTATTTTGATGGGTGTTTACTGTTTAACCATGAAAATCTTAAGAAAGAGATAATATATATATATATATATATATGTTTGGTGAGAGAGAAAGAGTGTTCTTGTATTTAAAAAAAATTGTGAGGGAAAAGAGTGAGAAAATTTTGAAATTTGAAAATCTCAAATTCTATATTTTTATTATTATATTAAGGTGACAAAAGACAATAAAAAAATATTATGTAATAGGGTAATTTGATATCTTAAAAACACATCTAAAAGGTTTACATTTCTTTTTAGTTTGTAAACAAATTTTGACAATTAGTTAATAATAACAAAAGTGGATTATAATAGTTTTATATAATTTTGACCATTTTTCTTACACATAATTTTATATCTGCAATTTTAAATATAAAAATTTTTATTAGTAAATTTTAAATATACAAACTCGTACATGGTATTTTGTTTTAAATTTAATGTATCTTGAATTTCATAAAAATAGATAGAGAAAAAAGATAAGAGATTAAAATTAGTAGAATAAAAGAGATAAAAAGTTGTTAATTTTCTTGATTTGATGGGTTAAAAATACATCTATTGATCTAAATTTTTTTTTCTTTTTTTACAAATTAATATGAATCATCAATAATTAAATAATTTATAATTTAATAGTTGTTTCTTTTATAATATAGATATATTTTATCCTTACAAGTTATATTGGATGGGAAGTGTGAATGTTGTTCCAAACTTTCATTAATTAGTCATGTATCCAATTTTTCAAAGGCGGTTAATGTTATCAACTATCAGCCATACAGATGTCATCCAGCAAACTTTAGGGGGTGCGTTTGATTTTGACATTATACTTTCTAATCTTCCACGTGGTTGTAGGAGGTAAGTCGTCAAATTCAACCAACCGCTTAATCATGTCAAGTTTTGTTTAGTTTACATATTTTAATATTATTTTTTATTTATTTATTATTTGATAAACATAAATTCTAAAAATATTTTTTAGAGAGGAGAAAGTAAGAGGTAAAAGCATTCATCTCAAAATACATAGAATTAATTTTCTCATGTGATTTTCAACCATTTATTACAAAAATTTTAGACAATAATACTTTTATCTAAATACTTTCCATATTTTACTAAACATAAGAAAAAAAATTTGACAGAAAATTTAATTTTCCACTTCTATAAAAAAAATAATAAAATTAATTTCTTTTTCGTGAACCAAACTAGGTCTTAAATGATCAGATTACTACTCCCTCTGTCAGGTAATCTCTCTCTGTTTTCGAGAGGTTTTAAATTAATAGTTATTCTTTTACAAGTAATATAATAATAGATTTGAGTGATTTTTAAAATAAGAGTTGGAGAGAGAAATCGAACTGTACCATATCATGTAAATTATCACATTTTTAATTGTTAGAAAAATCTTGAATCTAATTTTATTATTATTTTAAAACATAATTAATGATTAATTTTTTGTATTTTTCATCTTGGGCACCACTTCTCTATAGACAAGTACCCAAAGTCTAATAATAATGTTGTCAAAAAAAAGTTTCTAATAGTAGATCACACATTTTGTCTTGAGTGTTTTGTATATGAATAATATCTTTCTCATCAATTGTAGTGACGAGATCCTCCAATATTATCAATCAATGCATACTTTAGGTTATATATGGTAATGAGACGTGTATTAACTTCAACGATTAAGTTCATAATATAGTCTAAATAAATACCTCACATAATAATCATTGTGCTTTTTGACAATTTTTTTTAATCTGTTAATTTGATTAATTAAAATAGTACGTATGTGTCTCTTTAATTTAAAAGCTGATAAATTTAGTTGGTGATTGTAAATAATATATGGAGATATATAATAACACGTACATATATGCCCCAATTAATATACAAAATCTTGAATCTCTTCATTTATTTCAAATCGATTTTATATAAAATATAATATTGCTACACTTAATGACAAGCACACATGCACGATAAAGCCTCAAATTCCTTTTCCTCTCCATTTCACCAACAATAAAAGAAAGAATTTCTTTGTTATTGTTGTTGTTAGTTGTTGATGTTCTACAAATATTTTTCTACAAATGCCATTATTGTCTACACCGGCTTTTGTTGACCCTTACTAAAATTTGTGATCATGGACAAACACACGTTTTTCACCTATTTCTATCACATAGAATTGAATTAATATCCTCTCGTATATATTTACATGGACAAACGTTCAAGCATTATAGACATCTAAAATATCTCTCTCTCTCTCTCTCTCTCTCTCTCTCTCTCCTAGTAATAGAAATGCAAATCCTTTCAAACCCGTTCAATAGCAGCTCAAAGACTTACTGGACGAGGAGAAGGTACCAGCGACTCGGTGGCGCAACAAACCGAAAGAATTTGAAGACTGTTAGATTTGGAGGTGGCCCTCAGCGCACATGGAGGATTAAAGTAGTCCCAAAGCTGCGTTTGAAACCGGTAATTTTGTCGCCGTTCAAGATTTGGAGCAAGCTGAAGAACGCGTATGTTAACATGATGCTTAATTTGGCAGGGAAAGTTGGGCACTCGAATAATGTGAATGTCTTTGGCGAAATAAGAATACAAAAGGCTCGCCAAGTTTCCAAAGGTTATTCTAGTAACGAATTCGAGAACAGACTGGTTTTCGAAATTTATAAAGCTCTAGTGGCTTCCTCGTGAATTCTAGTACACAAAGTGTCTTTTTTTCCTTTGTCATGCATTAAATTGTGCTGCTTGAACTTATATTTAGTTTTTGGTAATTGATATCAGTGTAAATAATATATACGCGACGCAAAATATATACTCATGATTTTATCAGGGTCAGGATTCCACCCCCATCCCTCCTTTTCCATCCTCTTAAATTCGACCAAGAATCCACTTTAGAAAAAAGTCTATTTGTCAGTAATAATTCCAGAGAAATTGATCAGGATTACTCAGATAATATAGATGATATTATAGTATCAGTGTAATAATTATAACTAATGCAATAATAACACATCATTTAATAACGGATTTAAATCCCAATATTAAGTCCCTCTAAGTTTACTTGTTGGCTGTTTATGCACCATTTTATTCCAACTTAGTTCGAGACTTGTTACTTTTTTTTTTTTGGTCTAAATACGTTCTTGTACTATAGGTCTCTAGGCTATCTTTTGCATATCTCCACTAATCATTTTTTGCAAAATAGTGGTTAGCCGCTGATTGCAAGATATTTTTGCAACTATTAGAATTTTATATAAAATGCTTCCAATTGAATCTAACAACGATCCAATTATATTACCACTAAACCACTTGTTTGTAGGGGTTAGATCCGTCAGTAATTTGAAAACAAAGGTCTAAACTTTCATAAAGGTTTGTAATAAAAAAATAAAAAATAAAATAATAAAAAGCCTTTAATAAAGGTGTAGTAGTACCTATGCATGTGGCATAACATACATTAGGAATGCATAGCGCACCATGTCATGGAATTTGACATCATCTTGAACCCAATTACTAAAATAATATTTCAAATAAAAAAAATAAAATGTCAAAGTGTGTCTAAGCAGGTCTAATCCTATGAAATATATTATACTCCCGATCTGAGTTCGGATTGTTTTATTATTTTGTTAAATAGTCTAGTATTAAAGAGAACTAGTGATAACAATTATATAACACATGAATTTTTATATTCAATTCAGAGGTAATGAAGCTCATAATGTACAGCTTAACAGCACAACATCTACCGCGTGCATGTGACACGATGCATATATACGCAAAACACTATATATATATAGCAACAAATTAAGGCTTCAAATAGAGTCTTACGAACGTTAAACTACTTCCACCCACACCTACCCGTTGGACGAAGCCACCAAAGCTCAATAGGGAATCAAGTCCCCGCTCAATTTTTCTCATTATTTTTCTTGTGTAAATATATATATTTATATAGTATTAATTAAATAAATAGTATGGTTATTAGCATTTTAATATGATTTTTATTAGTATTTTTTTTTTCTACTTTTGAGTATATTTGTGATGGATTTTAGAGTGGCAGAGGATTTTTTGGAGTACCTAAATATTTGATGATTTTAAATTTAGATGAGAAGTTCTTCATTTTTTCTCTTTTTTTCATGAAATTTTTTCTCTCATCACCGAAAGAATTGGAAAAGGAACTGAATAGCTAATTAAATCACTCGATCATCTCAGTCTATCTTCTCATAAACTTAGTAGTGTTTTCAATCATTTCATTTTTTTATCAAATACACCTATCAGCAACATTTTTTTATTTGACTCACTTGTCATGTTACATAAAAAAACATATATAAATTTTTATTGGCGAGAATTCTTACCATTTTACATTTCTATTTTAGAAATTCGTATCAATATAAATAACCACTAAAGATGGCCTTACTTCTCTTTCCATGGCTCTCTCAACATTCATAGTGTGTATTATTTTATCACCCCCACTCATAATAATTCATGACTCTTACCCATCCACCTACTATAAACATGAATATAAAACCAATCACAAATATACCAACTCAAGACAACCAACCGCCAACATAGACGACGCACCTAAACCCAACATGACTTGCTCTAAAAAATTTGCTTTTTGTTTGTTCTCTTTCTTTCATACAATACTATCTACTATAGTATATACTTGTTATAGTATGAGCAACAAAGTCTTTATTTATGTATATATTTCCTGTCTAGATCTCGAATCGGCAGATCCACATCACTAGAATAGACTAGGAAAACTTGATTCGAAACATATTGACGCATACACTTAAATAAAAAACCGTCTCAAAGAGAATGATTATTAGAACAAAAACGAAAAATTGAAGTGGTCTATAATTTACTAAGCAATTGGTATAACTCACACATGCATATGTGTACAAACCAGTATATATATATATAACGAATTGTCATCAAGCAATTCGATCCAAAGAAACAGACAAATAAAAGTCGGTTGACGTGGATATATGCCGAACTTTCGCCGGGAAAGATCCAGCTCTTATCTCATCTTAACTTATTGTCTAAATCTAAATCTAGTGTATGTGAGGGCATCTCTAATCGTTCTGTATAATTTTGATTTTGATTTTGTGTAAAATTTACATTTTTCTGTAAAAAAAAAATAGCCTCGAGCAGTCTTTTAAATTTTATTGACATATAAAGCTCTGTTTGATTGCAAGGTGGAAAAGGAAAATAAATTGAGCTAGTTTTGGTGAAAAGATGGAAAATAACTTGAGTGATAGAGGTGATATCCTCTTATTTTTTAAGTTTTTCCATGAATAAATTTTCTTTGCTTGGTGATGAGTAAAAATTCTCCACAAAAAACATTGAAGGATGGAGGATATATAATCATAAAATGAGTAACATCTCTCACCTTATTTTCTATCTTTTCACACATACTAGTTAAATTTATTTTTCTTTTCCATCTTTACAATCAAACGGAACCTAAGATTTGTGTAAAAATGTTGTGTAAAATCCAAACTCAATTTACACATCCACATTATCGTTCACTCTCCTTAATTTTTACAAAACTTTAAAATGATATAATTAAAAATCTAAAATTTAGTTTTTAATAGAATTTTTATATTCGAAATTTACTCATCAAGAGCTAAAAATAAGACTCATTGTGACTGTAAAATTATGTATAAAAAAATTTCATACAAAATTATTAAATATTATATATAATGATATAATTCATTTGTGTAATTTTCATTAAATCATTTAAATTTTATACATAAGTACTATTGAAACACAAAATAAATATGTATATAATTTATATTTAAAACTTTCTTACACATAAAATTTTACATAAAAAATATACACAATTATTGAAGACACTGTGACCTTTTAACTTTTTATATTGTTTAATACATTATTGCTCTCGCAAGTGTTTGACTCCAAAAAGAATTGAACAATGATGTAAAGAACCAGTGCGCCGCCCATCACAGTACTCAAACCCGGCTTTGTTGACCTCACCCAATTGGTTGTTGGGTTTTTCATTTTTTTTTTTTAAATTTTTGGTACATGGTCATGTCTCCACGGCTACAAGGCACTATCCCCGGGAGTCGAGCTTGGCATTATCCAAACAATTCGCCTCATAGCGTGCCACTCACTGTACCTCACACCCATAATTACCCGATTGGTCTATGCAACCTCAAATTTATTTCAACACCAACCGACAGATTTATCTTATTCTATATCTATAGGTGGCTATAGGTAACCTTCTATATATCTATGTAAAGATTATAAAAGCCATTTTCATCTTCTCTCTCTTTCAATTTCTGTAAGGCAAAATAATGGAAATATTCTCAAACCCTTTCAGTGGAAGCATAAGGAGGTACCGAAGGAGAAGAGGATACAAGCGACTCGATGGCCGAAAGAGCATGAAGACGATTAGGATCGGGGGCGGTCCAAAACGTTCTTGGAGAATTAAAGTAGCCCCCAAGGTTGCATCTAAAGATGGTGTTTTTATCTCCATTAAAACTTTGGGGTAAGTTTAAGAACACGTACGTTAACATGATGCTTAATTTGGTGGGCAGTGCTGGAAATTTGAATAATCGGAATTTGTTGGCTAGGAAAAGAAATCCAAAGGCTCGCGAAATTCGTTCTGGTTATGCAATCAATGAATTCGAGAATAGGCTGGCTTTTGAAATATATAAGGCCTTAGTGGCGCCTTCGTGAATTTGCTAGCATACAGAGTAATTGTTCTGTAATTCCCTTTTCTGCGCTTGTAGTTTTATTTAGATTTTCTTTCTTTACTTTTGCTTTAATGTTTCGAAGTTTAGTATTAGGAGAGATGCGCTATGATGTTCTGTGCATCTCTCTCTCTCTATTTATCATTTGGTTTTGCCCGCTTTTATTTTTTATGATTAAATTGGCAAATTCGAACTCTGGGCAGACTCTATCCAAATCAATGCTCCAAATTATGGTGAATATAGCGTTCTTCCCAATTTTAAGGTTCTCACTAATTTCAGAATTCTAGATGATTAGTTTGGGTACAATCAAAAACCCCTCGCTGCATAAGAACAAGAAAAGAGTACTTTCACCCGACAACTTGGTTAGGGGTTCGGCCGCCCACACCTGTAATAGGGAAAAAAAAAAATGTTACAAAAGTATTTTAACACTTCAAAATTCATATGAAATATTAGTAAAAATGAATTTGGAGTGCTGAAGTATTTTTGTGTATTGCAAATGTCAATAACTTTAAAAAAAAAAAAAATCTAATAGCAAGTGGCTGGTCATTGTTTCCCAAACATGAATTAATCAAGAAGCGCGAAAGTAGGGTGTTCGCCCGAACACAATGTAGTACTAAAACGTATTTGGACAAAAAAAAAAAAAGAAGGAAAGAATATCTCAAGTATCCTAAATCCATAACAAAAAAAAAAAAATTTCTATATTAACTAAAAATATCAGTAAGTGACAAGGTGACAATTCATCTTGTATACATTTTTATGAATGGCATTACTCTTTACAATATGTATGTATAGGACCTTTTTTTGAAGATATAACGAGTAATAGATCTGGGTGGTTCTTTTGAGAGAGGGGAGACTGAACGAATTGTGTTTCCCTATGTGAATTATCACTTGCTTAACTATTTGGGCGCAAGCCTGGATCTATGTATAAGATATCTTAAGAGATAAAAAACGTAAGCTCAGCGACAAGGGCAACATCATAATTTTCTTTTAGGTGGGGCGCTCGAGCAAAAAAGTACAAATGGGAGAAATTCTTGAAATTATATACACAAAATGTTTTAAAAGAATTAGAAATGGAGAGTACAAATTTGAGACTAATAACCCTTGACAATAAAATTACAAAGTGAAAATCGAGTTTTCCGATCTCAATTTTTTTCCCTTCTAAGAGATTTTGATTAGGATTGGGCCTAATTAGTAATTAAACATGCGTCCTAGATTAGGCCCAGTAGTCTAGTGCGCACCTGCCCATGTGGTTGACAAGTCTGCAGTTTTAGGGAAAAATACTTCACAGATATATCTTAAAAAAGACAAACTACTCTATAAAAAATGTTAATTTACAAATACACACGATATTTTTAGTTAATGCAATGTAGTTAATGGTGGGTCTAAGATCAATGCATTTATGCGATGTATTTATGGATTAACTTTTACATTAATTATTTTGTGTGTTTGGCTCAACATTAATTCTATGTATGTGGGACTAAATTCAAATTTTGGCGGCGAGCAATGTGGGTTATTGGCACAAAGCACTTGTGTCAACCTCTTGACTCATTATGCATTCAAACTTGGTATGTCATATAAAAACGATTCTATGAAACATGACTAGCATCCAAATGAAATTAACACGGAATTGTTTCTATATTTCGTGTTCATAACACAATGTCGTGTTATATTATTTACTTATGTAAATTTTAAAACATAAATAACATAAATTTAGAGCCATATTGTATTAATGTGTTAATTATGTCTTCTTGTGTTTAAATTATACAAAATTTTGATTCTACTTATATTAAAACGTGTTTATTAGAATTTGAAAATTATAATTCTACAATTGGTTGCATAGATCAAGTGGTAAAAGATCTTCGTTATGACCAACAACCATATTTATGATGGCTTGTACTAAAAAAAAAATACAACTCGGGTTTCATAAAAGTAGCACTACTTTATGTCATGTTTGTTTTGCAGAATTTTTGGTATCTGAATCAAACACATAATTAAACCACACTTTTTGCAGGTCCTAATCCAGCACCGCGCTAAAAATAAAAACAACCAAAATTTGAACAATTTTTCATGATTTCACGTCTTCGTTGACTAGATTTATCTATTATATGAATATTTAATCTGATGAATTCGGTTTCCAGGAACATGACAATTTTGATGGTATGTTCCCCATATGGCCATATTTATAGCATTCCCAAATTCTGTACATAATATATATATATATATATATATATAATACTTCTAAATATATAATGTATATGTATTACTACTGCCTTTTGTTGAACAAAGGCCCAATAATTGTTCCATATTTTTTTATTAATTAAATATATATCCCACCGATCACGTTCTTCAAACATATATAGGTCACTCCCTTAACCGGCCATTTGCATTGTCATATAAAAAGACCGACAGAGAGAACTGAATTACTACATTCTCTCTCTGTGTCACAAACACACGCTCATACTCAGACAAAGACACATACACACATTAGCAGATAAATAGAAATGGAAATACTCTCAAACCTTTTCAATGGCAGCTCAAGGAAGAAATATAGAAGAAGCAGATACCAGCGAATTGGTGGCGAAATCAAAAACCGAAAAAACGTGAAGACCATCAGAATTGGAGGCAACTCAAAAACTTTATTGGGGGTTAAATTAGTACCAAAACTGCGTTTGAAGTTGGTAATTTTATCGCCACTAAAAATTTGGAGAAAGTTTAAGAATGCGTATGTTAACATGATGGTGAATTTAGCGGGGAATAATGGGAATGCTTTGGTCGGGAAAAGAATTCCAAAGGCTCGCCAAGTTAAAGCTGCTTATTCTACAAATGACTTTAATAATAGGTTGATTCTCGAAATTTACAAGACTTTGATGGTTTCTCATGAATTAGGTTATTAGTTTAATTTCGTTATCGCCATTAAAGCTTTGGGGGCAAGCTTCAGAATGCGTACACTAATTTGGTGCACACAACTTGTAATTGCTTTCTTGGTACAGCATGCAGCTATAGTTTGATTTCAAATATTATTGTTTTCTTTTCAATCTAAGGTTTATTAATATTTAGTGTATTAATTTTTGTACATTTATTACTTGATGCGTTGGAAATTTGACTAGAGGAGAAATATAATTTAAAAACCATGAGAAGTATATGATATACATTTGAGTAATCGGTGTACTGATTAAATGCGAGGAAAATCAGTAAATATCTAATTCAAAACTGAATTAACTAAAATTAAATTATATTAACCACTACGAAAAATAAATATTCACCACAACTCAATAATAAAAACAAAATCTACCCTCGCTAAATTATATTACTCAAAAGCCCAAGGATTCTCAGATTGGATTTCTTTCTCTTGCTCGGGTTCGAAATCGTTCTCGATTTCAAATGTTTTGCGAATCTCTTCGACAGACTTTCCTTCGATCATACTGGCAACCTTCTTGCATATTTTCTCTAGTAAGTCCTTGATGCTGAGATAATTAGCAGCCATTAACAGATCATAAAGAATCGACTGGTCCACGTCTAGGAATTCATCATCGTCATAGTTAGTAGTATGTTTGGTGCAGTACTGCATAACCTTATACAAGGTCTTGCCGTTGGGCAGAGGAATCAAATTGAATCCACAGTCTTCGATAATGTTCTTTATCATATCAGATTGGACCGCAACGACTCTTCAACTATGAATTCTTGTTCATCAGAGACTAAATATTGATTTAAAAACAATAAAAAATAAGTATTTATTTGAATGAAAGAAATGCAAATACTAAATACTTATATAATAGCATATCATAATTAGAGATTTAAAATAGACAAACGTGTTTTTTGCTATATATAGTCACATGAGACAAAAAAAAATACATTATATAAACTAATGAAGTTGAACCTGACGATCCTTTCGTGAATCAAAATCATTTATGAGCAAATCCAAATCAATGTCTTTAACATGCATTTTCAACCTACACTTACTTTCTAAAGATTTTAATTTATTACTTTAATCTAGAAATTAGGTAGAAGGTCTTACTACACATTGATTTTTTACCAAAACTCCAATGAATAATATTTTTTTGAATGAAGGGCCTATTTTTAATTGGTAATTAGTGTAAGAGGCCTATTTTATTTTATATTTTAAATGAAGGTATTTGAATAAATTTAAATATCATTTAATTAATAAAAACATGTTATATATTACCTAAATTACCCCCTCTTTATGAAATTTGCACAAAAACATGAATATTGCAGTGAAATATGAACTGCAATATGAACTTTACACTAGAAATATGGACGGTAAAGTTCACATTGCAGTAAAATATGGACTGCAATATGAACTTTGCACCAAAAATATGGACTGCAAAGTTCATATTGCAGTAAAATATGAACTGCAAAGTTCATATTGCAGTAAAATATGGATTGCAAAGTTCATATTGCAGTGAAATATAAACTGTAAAGTTTATATTGCAATCCATATTTTAATACATATTGGTATTTTTTAGTTTATTTTAAGGGTTGGGATGTCATTTTATAATGAAAAAAAAAAACACATGTCATATTATTAATAAAATAAAAAATAGGCCATTTATTTACAAAAAAATTATTCATTGGCTTTAGTGTGAAAATCTTTCTCTAATAAGACCATTTTTTTAATTGTCCCTACTTTAATAAACTTTAAACTTTAATTTTTCGCACAAAAACCCCTATATTATTATACATATAATTTTTTATTTTTTTTTGGGATGGGCTGAAGCCCGCCCTAGCCAACTCTTGGTTCCGCCCCTGGTATTTTCCCTTTCATATTTCCTGTAAAGATCAGTGTTTTTGTCTTCGTTCAAGGAGGATAAGGAAATATGAATTTCCTTTTACTAATAGGCTTTAGTTTCACCATCCACACACAGTTATCTTACTTAATAGTGTGGGTCATTCCCTTCGGGCTTGTTTGATTCGAGTTTTCAATCATTTCTGGAATGCTACATTCCATTTTAAAAGAAGTTTCATATTTGGTTTGAATTTTGAGTTAAGAATGTATCATTTTAAGAATAGAATATTCTTTTAAAATTATTTCTCTTAAATATATTGAAATAGATAATTACTCTACATATTCTCTTTTAAATTTTCTTTTAAGATTACTTCTTAAGACTAAAATATCTCTTCTACTTACCAAGATAACCTTTTTTTGTTCATTTATATTTTTTTAAAAGGAACAAAAAGAATTTTTTTGTTATTGAACTCCTTTTTTTTATATTATTATTATTATTATTAAATACATACAACGACTTTTCATAATTCTTAATTAAAAACAAATTTTCACCTTTGTAAAATTGTTACGACTTATTTTTTTATTTTATAAAATGAAGAATATTTTGGCAATTCACACTTATTTTACTCTTATTCTTGTTTGAACTAAATATAGGGTGATAATTCAACATTCCTAAAAAAAAAAGAATTCATGTATAAACTAAACATTGACGAAGTATCTTAAATGTCAGGAGAAAAACTTTTTAAGGATATAGAGTGATAATTTTTTTGCCCCTTTAAAAGCCTATTCTTAGCCCTGTCCCTAGTTCCATGAAATTAGATTAGTGAAGTTGAGTCATCAGATTAGATTTAAGGTTAAAATGCCATATTAAACACTATTCAAAATAAACACCAAGCAGATTCTCCCTTTTTCCTCTACTAGATTTTTGGTACATTGTTTGTACTTTTAATATTATTGTTACTACAATATTTCATCCTAATAAAAATTCTCTGTAATTACTACTACATGCGCGCAGTTCTTTGTCATGGTGGAAAAACAAAGGTCAACATTTTGTTTTTGCCTTCCAAGCTCAAAAAAATTATTACTTTTACTTTTTGTCTCACCTTAATTAAAATCTTGAATCCATCACTATCTTATATCATATGACTCTCTCATCAATTGTTTTATAAAATGGAAATTATAGTAACTTTAAATTAAAAAAATCTTAATTTAACAAAATTTGTAAATTTGTAATTGAGTCACGAAGATCTATAAAACAAAAAGAGCTGTGACTATAAAATAATGTGTAAAAAATTTTATGAAAGAAAATTTTTGAAATGAAAATGGAATTATATCAGGTTAATTAATCAAGTCTTTTTGCGTTTTATTTTTTTGCATGATTAAAATTTACTGTTTTATTTTTTTGCATGATTAAAATTTACTATTAAAACTGATAGATATAAGATTCACAATCCATTCTAGGAACAAGGAGTCACAACTCTTTGATGAAAGTGACTTAATAGCATAATGAGCCAACCAGTGCGCTACACCACTATTGGCTCGAGGAATAAAGGTAAAAACCTTCTCTAAACACTAAGAGAGCTCCCTGATATCATCTAGGACATAGTCAAACTCATTCAAACAACTACGAGATTCAAGGATCAAATCAATTGCATTCTTGGAGTTATTCTCTCTAACACAACACGCAAAAACCCCCCCACTTCACCGCCAACGAAAGCCACGCAGACAGTTAAATATAATTGAAGAGAATTTATATTTAAACAGAGAAGCAGCTATCAATAAAGATCTTGAGCTATCACGGCAACGACAACCAATACTCACACTTGGCTGGCCCGATACCAAAGAAGCGTGGCAATTAATCTTAGTCCACTTGGGCAAAGGAGGAACCCAAGACATGAAAGGAGTAGGAACCTCCACGAACCCAACCAAATTGACGGAATCATAAGCCTTGATGTATCCCGATGCCTCAATCTATAGCCTCTTTGGCAATTTACAAGACTTCTTAAAAACCTGTCTTCTTGTGTCTAAATTATAGATTTTTTTAGTCATATTAAAGTGTTTTTATTAAAAATAAAATATTGTAGTGATATATGTAATATTGTATTGCGCGTGTTTAAGTGGGTCATATTTTTGTTCCATTAAAATAATAGGAGTTTATAATGTTCTGTGTCGTGTTTGTATATGTTAGAATATATTATAATTAATTAAGTTTCTTTATTATATTGTATTTCATTTTTCCCCTTTTTCATAACCCTATAAATAGGGTCTCTTTGTATCAATCCATAACTAACAAATAATTATCATATCTCTCTCTAAACTTCAACATGGTATCAGAGGGATAAATATTCCTCACAACTTAGTCCTTACCACACAACCATCGCATCACGTTAAATCAACAACGATCAACCATTAAACCAAAACCATAAAACCACCAACCATTAAACCCCCTATGACCCAATACAAACCAAAATTATCGTTGTAAGATATGTTTTACCTTTCGTCCATCCACATATGACCTCAAACTTGCACAAAACCATACCACAACCTTCATCTCAAAAAGACGATTAAAATCCCATTTGAAGCATCCCCATTGGATCTCACACGCGCCTACACGCACTGCCCTAAGTTTGGGCAGAAATATTTTCATATCTCTCGTGCGATGTGCCTTGATCTCATGCATAGCAATCTGGTTAAAATAAAGAAGGGGTAGAAACATCAACAAATGAGTGCTAGCCTCGGTGGTACAATGAGCAATTATTCACAGCTTAAACTCTGGTTCAAAACTAAGCAGCTACATAATTTTATTTTGACTTAAAGAATCATCAAGCACCACATCACCACATTGCCACATGTCAGTGCCATGTCATCGTTGACCTACACATCATCAGTCACAGTTATCTGCCACATCATCAGTACCACCTCAGCGTTAGTTGACTTTTTTTTTCCTTCTAAACACAATTGCAACATCAGTTTTTCCAGAATCGATCTCGATTTCCTAGTTTTAAAACCTCACAATGGCGTGCAACCACATCTCACAAAATCTATTTAACTCAAACGATCAAGATCGATCTCAAAAAATTTTAAATTAGCAGAATCACAAAAATCAAACTGATGGCTTACAATTTTAAAATCATTAGAAGAATTCAAAATATTCACCTTGTTCAGTATGTGGATAAACCGGACATTCAAAGAAGGGATGTTATGAAGTAATTGGTTATCCAGACTGATAAGATCGTTCTTGGAGTCAGCGTTCAAATCAACGTGATGTTAAAAAGGATTTGGGATTATTTACAACCACTAGGACACCTGGTAAGGCATTTAAATATGCATCTGTTTTGAATGATACATGGATAATTGATTTTGGTGCTAGAGATCATATGATATTAAACGTCACCTCTTTAATTCAAAAAATTTATTTCCAACAGGTCACTGTTATCGGGGAAGGGTTCGTTTATTTTCAAATTCCCTAAATTTAAATTTAACCCGTAGTCCCCTCTAAAAAATAATTTATTGTCCGTTGCTCAAATTACAAATTTTTTTAAAATTACCTTTTTTTTGGCCCACTGTGTCTTTAAGATATTCTACGAGAAAAAGAATTGTTACGGTGTTAGGCGAAGAAACTTGTACTATTTGATTGGCACTGAAGGGCACGAAATCCAAGCTGCAAAGTACGTATCAGAAAAAAAAAGGCTAAGGGGATTTGGCTGTGGCATCGCCGATTAGGTCATCCATTTAGTTATTTAAAAAGATTATTTTAAAATTTAGGAATCAGTCTCTAATTTTCGTTTCAAACTTGTGAACTTGTAAAGAGCTATCGTACCTCATTTAAATTTAGCAGTTCCTCGATAATCCACTCTATGTATGGGGGGCCTTCCATACTCGTGTAATAACCTGCCTAATTAAGCAGGTGTTAAATGCTGTATCTAATAACAGATAAATAAAAGTGTATAATCGATATAACCAAAGGTAGAGAAATCCAACGAAAATTCGCATGAAGTGCTAACACGAAGAAAAAATTGACAAACATAAATACATAGAATTTTAAAATTGAATCCAAATACAAAATATCATACAACAATCCAAGTTAACTTTTCAACAGGCTAAAATCTAAACACTAATCCAAGCCAATGATATGAATTCTCACTAGGTTACAAAGTACCTAAACTAAATTCAATATACAAGTACCATAAAGATAAAATGACAATAAATCATAGAGATCAGAGAAGACTCTAAGGAACTCTGACCTGAACCAACCTTTACCCAAAACACGAGGTGTACCTAAAAGAAAAATGAGGGAATGAGCCACGATGGCCCGGTGAACTATAGGGAAAAGGATAGCAATGCATGAACATATCACAATATAAGAAATTTTTTATTTACTTTAAATTCATTAATAAGAATTTTCAAAACATTAATTTGAAAAATTCATTTATTATACCGCAATATATTTTAATATTCCACGTGTAACATACAATTTGTATAAACGTCCATCCACCACCTCCTCCTCCTCATTACCGGTACTAAGGAATAATACGCATAAACGCACCCATCTTACCGTGGGCCTGTGCACTGGTAACCATTTTTGGCACCCCATCTTTAATGGGTTAGCAATAACATAATTCAAGTATTTCTATATCGGTATTTTCCGGTTCCAACAATATCAATATAATCAACAAACCATTAGGTAAGTTACAAGAAAATATTTATGAAATCAACAAGTGTATCATGTGATCTTAAAATGTTACCCAAAAATGTGTTATCACATGCTTGAATAATTATAAAGTTTACCTAAGTACAATTCTTGGATTAATTACACAATTTGCCAATTTAACACTAAATTTGAATAGTACTTTTCTTTTATAATCTGTTATTATACCGAAAAGGGTCAATAATAAAATTATCAATAATAATAAAACATAACAAATTTTTAATTTTTTTCGAATTTTACTTGTTTGGTTAAAATTTCTCAATTTCTATAA
Source organism: Lonicera japonica (assembly GCA_021464415.1). Taxonomy (NCBI): domain Eukaryota; kingdom Viridiplantae; phylum Streptophyta; class Magnoliopsida; order Dipsacales; family Caprifoliaceae; genus Lonicera; species Lonicera japonica. Next base: position 142,354 of record JAKCWG010000267.1, on the reverse strand, counting down.
TTTAGCAAAACTAGTGAGAGAAGTAATATAGACCGCATCCTCGAACGCCTTAGTTTAACCTTATTTAAAAAGATTATTTCTATTATTAAACTAAGCGGCATTTCTACGATTTTGGTACCAAAATTCAAAATAACCCAGAATACCGAATGTTGCTTTTAATTCCATCATCAACAATTCATATAATAATTATCAAATTCTTTACAATCAAGCATAAACCACATTCAAAGAAATGTAAGATTTTGGTTGAAAATCTGAAACATATAATAATTTCCAAGCAAAGAATGTGAAAATTCCCACCTTATTAACTTGTAAAGCTCATAATAGACCACCCATCTAAATGAGAAAACTACCGAAATTGGATTCGCCACGCGAAAAGCTAGTGAAATAGAGATTTTCAAAATCTTAAATTTGAACTAGAAATCATCATTTCTCTCTTAATAAGGTGCTTGTTCTCTATGTCAGGAATGGTGTTTAAAAGAGTGAAAAAGACAGTCGAAGACGGTCTTTTCAAAAACATGACCAAAATGTAAAAAAAAGTGCTTTCCACAAATTGTAAAAAAAATGGCAGCTGACCAAAATGTAATTTTCTCAAAAATTAAAAAAAGGCCGAATGCTTATTCCACTTTCGAATTACGACGAAACTTTTCAAAATTAGTATAATAAATATAAACCTTCGAAAAATCATACGAGGTTTTGTCGAGGTAAAAGTTAGTTTAAATGTTTTAAATTAAAATCTTCAAAAGTTTAAAACACTGTATAACACTCGTTGGTTTATTATTTTCATTGATGATTGCACAAGAATGACATAGGTATGTCTTATGAAGTCTAAAATGAAGTAAGTTCATTGTTTCAGATATTTCACAAACAGGTCAACATACAGTACAAAGCCACTATTAAGGTGCTTCGGAGTGATAATGGAAGAGAATACATGTGTACAAAATTGTAGGAATATTTCAATCACCATGGAATTGTTCATCAAACTACATGTCCGTATACACCTTAGGAAAATGGTGTTGCAAAAAGGAAGAATAGGTATTTACTAGAAGTAGTACATGCATCATTACTTGAGGCTAATGCTCCAACATATTATTGGGGCGAAGCATTTGCCTCTGCAGTTTATCTGATCAACCGTGTTCTATTAGTGATCCTTGATTTTCAAACACCATTTGACGTCTTCCACAAAGTTGTATTGGCTCCTGTAGTGCCAAATTTGCCCCTACGTGTATTTGGATGCATTGCATTTGTTCATTTGCCGAAAGAACCACGAAATAAATTAGAATCCCGTGCTCTAAAATGCATTTTTATTGGTTACTCATCCTCTCAGAAAGGGTATAGATGTTATCATCCTCACACTTAAAAAATATACGTGACGATGGATGTTGTTTTTAATGAAGAAGATATGTATTTTCGTCAAGTTAAACTTAGGGAGATTATTATAGTGAAGTTTAAGTTTTTGATTTTCTTGACAGGGACGATGATTAGATAATTCAACTTAAGGTATCTCCACAGTCAACCTCATAACTACTGAATCCACCAAGTTCACCATTGAATTCGCCATAGTCCTCAAGGTTGCCATTGCCTGGTATGAATAACCAATTGTCTTCCTCGAATACATCTAAATATGAATATCAAGTACCTCATTATGATCCTTATGTATTTTCTCCCGAACCTCTAAAAAACAACTTCATAACTGAATCAATAGAGGTGTGCCTAAACCAACATACAAACCTGATCGTGCTAGTAAGGAAAAATATCCCATGAGCAATTATGTGTCTTACGATAGGTTATCTGAATTGAATAAGTCATTTGTAAATCAGTTATCCTCTATATTTATTCATAACAGTGTATAAGAAGCCTTAGGTGATCCAAAATAGAAAACAACAATGGATGAAGAGATAAAATCCCTAAGGAAGAATGGTACATGGAATTTAGTTGAATTGCCAGTAGAAAACAATTGTGTTGGTTGCAAATGGGTGTATACAGAGAAATATAAGGCAGACGAAACCATCGAAAGATTCAAAGCAAGGCTTGTAGTAAAAGGCTACACTTAGACACATGTGATAGATTATTTGAAGACATTTGCACCCGTGGCAAAAATTAACACTGTGCGTGTCTTACTCTCTTTAGCAGTAAATATGGATTAGCCGCTGCAATAATTCGATGTGAAGAATGCATTCTTACATGGGGATTTAGAGGATGAGGTATATATGGAGTTTTCACCAGGATACGATGTTCCTGTGGAGCACATAAATAAAGTATGCAAATTGAGAAAGTCTTTGTATGGATTGAAACAGTCTCCGAGAGCTTGGTTTGGGAGATTCGCTATATCAAGGAGGAAGTTCAGGTATAAACATAGCAATTTTGATTATACGTTTCTCTTGAAGAAGTGTCATGGGAAGATCACATCACTTATTGTTTATGTTGATGATATGGTTGTCACCAGAAATAACCCACCTGAACGAGAAGTGCTAAAAAAATACCTATCTTAAGAGTTTGAGATGAAAGATCTTGGCGAGCTGAAGTATTTTTTGGGGATTGAGGTTTCTAAGTCTTCAAAAGGCATCTCTTTCTCTCATAGAAAGTATGCATTAAATTTGCTAAGTGAAACAAGAATGTTTGACTGCAAGTCATCAGATACTCCTATGGAATAATGACTGAAATTGGAAATTGAAGCTGATCAAGTACCTGTTGATAAAGGGTGTTATCAGAGATTGGTAGGAAGACTGACGTATTTAGCACATACTAGGCCCGATATTTCCTATGCATTGATTATAGTTTACCAATTCATGCATACTTATTGAGGAAGCATAAGCAGGCTGTGATGAAAATTCTTAGTTATTTGAAGGTAGCTCCTGGAAAAGGAATTTTGTTTACAAATAACACTGATTTTTTAAAAATTGAAAGGTACACTAGTTGATTGGGCCAAAAATGTTAGTGACAGACGATTTACATCAAGATATTTCACATTTGTTGGTGAAAATCTCATCACATGGCGAAGCAAGAAACATAATGTTGTTTTTCGTTCGAGCGTTAAAGCGAATATCGAGGAATGGCAATGGGAGTACAGTAATTATTGTAGTTGAAACTGCTATTGACTGATATAAGTTATTCGCTGAGAGAATCTATGATGTTATATTATGATAATAAGGCTGCGTGCGATATTGTTCAAAATTCGGTTCAACATGATAGAACAAAACATGTAAAAGTGGATAGATTCTTCATTAAAGAGAAATTAGAGAAAAACATAGTTGTAATGCCTCATATACGCTCAAAAGATCAGTTGGCCGATATACTCACTGAGGCTGGTTCGAACAAAATATTATCTAGGATGATCAACAAGCTGGGCATGCTCGATATTTATGCACCAACTTGAGGGGGAGTGTTAGAATATATTATTATTAATTAGGTTTCCTTTTTCCCCCTTTTTCATAACTCTATAAATAGGGTCTCTTTGTTTCAATTCATAATTAACAAATAATTCTCATATCTCTCTTTAAACTTCAACAGTATACTATTGTTTCTTGTTGTATTGCATGTTGAATTAAATCCAAATTCGTTTCAAAAGTATGAATTATGACTTTTATTTTGAATATCGGTAAAAAATAGTGAAAATCAAATTTTAAACAATTTTTCATGTTTTATGTCTTTGTTGACTGCATTTATCATTGGTTTCTAGGTTCATTACAAATTTGATGCTATATTCAATATATGGCCATATTTGTCACATTTCCAAACACAGTACATAATATAATACTTCTTGTGTATATATTATGTATCATTAGCTAATGCCTTTTGTTGAACGGAAGTAAAATAGTTGTTCCATATTTTTATTAATAATGTTATCCCAATAAGTCATGTTCTTACAAACATTACTCCCTAACCATTTGCGAATTTTATATGTATAAAAGGACAGAGGCAGAGAGAACTTCATTATTAAAATACTTTATCTCTCTCTTTCTAACACACATATTAGTAGATAGAGAAATGGAAATATTTTTAAACCTTTACAATGGTAACTCAAGGAACTGAAAGAGATATGTCCTAGGACTATTCATAGATTATGATTTGTACTTGGATATCTTATGCTTATTGTTATTAATAAAGTTTATTTCATTTTACTTTATATTCTCTTGTAAATAATATATATTAATACTAGTTCATCAAGTACGTGACTTGATTGTGGGATGCTAGTAATGTTATAATAATATTATTTAGATGTCCCTAATCATGTGTCAATAACCTAGGATCACATTGATATAATGATTAGAGTATGGGTCAGCTGATGACTATGTTCCACAAGTCATGGATATGGAGATATCAAGCTGAAAACACTAATACTTGTTGGAGAACAAAGTATTGGACCGACCCGCTTTGGGGACACTGCGAGGAGTGTTATATAATGTCATCAGTGATGTTTCCCATTTGTGATATTGTATTATCCTCAGACCTGAGATCGCCATGGTTACCAACATAGGGATTAGTATGTCAGGCATTATCAAACGTTACTCTTGACCGAGTAATTATAAAGATGATGATCGAGCATACTATGAACTATGTAGAGGTATGTGGTTGATCAAGATGGGATTTGTCACTTTATATAATGAGAGAGATATCTTTGGGCTCCTTGATAAGTATAATTAATTTTTGCATGGCCATGTGTAGGTCGAAAAATACTTTAGAGGTGGGTGAATAGGGTTTTTAATGGGATTTTTAAAATCAATTTAAAAATATTTGATGTCTATATCAATCAACCAAACAATAAACAAAAATAAATTCAATCACAAGGTGCAAATAATACAATATAAGAGTTCAAGAGATAGAAAGATTAAACCAATCAAAGTCGAAGACTTTTTGTCCACACGGTTCGGCTTGTTAGCCCCTACTCCGCGCTCGGTTAGTACCTGAGAAATTCCACTATTTTCGATCTCCTTCTGGGTGAAGATCAAACCTCTACAAGTGTATTTTTCTCACATACTCTTACAAGCATTGAATCTCTCTCAATACTCACACAAGAATTCTCTCTTGCTATCTTAAGAGATAAACCTCTCTTAATATTTGAAAGAAATGATTTGGTGACTAACACCAATGTACAATAGCTCTATAGTGTATGAAGATTACAACTTAGGCTCACACTAAGAGATATCAAATTTGATCAATAAAGTATAGCTCAAATATAAAGATGATTGATCAAAAGAAAATGTTCTTGAATATTTGAATATTGAATGTAGATGAATAGAATAGTGTAGGAGTAATTCAAGAGTATTTAAATAAGTCTTAGAAGGTGTATATATAGTCTAAGACAACACATGGCCGTTTGGAGGGAGTTGGTAAAAGTTTGGTACCAAAAATGGTAAAAAATCAGAACTCCAACGGCTAGTTTCTGGGTCATCAGTCGACTGAGCAAAGCTCATCAGTCGATTGATGGTCTCCTCTGGTCTGCTGCCAGTTTGACCAAAAATCTCATTTTTCATACTTTTGCAAATTAGCTCAAAAATCAATTTTGAAGCAAGGGGATACTTAAATATGAGTATCTAAAACTTCTATAACAAAAAAAGAGCTCCTAAATGAGCTTGTTTAATATTTAAAAAGAATTTGTTCCAAAACGGTTTTTTCCCAAAAATAAGATTTTCTCAAGGAAACTTGATTCAACTTTTGATTTGATCAATCTTATAATATTGAAATATTGTATGAGCTATGATGATCAAATGAGAATCTTTACAAGGAAACTAAAGCACTCACTCACATATGCAATAACGAGTCTTCGAGGGCTTTGTTTGATTCTTCGTTTCTTTTCTTCCTTGGCTCATTGTACTTTAGAAATCTAATTGCGGATGTGTTAACAAGAGTTGTGTAAGATGCAATACTTTGTAGATGAATGATCTTGATTCCGGCTTTTCGGTTAAGTCCACGTGTGATCAATTTTGTTGTGGCTATAACTTAAAACATCAACTAAGTTAAATTACACAAGATTAAGTTTATTGTTATTATCAAAACAAGATTAATAACTTTCAAGTCAACACCATGCACAAATGAGATGTCATTTGTTTTAGATTAATTATACTTAGAGATCAAGAAATAAAGATTGAACTATACAAGAATGACACTTGCCTAATCTTGTGTTAAATCTAGATATCGATTGACAAAAGGAGCTAATATGTGGAATATCAATTTAAGGTTTTGTTGTTTTGACCATTATACCCTTTGGATAATATTAATGTTTTATTAGAGACCGCTTACTATTTGTATAATAAAACGGGCTTTTAATTATACTGCCAAAGAGTATAAACCTACAGGGTCGCACACCAAAACAAGTTGGATCAAAACGAATTGAAAACGGGCCAAGTTGGACTTGGGCCTAATTCGTTTTGTTGCTTAGGGTTTCTCACTAGGGTTCTCCTTTAAAAGGGACCGTTGTTCTTCTTGGCCGTCTAAGAGAGAAAAAGAGGCAGAGTACGAAATAGGTGTGAGAACCCTAAAGGCGCTAGTACACCAAGCAAGGATTCGATCTCGTTCGTGTGTGCATACTGTAGATGCGTTGTATTTTCAACGTTAGAACGACAACAACAGAATGTTCTATCCACCGTGTTCATTACTTTTAATTCGAATCTTATACAAGGTATGTCTTTTATCGATTTTTATTGAACAGTATAGATCCTAGGGTTTAATGATTAGTACATAAATTAGTGTATGTGATGCATGATTACTGCCCTAATTTCCTACAGGAACAACTGGAGGAGAAGCAAATACCAGCGAATTGGTGGCTCAATCAAAAACCGAAAAAGCATAAAGAGCATATGAATTGGAGGCCACCCAAAAACTTCGTCGAGGGTTAAACTAGTCCCAAAATTGATTTTGAATATGGTTATTTTATTGCCATTGAAAATTTTAAGAAAGCTTAAGAATGCGTATGTTAACATGATGGTAAATTTAGCGGGAATGTGGGACACTTGAATAGTGGGAATGCTTTGGCTGGTAAAAGAATTCCAAAGGCTCGCCAAGCTAAAACTATTTATTCTAACGGCCGTGAATTCAATAGTAGGCTAATTTTCGAAATTTACAAGACGTTAGTGGTTTAGTTGTCATTATTGCCATTAAAGCTTTGGAGCAAGCTTAGGGCACATGTTAAACCTACTATAAATGAAAATAATGAAATATTGTATGAGAATTTATGTCATATTTAATGCATGTTAGGAGTTAATTATTTCTAAAAATGAGTACTTAATATGTGCCCTTATGACACACGTTAACATGACCCTTTGATTAATTAGTTCCCCGATTAATTAGCACTAGGAAAAACAAATAAATCTAACTCAAAACCGAATGGATTAATTAACTAAATTAACCAGTAAAAAACAAATGTTCACCACCCTACTCTTCACGACTCTCAATAATTTCACATCACAATTAAAATAAGAAAAAAAAATGAGAGTGTATTTTAAATTAAGGGTACATATTAGAATAAATCTCATTGACGGTGATTTTCAAAACTAGAGGAGTCGGACCCATGTAAAATAATAGTGTATTTTATATATTCATTTTATGCAAATCTCACCTTTAAAAGACGGTTGGAAATTAAAATTTTTGTAAGTATAAATTTTGTACAAAACAAAAATATACACAATTGCTAAAAATGCTCTTATATATTACGATTCTTGACAAACATGAAAAAAGAAAGGAAAGAAAGAAAGAAAGTAAAAGAAAAAAAAAGAAGAATTACTCGAAATTAATTTTGATTCCATTAACAATTTCATGTCCTTGTTGACTACACTCATTAGGTAAAATATATAGGGTTAGAACAAGATGACAAATTATTGGAGTAATATTCTATATGGACATATGGTCATACACTTTTCTAATTAAACATTACACAAAATATATTATCTGCCAACTGTACATGTGAATATTTTTTTTTCTTTAAAATTCTAATCGGGGTCTTAAGTATTTTTTTTGAAATATATATAAGAAATACAATTAAATTATACAACTAGAGGTAAAATCTTCCCTAGATCGAGATAATATTTAGAACTGTTTGTGATAAGATTCCAACCATACATATTTTCATGAAAAAGTAAATAGTGAAAGTATCTAACTAAAACTCATTATTATATTTTTATACATGATTACATAACTAAAACTCATTGTTCAATTGTGTAATTTATTATATTATATACTCTTATGTCTTGTTGCTGAACTTTGTTGAACAGAAGAGGCCCAATATATTTATTCATATCTCAATCAGTCACGTTTTTTCAAACGTAGTTGAACGTACCCACCAGGCACCCGTTGCAATGTCATATATATAGATATACAGTCATAGTTACTTACAGAAGGCATACAAATCTCCCTATCTCTCTCCCATACGTACACGCTCATTAGCAAAAAGAGAAATGCAAATCCTTTCAAACCCGTTTAATGGCAGCTCAAAGAAGTACTTGAGGAGAAGGAGGTACCACCGACTCGATGGCGCAAACACATATCAAAAGAACATGAAGATCATTAGGATTGGAGGCCGCCCTAAGCCTTTTTGGAGGGTTGAAATTGGCTCGAAATTGCGGTTGAAGACGGTAGTTTTATCGCCATTAAAAGTTTGGAGGAAGTTTAAGAGTGCATATGTCAACATGTTAACGGAAATGCTTTGGTCGATAAAAGAATTCCGAAAGCTCGCCAAGTCCAACATGCTTATTCTACAAGTGAATTTGACTCCAGGCTGATATTTGAAATTTACAAGACATTGTTGGTTTCTCGTGAATTGGGCTATTAATTCTCATTTTCACTATATTCTTTATGTTTTTTTTTCTCAATTATATATATTGCATTATTATCATCATTTGTATAATAAATATGTAACTTGTGTGATGCATTGGCGCATTATAATTTATTTCTAATATGATAAATTGTAGAAATTTATTTTATTATAAAAAATTTTGTATTCATTTTGAAATGATTTTTGTTTTCTTGTAGAAGATAACTCTTAAGTGCATGTGCACGTGAGCGTATAAGCTAATTTATTCATTCTTCAAATTGGTGAAAAAGAAGAAGAAAATATGAATAAAGAATAGCACTATGATCGAAAAGAGAAATTATCCACAAAAGGTTGTGAATTCATTTTAATGCCAAGAAATTAAGATAATAGATTTTCAATATTAGAGGCCGAAAGCAAACAAAATAAAAAAACATGCGCACCTATATATATACTAAAGGGCCCATATTTAAAACTTTTTCAACATGGTCTACACCCATCAAAATCCTTCAAATTATCAAAAATCTTACATAGAGAAATTATAGAAATATTGAGAAAAAGAATGACCGATCAAACACAGATCGAGAAACAATTGATCAGAGCTTTTTGTCAAGAACAAATTACAAAGATTTTGCGAAAGAGAAGCTAAGTATGGGATGACGGATATAAATAGAACAGTTGTACGTACGGACAAATAAACATAAAAGGATAACCAAGGGGCATTTTTTCAAACAAGATATGAATAACCCATTCCAAATAAAATCATCTTAAATGTAATAAATACTCGCAATAACCCATCTTAAATATAATAAACACAATCAATAAATACATTACTTCTTCAATATTACTATTATGTAATAAATCGTAGAATATTTATTTGTTTATCTCTTGTAAAATGAGGAGGTTTCTTTATTTCTTCCTTCCACGAAAATCAATATGAAAGCTGAAAGAGGTTCATGCCATCTTTACTGTCCGTGCCAACGTTTTCTTCTTTAGATACCTCTAGTTTTATTTTTTATTTTATTTTGTGCAAATTTTGTATTTGACATATCTTGAACCTATATTAAAAGTCTAATTATAAATATTAAACGCGCGCATAAACTTTTTTTTATACAAAGACGAAAACCAGCCCATCTCATTCATCCTATGAGTTTAGCAGTAATTATTAAAGCCCATTGTTTTCTTATTAAGCTTAACTCTCAAACTGCACTCCTAATTTTAAATGAAGAGACGTGCAACTTTTTATTGTACAGTCACTATTCACTACTAATTTTAAAACTAATAAAAGAAAATTTCAAATACAAAGATGAAAAATGAAAGGGATGACTTTCCTCATTCATCCTACGTTTGGAATATTGTTGGTTTATGCCTTATAACTTTATTATATTATAAAGTTATGAAGAATTCTAAACTATATACCGAGTAAAATTGTGTTAAACATTTGAATTGCATATTTTTTTTCACAATCTAATTTTTAAATAACAAATATATTTGTAACAGGTTTTGAACTTTAGATATCAAGGTAAATAAACTACCATTAAACAATTTAATATTTTGGGCCGTAGTTGGGCCTGAGCCCTTTTTGATCGAGTCACTGAATCAGTTAACTAATATGGTGGCAATGAGTTGGTTGACTTTAATATGTAATTGGGCCACTTTGTCGTGGAGATATTTAATATAAATAGGTATACATATTTAAATAAAATTTATCTATTTATATATATTGAAAATATATAGAACTAATTAATGGAGATATGTTCTTTAATATTAAATAAGCACGAGAATGTAAACGCAATACAGTGGGTAAAGTATTTAAATAAAATTTATCTATTTTTATTTTCTCTATATATTGTCACAAATTTGTCAAATATATAGCAATAACATTATATTTTAACACAACGTTAAGTAGGGTTGCTTCATTAATGTAGGGCAAATTTGTGTTTATACGGGTCGTGTACGGGTCGGTTTGTTCTAGTCCACCCGTGCGTTTAATAAACGGTGGAAAATCATTTACACGACAATTAACGAATGACACGACCCAAGACCCGTTTATGTAATTCGGGTCGCGAATAACATATAGTGAGTAATTTTGTAATATATATATATATATATATATAAACGTTACACGTGTTATAAAATACACGACCCGAAACAGTATATATTCTTGGGTAACGGGTTTTATTCGGGTCTCGCGATTACACGAAAGAGTTTTCGGGTTTGGCGGGTCAACCCGATAAGCTAGTTCACCAAAATCCAATTCGTGTCGATTTCGTGTCGTGTTATATGCCGGGCCTATTATTTCTGAGGAAAAAGGGGGTATTTTCGAAAATCTCAAAATAATTTAGGGTGTTCTTATGCACCCACAAGTCTTCTCACCCCACACAAATTTGTTAATCTTCTAAAAAATGTAAAACCTTTCTTCTCACCCCGCTTTCTATACTGAAAAAAGCCACTAATTTATCTTTTAATGTTTTAAAAATTAAAAATTAATAAAAAATTATATTATTTCCAACAAACAAACAATATTTTCACATTATATTTTAACTTATAATAAGTACATAATTTTATATGTTACGACTTTTATTTTTATTTTTAAGCACAATAATTTTCAAGATATTTTTCTTAATTTATTCAATATTTTTATTTGGTTGCAAAATTCAATAAAACTCATGTTAAGTTTCTAATGTTAAAGTTAAAGAAATGTATTAGTCTAATACATAAATATATATATATATATATATATATATATATATAAAATATGTATTGTATGTTGTGTTTTTATTGTTTCAATATTAACTTAAAATTATAAAAAAATTTGAAAAAAGTATTTGAAAATCTTTATCATTTTAATATTTTGTAAAGAAATCGTTTTCTTGAATTTCCAAAATTAAATATCATAGTCGAAAGTCAAATTTGATTTATTTTATGAAAACTATTTTATTTTTCCAATTAATTTTTTCCATTTTCACAAAAGATCATATGTTTTAACACTACTTTTAATATTTTTGAAGTAGTGAATTGTATTATATTTCTTATTTAATAAAGATAAAAATAAAATGTAAATAAAGAAATATGATTAATAAAAAAAGAAAATATTAAATATTAAGGGAAATTTATTTATGACATTTATCAATTAAATTTTGTATTCGAAGGTCTATTTAGATGAAATTTTTAATAAAAAATATTAAGAACGATGTAAATTTTATTATTATGTTTTATCTTAATGAAAAATTTAATATTTTTACAACGAAAATCTATATTATGTAAACTCACCCCACTGCTGGGGTGAAGGCAAGATTTTTAAAGATTTGATGGGGTGAGAAGAAATATATGGGGCGAGAAGATATTTTGTGGGTATCTAAGAACACCCTTTATCAATACTCCCTAAATGCTTAATATTCCATATTAATGTTCAAAAATACTCTCAACGAAAATGCCTTTTTTAATATACTTAATGAAAAGCGTATTTCGATATAATAAATTAAAAGATAACAAATCAAACTCAGGCAATGTCAAAGTGGTGGTTGGGCATTCAAAAGGGCAATCCGCATGAAACTAGAGTTAGTTAATGCTGTGATAAAGAAGCAACAATATAGATATAGATATCTAGTGATACAATGATTAGAGGAGCGAGGAGATAACTTCAAAATTAATAATAGCTTAGAAAGCATTTCTTAATCCACCCTCTCATCACACACACACACACACATATATATATATATATATATATATATATTTAAGTGTGGACCGAGCTTTTTTACAACGTTTTTTTATTGTAAAAAAACATCCTCCAATATTTTTACGACGAAAAATCTTCGTGAAAAGGCTCAGTCTGTACAGACCAGTCCATACAAAAAATGGACTATATATACACTAGAATTAGTGTCACACATAATACATGTCTAATAGGATATTTATAATTTTTTGCATTATATATTTTTAAGCCAAAAAAATAATCAAATAATATTTAGTTAAGTTGTAATAATGCGTGTTCTTAATATTTAAAGCTAACGACTTTGAGTATTTGTTTAAGCATTATTTTTATTATAATTTTCAAAATATGAAAAATAATTTCGTAATGTTATATACTTGTCCTCACTTTATACATGTATAAAATAAGATATGAATGACGACAAAAACAAAACAAAACCTTCAATTCAACACCACCACCTTACTCTTCTTTCTTAGCTACAGCTATTATATTATACTTCCATGTCACGCTACTCTCCAACCAAACGTTCTCTCCAACCGCAACCTTGAAAACTACTCTTTTAATCCCATTTCTTAATTTCAATTTGTGTGTAATGTACCGTTCACATATCTTTCTCACCATCATTTTCAAATTTGATTTCTTCATATTTTTTCCCTTAGAAAGATTCGATCTCTTTAGTTGTTGTTGATTTTTTTTATTTTTTTTATTTATGAAAAAGGTAAATGAAGAGATGATTTTTAAGTAAATTTTCGAGATATATATATATATATATATATATATATATATGCCCCCTATAAATAGTATGGAAAATTTTGGTTTGGTTTGTAATAATAATACAACATATTTGAATTATTTGCACTTTACCCTCGTGAAGTTTGACAAAATATTTATTTTGATTAATGAAGTTTAGTTTTTGCCACTCTATTAATTTTGATTCCGTTGTTACTTTAGTCCAAAATCCAGCACATGCTATTTGATTCTTGTACGTAAAATAATATGTGTCATTTTGATCTTCAAGCCACATCAGTTATAAATTGCATTTACGTCCAATAAATAAATGGCACGTTGAATTTTAGACTAAAATATTAGTGGAATTAAACTTTATGAATGAATTGGCGGAAATAAAACTAAGTGAAAATTTAATCTAACTTCACAGAAGTAAAGTATAAATAACTACTTGCGACCATCATTTGATATATTTATAGAAAAATTATGTTCATTGAAATAGTTTCCACCGAATTTGTATCCACGTTATCGCTCATGCAAGCTATTACAATGTTGTTTGTTGAGATTTCCGTGTTCTCAATTCAATACATTTTAAGTGTCACACTGTATGTCTATAGGTAATTAATACAGAATTACAATTAGTCACATCCATAAAAACTATAAAAGAAACGAGTTACGACTACACAGTCGCTCTCGAAAAATATGGGACGTGCGCTTTTTTCGAAATAGAATCTGTGCTATTTTTCTTCAAACGCACTCAGCATTTAAAATATTCTCATTAATTATTATATATATACCCTCAATACCAAATATTTCTAATTTAGTTTTTTATTCTGTTAGAGGGGGGTTCCTAACGGTTTCAAGACCCACCTTGCGGTCCCCACCGCACCAAGCAAGTTTCTACACCAACTTTGAGCAAAATTCACATATTCTCTACCCCAATAGCTTACCAAAATCTATACAATGTAAAAAACTCCACGTGTTAACAGGCTACAGAAGGAAGGATGTTCAACAATATCAACGGATACGATGTGATGGGTAAAATCCTGTCCACCGTGGTTCCGCGAAACACCGGATCTAAATCCAAAACACTTTATATTAGCCCTTGCCTGTACTTCATTCTCAAGTGCCCCTCTCTCTCTCTGCTCTCTGAAATAAACAATTGCTTCATCTCTGCTCCAAGTTGTTGAAGGTACGCTTCCTTTTCGTTGATGCTCAATAGCTTCGATCATTGGCTCTCTGTTTTGCATTGTTTCTGCAGCTGCAAATTATTATTACATTTGAATCCTTTTGTTTGATCAATTTATGATAAGTGATAGCATCTTTGTTTCCATGAATCTGTACATGAATGTCCATCTGTTTAGATTTCTTATTTCTTAATTTTGTGTTCTTCATTTGAAACAATAATCGTAATTAATGTATTTTTTAGCTTAAGTTTCTCTAATTAATTTCAGAGCTAGATGAAGAGATTACTGAAAGTTCATTGCCATGGATGCTCTTCGATCGTGATTGAATTGTGCATGAACGTCTATCAATTTTGATTTCTCATTTGTTAATTTTAAATTCTTGTACGTTCTGAAACACTGATTGTATTTCGCTTGATTTTTAAGTCTAAGTTTCTCTAATTTCAAGTTTAAGTTTATGTTCTTCGTGATTAAATTGTTCCTCCTGTTATGAGCTATTAAATCTCTAGATGAATCTGAATTCATTAATCTCACTTCTCCAGCTTGATAAATCGGAATGGAAATGCAGAAAGAGAATTCTTCATCGGATGGATTCAACAGCAAAAATAACACGGATAACAAGTCTTCCACTAATTCATCACCACACTTATCTCGCAATCCATTTCTCTCACCTAATTCTGAAGACCAATTCGATCCAACTGACTTCACCTCCTTCTACCCTTCAATGTTTACCAACACTTCCACCTCTCCTTCTGATACCTCTTTCGATTACACCTCCAATGCTATCGATACCGAAAATTGCCTCAGTCAAGCTAGCTTCGTCCTAGAGTACCAACAGTTATACAATTGCTACACATTTTGCCTCTCAAACTTACAAGAGTCCATTAAAGAACTCGATGTTCTTCGTCAAGAGAACGAAAATCTCAGACAAGCTAACGCAGATCTAGTAAAGCGGTTGAGTCTACTATCACAGGCAACTATCCAAAATTGCCTTCTCTCCTCTACACATCAGTCGATGTCATTCACGAACGATTTCAATCGCCTGAGCTTGGGAGGTACTGTCCGTAACAATGGCGTTGCTGAAGATGTCTCCAGCATCAGTCCTACGAGCGTCATGGAAAAGAATAGGTTTGAGAGGAGGAATGTCGAGAAAGTTCCGCTTCCTAAGAGCATTTCGGTTCGTTCAAATGGTTATCTGAAGTCGAATCGAAGTGGTAGTAGAAATGGAGTTCCGGCTCTGTCAGTGACTCATCAACAAGCGAGGAGTTCGTCTGTTGGTGGATCGGTGAGTCAGAGCGATTTATATCTGCAACTCATTTTGCTTGCTCCTTCCTTAAGCATGTAAAGTACTCAGTCAGTGGCGTAGCCAGAAATTTTCAGCCGGGGGTGCACAAATATTTTTTTATACATATACGAACAAACACAAACTCTAAATTTCTTGTCAACATAAGAATAAGAATAACCCTAAATTGAAACATTTTCCGTTTCGTGTGCGTGGCCCACGGTGCTTTGGACAGCCGGATGGGGTCACCAGTCAAGGAAAGTCGGAGAGGAAATCGGTGGCTCAGTGCAGTGGAGACGTGGAGTGAAACGGAAAAGGTTTGATACTTTGAGCACTTGCAAAAATAAGATAACGGGGGAGAAGAGAATGGAAAAAGAAAGGGGGGAGAGACTCGGATCTCCCTCTTCATTTAAGTGTATTTCAATTATCCAAATAGCCCTCCACTTTTATTTCTTCAAATTATATACTCTCAACTATAAATTTATACATATAAATCCTTATATTATTTTAAAATTTTTTTTTTTTTTTTTTAAAAAAAAAAAATATCGAAATCATCGGGAGTGCACCCGCACCCCCTCGCCACAGTGTGGCTACGCCACTGTACTCAGTCCTACTGTTGTAAGCCCGTTTTGGTTCTGACTGGAATATTTTTCGCTTAACAACTTGATTTGGACCGAACTAATCGTTTTCATATAAAAGAAAAATATTAAATAAGGATATTTTTTCAATTATTTTTATTTTTTAAAATAAATTAATGGAATGAAATGAATTAGGCTTAGTTTTTTAAATACTTATATAACATATAATTTTTTAAATTCGTTGAAAAGTTTTTTCAACATGTTTTTAAATTAATTTTTTTACACGGTCTTAATCTATATAATTCCATAATTTCATCCTAACAATAGATTACCTAAAATATATGACATAATTTTTCCATTTCACATTTTACCTAGAATATATAAATGGTATGTGGAAGTATATTTACTGTGAAATTGCAATACTCTTCTATCTCCAAAGAAGAACTCGGTATTTCTTTTAAGATGTCTCAAAATTACGAGTTGACACATGGTCAATACTCTCATTATAGCAAACACTTATATTCTTGATTATGTGGGTGTATAATTTAATTTATGGAAATTTGTTAAAATGCCCATCTTTCAAAGGAACAAAAGTATTTCTCCACAAATAAATTTGGTCTATAATATGTATTTCTTGATTTTGGTTTTGATGATTTGTGGCGTGGAACAGCAACGAGTCTATGTGGCCGGTGGGAAGAAAGAAGAGGAAGCATTAGAGCTAGACGTGTACAACCAAGGAATGCTAAAAACGGAGTTGTGCAACAAGTGGCAGGAGACCGGCGCCTGTCCTTACGGCAACAACTGCCAGTTCGCACATGGCATAGCTGAGCTTAGACCGGTGATCAGGCACCCCCGTTACAAAACTGAGGTCTGCCGTATGGTTCTCGCCGGTGATATCTGCCCTTACGGCCACCGTTGCCATTTCCGCCATTCCCTCACCGAACAGGAGAGCCTCTTAGCCCGCCGCCAATGATTTATGGCTCACATATGTGATATATATATATATATATATATATATATATAAGGGTATAGTTAATAGTATTTTAAACGAATTTAGTTGATCGACACTACTTTCCTAATATCTTTAGGGTACTTTATATATTTACAACTGAGACGAGTTTTGTGATAGAAATTTATTTGGATTGTAACGGCCATACCTAACCTATATGTTTAACACTTCGTTTGATAACAAGATGAAAAATAATATAAAAAAAATATATTTTTGTGAGAAGATAGAAAATAAATAGAGAGAATTTTTTTTGAGTGGTGGTGAATTTTTTTTTTTCACAAAAGATTAAAGGAGATGGAGGATATATACTCACAAAAATGAGAATAAGATAGAGAATATCTCATCACACCTCTCAACTTTATAATTATTTTCCATATTCTCACATAAATTAATCGTTTTTTTTTTATCATTTTTCATGTTACTATCAAATGATGAATTAATTCAAAAGTAATACCAGGTAAATAAGAATCTAAAATATATAAAAATATTGAAAGTTTAGTGTTTTGTTTTTTTTTAAAAGGAAAGTTTAGTGTCTTTGATAACGCTAGATCCTCTTTGAGGAAATGTACTGATTATAGAGATAATTTTTATTTATGCATGTCATATTATCAGGTGTTTGTCTACCACGTACTATTTGTGATTCTGGGTAGTGATGTTTCATTTACGCAAAATTTTATATAGTTTCTCTCTATTAAACACAATCCTGTATTTATGATTTATGCTATTGCTTGTTTACAAAGTCTCTTGAATGAAATGCTTCATTAATATTAATTACATTAACCTACTGAATTTTTAATTAAGAGATTTGTGCTTTTTTATAATATATATATATATATATATATATATCTATATCTATATTATAAAACACCATCTTTGACTAATTTTTTTTCCAAAAAATATAAGAATCTAATGGTTAAAAATACACATGTTATGGTGTGCATTAGTTCTACACCATTAGATGAGTTTTATACACACATTAAGATGTCACATCAAAGTTAAAACACTCACACCAATAATATACACACAATAAATTCTCACATACTAATAATTTTGTTTACATTAAAAATGCCATAACCTAAAATAAAAAATTCAAAATTTAACAAAAAATTAATATTTAAAATCTACTAATCGATCCATCATGACTATATAATTTTGCAAAAAAAAAATCAAGAAAAATTATTGCATAACATTTAAGGACATATATTATCTATGTTATAAAACATCAAGTTTGACTAAATTTATTCTTAAAAAGTATAAAAATCTAATGGTTAAAAATATACATATTATGGTGTGCATTAACTATACTCCATTGGATGAATTTTATACGCACATCAAGATGTCACATTAAAGTTAAAACACTCACACCAATAATTTTTTCTATATTAAAAATGCCATAACTTAAAATAAAAAATTCAAAATTTAATAAAAATTTAATATTTAAAATATACTAACCAAGATCAATTAAACAAGATCCATCATGACTATAAAATTATGTAAAAAAAATAAAAATTATTAAGTAATATTTAACACCAATAATTTTTTTTACATTAAAAATGTCATAACTTAAAATAAAAAATAAAAAAATTAATATTTAAACTCTACTAATGAAGAAAATTTATAAAAAAAACTAATATTTAAATATACTAATCAAGATTAATTAAACAAGATTCGTCATGACTATAGAATTATGTAAAAATAAATAAATTATTGAGTAACATTTAACACTAATAATATGCACACAATAAATTTTCACACACCAATCATTTTTTCCATCATAGTGTTCGTAAATTTAAGGACGTACTTTATGTGTTCGTATATTATTGATCATCTTAGTATGTCGTTTTTTGGAGTTTTCACAATATATCAGTTAAATTTTTGAACTATTTTTAAATCATACCAGACGTGATTGAATTATTTTCACATATGGCCTTGAGTTTAATTTGTTAAAAACTTATTTTGCCGAGATCAAAATATTTTATGAGTTCGTACATTATTATTGATCATCTTATAATGTAGTTTTTAAGAGTGTTCACAATATATCAGTTAAAATTTTGAACTATTTTCAAATCATACCAACAAACGTGATTGAATTATTATCACATATGGCATTAAGTTTAATTTGTTAAAAACTTATTTTGCCGCGATCAAATTAAGATAAAAAAAATATGATTAAACGATTATTTAAAAATTAAAAACAAGTCGGTCCAATCCAGTTTAGTTTTAGTTGTTCTAACATGAAGATGTATTAAACATAAGTTTGTCGATTTAGATTCATCACACGTTACTCCTTTTTATCTTATTATCGGTTCTTATTTAATTTACTGTGCCGGATGGCACGAGTATACCCTAGTATATATATATATATATATATATATATATATCAAGAGTCACATTTTTCTAGGCACACAATTATTAATATACTATTTTTTTAATAATAATAAATTGTATTTGTATCGATTGATTAAATTAAAATTAGTTTTTATCATCCAGAGTAAAAGGTGAAGGTAGAAGTCTTATTTTTGACAATGAGGGACGACTACATACATATAGTATTGCAATATGAAAATATATAGAATCTTTTGGTATTGGACAGGAAGTCGTTGGGGGATATTATTATAATTGTTTCCGTGGGTCGGCCTCAACCAGTGATGCTTTCATTCCGTTATCGCGTTAATTCTTCCCAACCACCGTTTGGTTTGTCGGATGCAGGCTTGAATATAATCTGCTCGATAAATTCATAATTAAATATTTAGACTTCGTTTGATTGAGGTATTAGGGTCAGCGAGATTAATAATACTAGTATTAATACTACTGGACTATTAATCATGATATTAATTTAATATCAATACCGTATTTGATTCATGCAGTATTAATACTGGGATATCCCATACTGATGTTAATATCATATTTGATTCTGTAACTCATATACGGGATTATATTTTGGAATAATAAAAAAAATAATAAAAAAATTTAATAATAATAATAATAATAATAATAATAATAATAATAATAATAATAATATTAATATTAATATTAATATTATTATTATTATTATTATTATTATTATTATTATTATTATTATTATTATTATTATTATTATTATTATTATATATATAGTAGTAGTAGTAGTAATGACATTTTTAAAAATATATGGTTCATTTTTTCTTAAACCCGGATAACTAATACCACACCCCCCTAGTATTAACACTACAAGAAAAATAGGATTATGTGACGAAACTTTAGGTGAGGCCTGAAAAGTTATCACATTTTATTAGATTTTGTGAGGCTTTTTTAGAGGTTGTCACATAAAAGTATTCTTTTTCTTTGCCCAAAAAAGTTCCTCATGTATGATTTTATGGTCGTCACATATCGTTTAGCGGGAAATTTTGGCGCTCAAATTTTATTAATGATAGGTGAGGAAATTACATTGGCATCACATTTAAGTTTATGTGAGACCTTATAAATTAAAGTGACCCTCAAAATTTCTCACATAAATCTCATTATTAAAAAAAAGAAAAATAAGTAATAAGTAAGGATATTTTTCCCCCAAAAAGAGAGAGAGAGAAAAGTACGTCCTATTTTTTCCCCCAAAAAGAGAGAGAGAGAAGAGTACATCCTCCTCACCCACCCTTGTCTCTCCCTCTCAGAACACACCCCTCCACTGTCGCCTCTCCCTCTCAGAAATCACCCCGCCACCGTTGCCTCTCCCTCCCGAAACACACCCCGCCGCCATCGCCTTTCCCCCTCCTTGCCATCTCTCGCTGTCACCTACCACCGGCGACCCCTACCTTGGATTTTTCTCATACGAAGGTACACATCCAAATCTATCACTTATAATATAGTGTATGTATAGATTATCTAAAAAATAGACCCATTTTAATTAGGTTTGTTTGGTTTGGGGGTGGAGATATTAGAGTTGATGTTGGAAATTAAATCCCTAAATTTGTAATGAAAATGTGATGAGTTTAATAAGGTTTGCTCAGTTTGTGATGAGTTTAGTAAGGAATTGATTAATGAATACACAGGTATAAAGGATTGTTGTGCATATTTTGGTTGTGAGTATTTCGCTGTGATGCTCGGTATTGCTGTGTGATTCAAATTTGTTTTGTGGCTGCTGTGTAAATCCAAAATCTGCTGTGTACACTCGATTGTGGTGTGTTTCTGAAGGTGCTCTGTTCTCGGTATTGTACTCAGATATGCTGTAAGTGATTTCGGACCTGCTGTGTGCATATTTAATCCTGCTTTCTTCGAATCCTGAGCATGTTTTTCTGAATTTGTGTGGCTAATTAAGATTTGGTTAATTCAACAAATTATATCAATACATTATACACTTATTTTAATTTGTAGGAAGAGATGAAACAAATGAGGGATACAGTTCGGGATAAGATGATCCAAGAAGCACCCGAGGGTACTCCGTTAGATTCTATTGTGGTGGACGTGGATGCTGAATTTCAAATACTGGGTGAGAAGCTCGGGAGGAAAGGAAAGTCAATTCGCAGTGTTGGTGTTTTTCCACGTATGGAGGCGTCTAATTCATATGTCACATCATCTATGGCTACTAGTTCTGAGTTGAATGAGATGCAAGGTCAATTAAAGCAACTATCAACACATGTTCTCTCTTTGCAAAAGGAAAATAAAGAATTGAAGGAACAAATGAAGGCCTTCATGGCTGCAACTCTTACACGACAACAATTTCGTGTACCTCAAGATAGGGGTGTTCAAAATCCAATCCAAACCGAGGAACCGATCCAATCTAATCCAATCCAATCCATTTTCTTGGATTTTATGGATGATTGGATTGGATCGGATGTAAAAATTGAAAACCGAAAAAATTGGATCGGTTTTGGTTTTATATGGTCTACAAACCGATCCAAACCGATCCAATCAAATATTAAAGACTTAAAGTAGTAATTTTGTAATATTCATAAAATAAGGGGCTGTTTTGTAATATTTGTAAGATGAGGGTTTTAATTAAAATAACAATTAACATCTCAGTGAGTCAGTGATCTCACGAAGTATAGAATTGCACTTTTGCAGCCACTTTGCCTAATCCCTAAATAAAAAAAACCTAGGTTTGAGCAGTGAGCACGATTCATTGCACCGCACCAGGCACCACCCTTAAGAGTTTTCATTTCACCTTTTATGCATATTTGCTGGCAGCAGGCAGCAGTGGCAGCGACAGTTTGGTTGAAAATTTGAAATCTAGTTTTCATTTCACATTTATTAAATTGATGTACTATTATTATTATTATTATTATTATTATTATTATTATTATTATTATTATTATTATTATTATTATTATTATTATTATTATTATTATTATTATTATGTATCACAATATAATAAAGATACAGCCTAAGCCAGCTAGCCTGATTAAGCAGGATGGCTAGTTTATTTTATTATTATTATTATTATTTAAATAAAAAACTTTTTGGCTAGCTGACTCACATTGTATTATTTGTATAAGATTATGTTAGATGCATCAAACAAAGAATCGGATCGGATGGAAACCGATCCAATCCAACATTTAATTGGATTGGATTGGTAAAGTATATTGGATTGAATTGGATGCTAAAACCTAAAACCGACATCGGATCGGATCGGATGCGGATAGTTTAAAATCACCGGATCGGATCGGATGGACACCCCTACCTCAAGATGATGCTTACTATGATGAATTAGGTGACTATAACCTTGATGACTAATTTAGGGATTTAGTCTTTTTTGTTTAATTTTGAACATGCATAAACTTGGTGCATTCTACCTATTTTTTGTTCCTCGAAATGTATTGAGGAAAAGTTGATCTTTAACATCAACTAGGTTAACCATAGGTGATGAATTAGGTGACTATAACCTCAATGACTAATTTAGGGATTTAGTCTTTTTGTTTAATTTTGAACATGAATGCACTTAGTGCATTCTACGTATTTTTTGTTCCTCGACATGTATAGAGGGAAAGTTGATGTTAAATATGAACTAGGTTAACTTTGGAATGATTTTTGGCATCTTTTGTTATGTAACTATTTTGGACGTATTCTTGGTTTATGCAAATATATGTAATTCTATAAATTTGTATCAAGTTGTCTTTCCTATATATTATTGTATTGTCTTATTATATTAATAAAAAAAATAGGGGATAAATGATGTAAAAAATGAGAAAAATTACCCCACAGATCTTTACAATATGTGACGCTGAGACATCTAAAAAATAATGCATTTGTGAGAAATTCATCATCACAAATAATACTCATATATGAGGAATAAGTCGTCACAATATGAAGACAGTATGTGGCGCCAAAAGCATCACAAAAATTTATATTTGTGAGGAAAAAGTCTTCACGATAAGAAGGACAAAGTGAGGAAAATTTCGTTACAAAAAAGAATATAGTGTGACAGCGGAAAGCGTCACATTTAACGCAAAAAAGTGAGACACATGTTGTCACAAATATTAACAAAAAGTGAGGCACATGTTGTCACAAATGTTAACGAAATAGGTATCTTGTCCCCTTAATAAGTGACAAAGTAGTTGTCACATATCATAGGAATGCGTGGCGCTTTAAAATTTTCGTCACTTAATACATTTAGTGACTTACTATAGGTGACGCCCTTCGTGAAGCCGAAAATTCGTCACATAGATTCAAATGTAACGAAATTGACCATTTTTGTGATGACTTACGGGTGTCACATAAACCCATTTTTCTTGTAGTGTAAATTATACCACAAATAGTTTAAGTTAGTCCCGATATTAATAATCTCAGCACATTTGTACAAACTAAACAATGTATTATTAAAAAAGTGGTATTAATAATTATATCCCACTTTTTAATACCTGAATCAAATGAGATGTTAAAGTATATATAAAAGGCAAACAATTTATGGTAAGTTAGCTTGAAGATAAACAAGCTACGTTTGTTCACATTTTAAAGCTCGATAGCTTCTATGCTTCAAGTTTGAACAATGTAGGTTTTGGCTAAATTGAACTTGTTTACATCTCTAATAATAATAGTTAGATTCGCTTGGATTGCTACATAATTTTATTTTTATCATGAATGAGATCGACACAACACAAGTTATATACATACGATTGTTTATCATGTTTGGCTACGTAAATTGCTTAATGTTGTGTAGAGCTAGGTTCAATTTTAATTAATTGTAAATTTTGACATTTATAATAAATTCCATCTTGAAAGTGTATAGTGTTTGAAATTTTAAATCACTCCAATTTGGTTAGGAAACCCACAAGTTCAAAAGGTATTGACAATAACCATGGGTGTTTTTCTATCAGTTTAAGGTATTTAGCCTACAAAGTGGATCCTTATGTGGTATTTTCAATTCTTTTACTATTTTGATAAATTTTAATTTCACTAAGTGACACTAATGCATCCCAAATTAAAATAATGTATCAATTAGGAGTGTTTTCTATTTCGGTTAGGGTAAAGATTGGGGTACCACAAACCCTCCTCAAACTTCATAGTTCGGTTTCGATTCGATTCAGTTTCGATTTCTATACCTATGGAATTCAAACCCTTCTAGCTCAAATTATTTGGTTTTGGTCCGGTTCGATCTCATTCGTTTTTTTTTATATTAGTAAAGTTAAAAATTGTACTAAATATATATATATATATATATATATAAGTACTAAAACTCTGCATTAATCCGGATTATAAAAAATTAAGCCTACTTATTCCTAAAACCATACAAGATTATTTTCAAGTCCTTTGAAATGAACCTCCTAACTGGTTTGGATATTTGATCTGCCTTTCAGGTATATGCACATTTAAAAAGAGGGGGGAGGGGGAGGGGGGAATGAAAAAACGAAAACACTACACATAAAATACAAGATTGGAGGTGCTAGATGTCCTCAGCACATAGCATAAAAAGGAAAAAGAAACCAACAAAGATGCCATGAATTTCATCTTTTCCCAAATCTTATCTTTATCTTATTTTCGTTCCAAACTTCTATAATTTCTTAAGTTCCTTTATATTCCTATACACCCAAACAAAGCTGAAACAATAGATGAGCATGGACATTCGATTTGTTCAGTCTAATTCAGGTAACCCAAACCCCGAACCCAAACTGACTCGAATAAATCGGTTTCGGTTTTTTTTTCTGTTCGAAAAATTTCAGATCACAACGGATCGGTTCGGTTCGTTCGTTCGATTTTCAAATTTCTGACAACACCCCTAGTATCAATTTGCACCATAAACATTTTTTTGACACTTTGCACTATATACATACAAATTATATTAATTTGTCACAATGCTCCATAATTTTCGGCCATTTTTCAAAACCTTTGACCACACGAGTGAATTACGTGTGCAATTAATAAGGGCATTTTGGACAAGAGATAATAAGAGATATTCACTCGACTTTGGCGCTAAAATTAGGAGTCCACTATTATAAGAAGAAGAAGAAAGGGGGAAATAGAGCATTATTTTGCTATTAGGGTTTAAGATTGAACTTCACACAATGAATTTTGTGACATGAATAAATGATGGATTTTATGGTAGGAAGTAAAGATGGATTTTTGTTGTAGCAAGTAGGAATGAAGAATGGATTTTGTTATAGTAAGTAGGAAGTAATGATGGATTTTGTCATATTTTGATGTAGTGAGGATAAATATGGTGTATTAAATATGGAATATTGATGCAGCAATTCGCTCATGTTGCCGGAGGTTTTTGAAAAATGGCCGGAAATGAAGCATTGAGATAAATTGATATAATTTGTATGTATAGGATGCAAATTGTCGAAAAAAAATGTTTAGGGTGTAAATTAATACATTCTTTTAGTTTGGGGTGCATTAGTGTAATTAGTCTTTTAATTTTTTTGAAAAAAAAAAGCTAGATTTTTTTTCCAGGTTCCTCTTAATTTTCTTATTCTGATTTCTAGTTTTTTTTATAGGGTTTTTTTTTTTTTTTGGAAATTTCCTTTCTTCATTTTATGTTAAATAAGCTAGAATTGAAAAAGAAAAAAAAAGCTTGAAAAGAGAATTGGCAATATATAACATTATGAATCCATGTGAAAAATTGGTCATTAATTTATAAGTAACGTAAAAATTTTCAAGTGTTTTCTTAAAATGGAAATATGTAAAATAGCAATAATAGCATAAATTTCAAGATCTTAACAGTATAAATTAAAGGAGAATGCGGCATTGAATGATTTAGCATAAAAGAGTGTCTAGCTAAAATATACTCCATTTTTCCTAAAAAATATTCATATACTCGATTACGGTTAAAAGTATGCTTAAGACTTGTGTATTAATGTAGGATAAATTCGGTATTTTCAATTGTTCCAAACTTCAATTAAAACCCAAAACGAAAAGTAAACATAAATCAAATCAGTAATTGTTCCAAACTACATTTTTCATATATATATATTTTTGTTTTTATCTATGCCGTGAGCTGTTCTCACACCCGTGTTAAGATGTGATTATTCTGTGCCCTAAAAATTAGTTGTTCTCGGCACAAGTGCTTCCGGTGAGAATCAAACTTTTGAAACAGTTCATCTACTTAAAGCGCAAGTTGTCAATTACGCCACACCTCATACTTTACTTTGATAAATGTTCATATAATTTGTCTCATGCTAAAATTAAAACGAACCTATAGCACTCATGCTAATATGAATTGACCCTCTGAAATTTTTTTGAAAAAAAATTGCTACTATTATTCACTTTAAGAAACGGTTGAGACTTATCTAACCGTGTAATAGATGCATGCCTATCAAATATCTGGTATTTAAAATTTAATCCACTAAATAAAAAAAAAAAGAAGAAGAAAAGTAAGCCAATAAATTAATCAATTATCATTACCCTACTTAAATACATTCCAAATATAACATTATAGTTCAAACTATTATTTATATTCTTAAAAAGGAAACCAAAGACAAAAAACAGTGAGTAAATTTAATTCCACATATAAAATGTGCTGTAATTGACAGACCGAGGAATATAACAAAAGTTCAACTGAAGAGACTCTGCAAAACAGAGAAAGCTAGAGAAAAAGTATTTAGGAAGCGCAAATCAAACTTCCTCATGGATTTGAAAAAACCAGGTGGATTTCCATCTTCTGGCGAGGTAATAATCAAAGCATACATAATTAATTTGGATTTTCGAGTGTTAATTTTGATATATATATATATGTGTGTAATGTTTCTCATATTATATATTATGTGTTAAGAAACTCGTTTTTCTTTCTATTTTAATGTTTTTTTTTTCATGTAAAGTACGTGTTAATTTTTGTAGGGTGGAGAGGGCAGCAGTAAAGATTTCACGGATCCTCTTAAGGAGGACTTGAAATCGTTTTGGGATGTACAAAAATCAGAAATTGAAAACGCTACAGGCTGGTTTTCTTTTACCACCTTTTTATTTTTATGTCTCCAATTAAGAAACGTGTTATTTTTAGGGACGTCTTTAATTGCTAGCTAATTTTATGTGAACTTTTGAACAATATTGTTTGCTTGAATTTAGTTCCTTTTGAATGCTACATATATGTTATTTTATTTAATCGATTTGATATTAATGATATGTGTATATATATGTGTGAGCAGACAACTTAATTCGAAGCGAAAATTCATTAAATTAAATCCCTTTATACTTAAAAAAGATTGTTTATATGAATGTTGAGTGTTAAATTTAGTTTTACTATAAAAACTTTGATAGTAAAAACAAATGATCTTGTGATTAAGCATCAGCTTACGTTGTTAAAGGGCGAATGTTTGATTCCCAATTGGAAGCAAATTTTTTTTTAAAAAAAAGGAATATAATTCTGAATTTGAAATTTAAATTGATGATGAGGAGGAGATCGAAGGTGAAATTAATGGAAAAAGAGTAACTCTTATGCATGAACCTGCTTTTCTGAATTTTAACTGAAACAAATTCAAAACAAGATTTATTATGCATGCAACGGAGGCCTTGTGCCTGCTTATGGTAGTTGGTTACAACCATTTATTATTGATAAATTACACATTGAAGCGCATTTTAATTATATGAGTAAATATGTATTTTTATTATCTGTTCTTATACACATCATTTAAAACATGTGCCTGTTTATGGTAGTTGGTTATTATAATTTATTATCATTTATATTTTTCTAGATAAATTACACACTGACGCACCTATTAATTATATTAGTTAACAATGTACCCGTGCGTTTCACAACGATACAATTTCAATTGTGTTTGTCTTATACCTTTATCAAATACTTGGCTTAAATATGTTGATACGGAGAATAAAATATATATTGCTTCCGTTTAAAATTAATTTTGCAACTTTTACTTTGTTATTTTTAAGAAGATATTAATTTCAATCTAATTAATGGTTGAGAATACAACTCATTGGCTATGGCAAATTGAAAATAAGACTATTAATTTTAAGACATTTAAAAAAAAAAGTATAATAAAAGATGCTACTTCCAACATTATAATTATTATTTTATTATGCATTAAGAACGTATAAAAATGTAATTAGTAAGCAATTAATGTTACTATCATTAAGAATATAAGAAAAATAATTAATGAGTACTTAATGTATCTACTTCCTCCATAACACTATACAAAAACTAGTTTTCTACCCGCTTGATGGGCAGACGTTTTTACAAATTTTAAACATTTTATCCTTTGTTGACTTTGAAATTTTGTAGGTTAATTTTTTCCCTAATTCTAATTTCAAAATTCAAAATCAGATTCTTAAATACACGTTTTAACCAAAGTGATATGTTGACATTTATAAAACTATGATTACATAAAAAAAATTAAAAACATACATAAAATTGTCCTTATAATTTAAACACTATGATACAAAAGCTTTCACGTATTACAGATGTCTTAAAAAGTAATAAGTGCTAGTTGATATGGGTTCAAATTATATTATGACTCTTTTATATCATACATAATGACTGGGAGTTGGAGATTCAAAATTAATCTCAATTATCTCAATCGAGTGACATAGTTTTTCAAGCTAGCTCTAAGTTAATAGGCCTTTCAAAAAAACATCACTCCCTAAAATTTAAGACCGCTTTTCCTACTTTATAATATCAACTTGCATAAAACAAACTCTTACATTAATATTCAAAACTAGTTAGGTCAAAGACAATATGACAAATGTTCGGCCATTAACAAGTTTATGAAGAAATAACAATTTCAATACCAAAATTATCTTGTCAAGTTGGTTTATTGAAAAAATGGCTAAACAAATATACATTATCAATAAGAAAATTATTAAAGCACTAGAGATAAAATTATTATTTTCTATTCAAAGTTGATTATATATAAAACAATGAACACCTACAACAAAAGAAGAAAGTTATTCGTTAACCAGCTCCTGTTTTTTTTCAAAAAATTATCCCGACTTCTCTTTCTCTAATATAAAGTTGCTCACCTTTATTTCATTAGTTTCCTTTTACCCTTTTATCTCCGCTCAAATGCCATATATATACAAAGAGGAAGTCAATACGTTACATGCATGTATATAAATATGTGTTATGAATGAGAATGAAAATACAAAAGGAAATAATTATGATGCTTGAAAAGATTGCAATTTTATGAAAGGAAAATAATGAGACATTAATTTAATGTAAGGAATAAAAAAACGCTTAATACAATTAATAACATAATTCTGTAGGAACTTTCTCCATTATACTATTATGTAATAGATATATATATTAATTATATAAGAGTAAGTAATTATTTTTAATATTTTATTTCATACACATAATTTAAAACTAAAAAACAAATAAGTACTAATTCAATGATTTAACAAAAAAAAAATCAAAATGCGAGGCAAGGCTTCTTGTTTCGAGCCTAATTAGTTAAGTTGATTACTGTTTTTATTTTTTAAGAAAAAAAATATAATATTGAGTTTCAAAATTTAAACGTTGAATTTAGTATCATACTCACTAGGCTTTAGTTCGCTTTCATATAGTATAGTTGATGCTTCCACGCGTATTAAGAAAACGAAATTGAAATTTGAAAAAATAAAATTGAAAAAGATATATAATTGTTAAAAATACTAGTTAATGGGTAGTTTGTTTGAATTTTTTTTTCATGCTATGTTTTTATGCAGATGCAGATATTAGGGGCAAAAATCAATTTCCCCTTGCCAGGATTAAAAAAATAATGTTGGAAGATAAAGACTTGAAGGTAAAAATAGCTTGTTCTAATTTGTACCGTATACTATATATAACTCTATATAAGTTTGCTTTAAATACCAATTTTTTTTTTCCTTTTTTCTTGTTTTATTCCAATACAATTAACTTGGTGAATGAAATTACACGAAGAAACTACTCATTTGCCTTCTCAATTACGGTAATCATTTTTAACTTTGCAATTAAAGGCATTTTATTTCTCGAAAAGTTCTAAATCAAGAGCTAAGTTTCCAAAATAAATGTCAAAATTTTCAACAATTAAATAATAAGTTTTCTTGTTATACAATTTTAGGTTGAAATTTACATATTCTTATAAAACTTGAAAGTCGGATTTTAAAATGGAGTGCACAAAAGGAAAAAAGTTACAGTTTACAACCCTTTTTTAAAAAAAATAAATAAATTATTTTCACAAGTAATTGGTTTGATAAAAATGAAAAAACCAAATGGTGTGACATTTATGCCGGCGTCTTAGAGGCAAGATCGAACATAATTATTCATGAATCTTAGAGTCAAAACTTAATTGTAACTCATACTTACAAACAACTAATTAAGAGTCAAATCTGGGCTTAACTTCAAGTGATTAGTAACATAAAGATTCCCACAAAGCATCCAGGTAAACTAACTGGATCTATCCATAGCTAGAATAATAATAAAAAAAAAAGTCTTATCAAATAATATCAAACCTTAATTTTATTCCAAAAGGAATATTACAAAAATGCATCAAGTATTGAACTAATCAAGCAAAAATACATATTAATAATATTAGTGCAATATTTTATAATTACATCTTTTATCCAAATCCCTAGGCTAACAGAAGCTTTGTTTAATTAATACTTGATTTTTTAATATATTACCAAAATTATAATAAATAATACTATTAACAATCGGCCAACAATCTATGTCACACATGCTTCTAAATTCACTCTTCTGAATACCAATTTTATAGTCACACATTCTATATTGATATTGTCGTAAAAACAAATTTAGGTTTATATATAGATTAGTTCCATAAACCCAAAAGAACGGTAATAATTGAGAGCTTGAATCGTTATACTTGAAAAATTGGATAGATCCGACATACAACTAAACTGATGTTTGTGGATTGGGTTGGGTTTTCTAATTATTGCGTTGTTCTATGTTTTACATGATGTAGAATAAAAAATTTGGTTCGATTCTGATCCTACCACAATCATACGCACGCATCCACATATATATACTTAAAAAAATTTGAACCAAAATGAAAATTAAACCGAATTGGAACCGACTGAAATTATACCCAAAATTGAAACTTAAGAGTCAAAAAAAGAATCGTAGGACCAAATTTATCCTTATTATTCACACGTTTTATATAAATAATTGACTTTATTCTGGTTTAAGTGTTTGTTCTGCGATAAACTAACACTAGTCTTATATTACTCTCATAGTCTCATGTTTATTCTATTTTGGTGATGAAGCTTGTACGTTGGTTAACTTAAATACTGTGGGATTATGTTTTTTGTCCTTTTGTTGGTTCATATATGTAAATTTATTCATACGAAGTTTTGGATTTTTTATGAGTAATTTTTATTATAATCTGATCCGGGAAGAATCGAAAATGAACCTTAACCAACCCGAGGACCGATCGGGATGGCTTTAATCCATCCGGTTTCAACTCATGGTCAGTTATGGTGTAGGCCCATATATAACGAGGTTCATTTATTTGGTTCTGGGTTTACACCAGAGTAGATCCATGCACACCCTTACTTGAGAGACTTTTTTATTTTTCTAAAAAATATTAAGGGATATCTAAGTTTCTCCCTTAATTTTACCAACAAAGAAAAACCCCAACCCACTCCCATGAGTCGAACCCTTACCTTAAGATAAGGGTGGAGGTTGTCTACCATTAGGCCATCCTCTCTCCTCCCCTTATTTAAGAGACTTATGTGTGAGAATTTTTTTCATTAACTAAGTTTTTATTTAAGATACGAGATGTAGCAAGGAAATGTTAGTAACCATCTCTCCAAAAAGTTTAAGATGTTAAGTAGTGGACGTGTGAGCCACTCACACGTGGATAGACAAACGAAACCAAAGGCCAAACCAAAGGTGCACTTCGTGCACAATACACAAAGGAGGAAAAAAATGTAAGTGGGAGGATTTGAACCTAAGACCTTGCAGAACCTGAGTTTTGATAACATATTAGTAACCATCTCTATCAAAAGCTTAAGTTGTTAAGTAGTGGGTTAACAATGTATATCATACTCTTCAACAAGAAACACATGCTTCTAAGAAGCTTCACATGCCATAATTAGCAATAATCGCTAGGAATTTTTTTGGAGACAATATGAATTGTAGCGTCCATTAGATCGATGATGTTTTAAAGTTCACAATCAGTGCTATGTATTTACCAAAAACGAAATGGTTGAATAATCATGTCAAGTCAATTACTATCCATTCAAACATGCATGGATCAATCAAATCAGATGGGCAGGGCGTTTGCACAATAGTTAGGTAGTTCATCATTTTTGATATTTGATTTATGGATCGATTAAATCAACTATCTATAATAAGTTTAAGAAAAGTTCAACACGTATGTGTTTAACAAGTGGGTTAGGTATGAGAAAATTCTAAACATGACACTTCTTTAAATGGTTAGTTTAGGACAATATTATCACATTATGGACCATTGGAAGCAAAATGAGTATTAAAGAAGCCCCAACTATAAGAAACCCACCAATCCACATATGATGTGTAAACAATGAGAGTTGTACATCATAGTTAGTAGCTAGATATGGATAAGGGGTCATTGAATACATATGGTGAGCTACAACAATGGTTAAAGAACCTAACATCCCTAGGTTAAGAGATAATTAAACATGCCATGACATTGTTAGGATTTCATATAGGCCTTTATGGCCCTAGCTTGTAAATGGACCCTTATGAGCTTCTAAAATATCTTTTAGATATGACCCATGCCCAAGTTGGTCTTATACATATGCTAATGATTTAAATTGTATTAGATATTGCTACTCAGAGTCTAAAGTGAACTCTAGAAAGAGGAGGTTATCCAATTGTCAATGCTACATCATATTGCTATATCCGAGGACAGGAGTTTCAAAATCTCTGTACATCTAATGCAAGATGGAGTTGCTTATAATGAAATTTTGTTTACATGGATAATAAGGTAAGGAAACATTATACACTGCTAACTAGAGTACAATTACCTTTTTCAATAACTTCGATCTATTAACTACTTTTAAACAATATCCACATAACATATGAACTCATTGAATTTCTAGCATGAGTCTACAAAAGGTGAGGTCATGCAAACTTAAGCTTGTTATATCACATTGTTGTTTTACATCCTTAAACCGCTTTTCAGATTTATGGAAAAATAGATCTCTAATAATGTTTCATTTATGTGGATCAATGAGGGTAACAAGTCATGAGTCACTCGTTACGAGATTATTCGAAGTTAATTGTGAATCTTTATATTCCATTGAGGATGAAAAAGATTGCCTGCGAGCTTTGACATCGTTAAAAACAATCATATCTCCATTATTGACAATAAAGAGCCCACACTTATTATAGTGATATGATTCGCCCATTAAAGCAAGAAATTGTTCAAAACTATCATCTCAATAGGGGTTAAGGTCTCAACAAAAAAGAAGTCAGTAATAATGAATGATTGGACAAACTTTTATGCACATCTTATAACTTAAGGTAAGCAAAATTTTAGATTACCATATAGCTCAATGGAGAGTTAGGCTTTAGTAAGGAGTTAACAAGCCTAATAATAGAATGATTAGACCATTTATTTGAATAAACCTTAATACATGAAGAATCACCAACGAACCGATTACTTTTATGTATTACCGAAGTTTCTTATCCTCATATCAAGCAAGCACTTCCACCTGAATGAAGGATTTGAGCATTATCAAAATATACTTCCATTCTTTTGAGCTTTGATCAAGTGCAACGTCTATCTATATAAACCAGCAGCCTCGATCAAGTTCACTAAATCCAAATCTAGCAATTTCATTTGGAAGCTTTAAACATTTTATGTCCAATCGTAACACTATTAAGTTTGCAAATCCAAATGTTCACTTATTTATATTTGTTGTAAATTTCTCAAAAGGTAAAGGTATTAAATAAATTTTTGGCATAAGTTAAAGAGTTGTCCGATGTTAAAGACAAAGTTTAGAAAACTTCATGTTGATGTGTTATTTACCAAGATCTATATATCTCGCTTACTAAAATTATCAAAGTTAACGTTCACCGAAGTTTGATGCAAGAGTTTCACAAAAGCAATTTTATCCTCTGATGTATTATGTGTCTTATACGTGCCCCTTAAACATGAAAATAATAAAAAATTGTTGTACTACTTGTGGAAAAATATTCATTGTAACAATCATAGCTACAGCATGAGTTTATTAGGCTGTCTCCCTCATGCGCGATTAATTCTCTCACATCACATAATGACTGGATCAATACATGTACGTTGTGTAGTTATAAAAGTTACATAATATTTTCTCGTGTTTTACATCCATGCAGCAAAGATCTAATTTTTATTTTTATATTTAACATAAAAAAAGATATTAATTACAACTAAAGAATTGAAAGATCAAAAATTTTATTTCTGTGATGAGACATTTTGATACCCTCTTCCATCACCCTCCCCATATTGTGGTTCAAGAAAGGGTTAATGACGTAACGAAAAGTTATGAATGGGATATAAATTCACAATATAGAAAAAGCACTCAAATGTTATTAAAAAGATACTATGTCTTCAACGATTACAATGAAATCCTCTTATAAGAGGATACAAATGTAAAAAAGGAAATAAATTTTAAAAAAAATGCCAAAAATAGAAAATCACAGAAATCTTGAGATTCTGCTGTGTTGATGTCAAGGATCACGAGGGTTTTGACATAAGTCAATTCCAACTTTCCAAATTGAACTTATTACATCATTAAAACCTGCTTTAAATAATAAAAACGCAGATTTGAAAGCCTAAACAAATGAATTTGGCAAAAAAACGACGTGTATCAAAGTCAAAAGCGGTGACTTGATTTCTTTAGGCCGTTTCGGGTCAAAGCCAAGCCCCACGCAATTCTGGTATTGTCACTTTTTGGATCAGGTAGGCTTATGATGATCCAGTGTAGTTAAGTACATATCCTCTATCTGTTCTACATCAGTCTCCCCTGCTTGAAAAAAACTCGTCCCCGAGGTATTGAGTTTGAATCGTTGGGCCCATTGGGTGGGTAGTACTCGTACAATTCTGTTACATTGAATGTAGGGAAAATGGCCATATCGGCTGGCATGTCAATAACATAGGTTATCATTAATCCATTTTAAAATCTTGTGCAGACCATACTCTTTGGCTTTTAACTTGTTGTAGGTTCCAACTGCAAACCTTTTTTTACGAAGGTATACATTAACATAATCACCTTCTTCTTCCTTTTCTTCTTATCACCTACTTCTTTATACTTAGTGGTGGCTTCTTCTAAATACTTTTTCGTTTCCTATTAGATATACAAAACCCGTTCTGCCATGTTTTCTGCTGCCACACTCTTTCTAGGTTGCTTGGGTTGGCTCACCAAATCAAGGGCAAGTTTGGGGGGGTTGGCAATAGACAATGGTAAACGGAGACTTGCCAGTTGATCGGTTAACCATACTATTGTAAGCAATTTTCGCTTGGGCTGAAGCAAGGTCTCCCATTATTTGCACCTGAAATGCAACGAATCATGATACCTAAGGTACGATTAACCACTTTTGTTTGTCCGTCCAACTGTGGATGGGTGGTACTGCTGAAGTTAAGGGAAGTATCAAATCGTTTTTATAAAGTCCTCCAAAAGTCAGAGAGGAACTTTGTGTCCCTGTCAGAAATTATTGACTTAGGCACCCCATGTAGATGAATTAAATATCTAAAAAACAAATTGGCCATATGTACTGCATCATAAGTCTTCTTGCATGCAATAAATTGAGGCATTTTAGAAAAATGGTCTACCACGACAAAAACAGAATCGGCTTCTCATTGAGTTCTAGGTAACCCTAAGATAAAATCCATGAAAACGTTTTCCTAGGGAGCATTAGGAATTAGCAAAGACATGTAAAGACTAGTGTTTTAAGATTGGCTCTTTCCAGTTTGGCAATTAGGGCATCGTCGTACATGATTCTCCATGTCACGCTTAAGTTGATCGAGCCTAATAGTGTCTTTCTTTTGCTAGTTCGCGGGTTTTGTCTCGCCCCAAATGTCCACCTAAGCCACCAGCGTGCAATTCCTGAATATTTTACTCCCTCAATGAAACTCATAGAAATGCAAAGTTGGGTACCGTTAAAGAGAAACCTTTCTTGTATATGCATAGGGCTCGCTGATTTGTCTTCATTACATTGAGCTGATAAATTTCGAAAATCCTCATCAGATTCATACAACTTTTTTAAACAATCAAACCTTGTAATTTCAACCCTCAAGGTAATTAGATAATATGCTCTACTACTTAGCACGTCAGTAACTTTGTTCAATTGACCTGATTTATGTTTTAAGGAGAATGTAAAATTGCTGCAAAAACGAAACCCAGTGAGCATGCATTATATTGACAGAATTCTTGCTGTTGATGGCTTTAAAGGCCTGGTGATCAATGAAAATAACAAATTCCCGGTGTACTAAGTAATGCACCTATGTTTTCAGTGCTCATACGACTGCATAAAACTCTAGCTCATAAGTAGTCCATTTGCGGCGTGTGTCATTAAGCTTCTCACTATAAAAAGCTAAAGGTTTCCCTTCTTGAGACAGGACAACCCCAATCCTTACAATAGATGCGTCGCATTCCACCTGGAAAAGTTTCTCGAAATCTATTAAGGCAAGAACAGGAGCATGCGACAACTTTTCCTTGATCACTGCAAAATTGGTTTCAGCTTCTTCCCCCACTGAAATTTACCCTTCCCCATGCATTCTGTAATTGGAGCTACAATGCTGCTAAAGTTGCGGATAAACCTTTGGTATAATGTAGCTAACCCGTGGAAGCTGCGTATTTCGGTTACATTCGATGGGGTTGGCCACTCCCTAATTGCCCGAATCTTTTCTTCGTCAATCCGGATACCCTCCGCATTGACGACAAAACCCAGGAACAATAAACTAGAGGTCATAAAACTACATTTCTTCAGGTTTAGGTACAACTTGTTTCTCTGCAAAACTGTCAAAACAACCCCCAAGTGTTACAAATGGTCTTCTTTTATTTTGTAGATGTTCATTATATTGTCCAATGTGAGTCGATATTCATTGCATTGTCTATGTTTTTTATAATATCCTCAGACAATGTTCATTTTGTCATCTGAGTAGCACCCTCAGACAACATTTTGTGCATTTTTTCCACCTTTTACTTTATTTTATTTTATTTATTTATTTATTTTTCCGTTGAAATGCTATCGTCTAAGGCCATTACTCCCAGCCGATGTTCAGTCCATCATCTGTGGCTTTTTTTGTTTTTTTACCATTTTTTTTCCTTTTTCTAGTGTCAAATTCATCACAAATGTTAAGCTAAATTTAGCAAGTTAGCATACCTTTATAGCATAACTGGTGGAAATAGCATGGCCTTATAAGTCAATTACAAAAATTAATCAATAATGATTGCAATGGTAATTTCATGACCATGACTAAGTACATAGACATGTACTAATTATACTCCCAGTGTCCCAATATACATATATAAAGTGTTTCTCTAGTGAGTGAAATAAACTTTATTCGCTTAAAGTGTATCCAGAAGTCTCACTTTAGTCCTTAATCTTTTAATTTTATCAATTTAACCCCTAAAATTTTATTATAGTTGTAATGTGGCCTCAAATTGGACACCCTATTTTCTATTAACGAAAAAAGGCATGTACCATGCCAAGGCAACATCCAGAGGAACAAAGACGGGAAAGTAGATGTTTGTAACCTAAAGCCTGCAAATCCTTAATTTCATTTATTTCTCATGGATTAAGTTACAACAATATTTTCTGAGCTTGGTTCCAAACAAGCCCAACAATCGTGCATTAATAAAGGGAATGAAGGGCTTAAGGGATACATACATTTATTTTCTCCTTCTTACCCTTTAGGACAGTGCCTCATGCTTGGCAAATGCCTTTATTTGGCAAAGGAATTAACGTTGCGTTTAATTTGGAGCCACATTGCGACCAAAATAAACTTTAAGGTCAAATTGATGAAATTGAAACATCAAGTACGAAAATGACTTTGGGTAAACTTCAAGGGAGTAAAGTGTATTTCACTATTTTGTAATTTATTTAGAAATAATTATAAAAATATATAAACCTTAGTTATGCTTTATATTTAATAATTGAAAAACATATTTTTTTTTAAAAAAGAAAAAAGGCCATGCACATACATCATGTGTGTATGACTATCTAGTAAAACAAGAAATGCAAAATAATAAGGTACTATTTCATTCTTACCTTTATCGAGAATTATTTCGCTCTTGTTATTCGCAAAGAATTATTAGCTTTTATAAGGAGAAGATTGCAAGAAGAGTTGTTATTTTCTATTGTCGTATTTTGCATTGATATGATTATTTATATATATACAATTTTCTTGCAATTAAATACAAATATTCTTGCTATATTTCTAATTACCAAATCAATGCATAATTGCAATATATCTATTGCTATATCTCTAAAATTAAATACAAATATTCTTGCTATATCCATAATAACCATTGTTGTAACTTTTTCAATACTCATTATACATGATATATTAATACATAATAATTACATTGTATAATAATTTAATGCGAAGCCTTTGTTAATTATACAGTATAAATTAAGATCGCATCTATAAAATTAGAAAAGAGCTATATATCAGTTTAATAATTCTGGATCTTTCAATAATTAAAGTTGCTAAAAAAATGACAAGGGTCATCATCAACTTTCTATAACATGTAATAAGATTTAACAAGAAATTAATGTCGAAGAAAATTTTGGTACTATCACATGCAGCAAATGCATGTAACATAGTCTGCTTGTACATTATGCATGGTTGATGGTACATTGGTTTGAAAGTCATTTTTGTCTTGGCAACAGTGCTTGTCATTTCTTTTCGTTCAAATTTTAACAGTATATATATTTATAGATTTTTTTTAAAAAAAATTGCAATATCTTTTTTTGTTCACAATGTTGGCAGATGATTAGCTCAGAGAGCCTTCCATTGCTAAGTAAAGCTTGTGAGTTCTTTATCTATGAGCTTACACGCCGTGGTTGGCTCAACACAGAGCAGCAGGGACGTCGTACGCTCCGACAAGAAGATATTTTAGAAGTCATAGAACAAGATCCTAATAATAATCTGGATTTTCTAATCGACGAGCCTTGTCCAGAAGATAAGGTACGTATTTTTCTTAATTCTACGTTAAGGTGCCTTTTTTATAAATTTATACGTACCTCTTCAATTATACATAGTTGGTCCCCAGTGGAAGCTTAGCACAATGTGCTATCAGCTCAATGGTTGATCGAGCCGAGCGCATTCCTGATAATGGCGTTGTTAATTGCTATATACGTCTATAAAATATGTACCTCTAGACCAACTTATTATTTACGTATTAGAAGTATTATTACATTATAATGCTAAATCCTTTTTTCAGGAACTCCATATGGGAGATTCAGCAGCTCAACTTGAACCATCCAATTATGGCCCAGATCCAAGGTGATCGAGATTCCTATTTCATATTTCTCTACTTCAAATTAAGAATTTTATAGTTCACGTACCTCAAATTAAGAGCAGGATTTAACGTACAATATATTATATAATAGAGTGATATATCAAAAGTTCCAATTCATGGTACCTAGCTACTTGATTTGTTGGTTTATCAATATATGTAGCAGTATAAAATTAAAGCAATTAATCATTTGACAACTAATTCCCATATTTTACTATACTATTGAGAAATGAAATTTCCATTCTGATTTTCAAATTTGAACACCTTAAAAACTTTATTAGAACCATGAAAATGTTATTGTAAACTATACTCTCCCAGTCTCAAATTAGTATTTCATTAATTTTTTTCGGATGTTCCGGATAAAGAATATTCTATATATAATATATATAGTTATGTTTAGGGATAACAAGCTAGTTTTATACTTAATGATTTATGATAATGTCGAAATTATGATAAACATAAATATTTAATTTAATTAGAAAGGTTTGATTAATTAATAGCCGCAAAAAAACTTCTTGCGAACAAGTTTATAAGCGGATATATGTGGTTTATCTAACACAAAAATTAAAAAGTGACACATTAATAAGACGATGATATATTGGTTGAACATAAGTTTGCAGTGACTCGATATAGGAATATAATTTAGGAAGTAATTTAGATAACGTAGAATCAGTGCATTTTGTCGGTTAAAATGTATAGCGAGAAAGGATAAATTTCGTATAACTTGTTGACTCCAACTTTTACATGATAGGCACAATTTAAATATATTTTTTGTCCACATTTATATCTTCTTACCTTCATCACTCTAGAATTATTGCTTATTCTTCTGCTTGTCTCAAAACATTTGCATTATGCAGTTGATCTCTAACAAAATATGGTCAATTTTTTTCACATATAGAACATCGATTCAAATGAACCACGAAAGGCATCCTCCACCACCGCCGCCGCCGCCAGCACGTCCACCGCCACTTCCTGGATTTGACAATCATCCTATACTGCCACAATATCCAACTCAACCGCCACGAGGGCCTCACCACCACCCTCGACAACCCCCACCTCATCTGCGCTATGCCCATCCCATGCTGTCTCATAGATCATTTGGTACTACTTTGGTGCCGCTACCACCACCACCAAGGCCTTTCCCCCGACCTCCTTCATCTTGTTAGTACCGTACTAGATGTTAAAAATGTTACTAGATCTAGACTCTATAAGTACCCTCCTTGATCTGATTTTGTAGATGTTAAAAATGTTCCAAACACACAATATTAATTATGCCTATTACTTGATCTGATTTTGTAGATAAATAAGTGTTTGTGTTATCATTGAACTTGATGAAATTTCGTGTGGTGCTGTCATAATTATGCATATAAATTTATGCTTTGTATATAAATTTGGAATGTCACCACAGCATCCAATATTCTTTGTATATAAATTTGGAAATTTATACTTTTTGAATTCTCGATTATTTGCTTGTGCATTCTTAGCTCTAAACAAGCGGGCATAATTGAATTCTAGAATAACAAAAAGGAAAGAAAACAACAAAAATGAAAGAACATATAGGGAACCTAATTAGTAAAAGTATAGGAAATAACCTGTTTTTGCTAATTTGTCGTGATTTTCAGGGTCAGTCCAGAGGTTTATGTTAATAATCAAAATACAAATTAATTTTTCTTTATATAATGCATGACTGACTGTCTTCTTTTTCTTTTCTTTTTTAATGCAAAGCGATAATATTATATTACAACTTTTTCTATATACAATTTTTTTCTTTCTTGTACAATTATGAATTCATAACCACCGCGGTAAGGATAGACAAAC
Organism: Lonicera japonica; assembly: GCA_021464415.1. Classification (NCBI taxonomy): domain Eukaryota; kingdom Viridiplantae; phylum Streptophyta; class Magnoliopsida; order Dipsacales; family Caprifoliaceae; genus Lonicera; species Lonicera japonica. Next base: position 100,484 of record JAKCWG010000267.1, on the reverse strand, counting down.
AACCATGAGGGTGGACAGACAAAGGGTTGGACAACCATGTCCACGTGGATCGAACCCAGAACCCCCTTGTTATGAGGACAAGGAGAGTGCCAATGAGCTACAAGGCCATTGGCATGTGTGACTGACTGTCAGTACTTTCAAATTGTTTTAATTAATCTGACATGGATGTAGTGCATTAATTATGTGTTAAAAAAATTCTTACGTGTGGTTTTTTGCCCCATAATTCAAAAAATACATTGCTTTTGTTTCTTTATCCTCATGAACTCAAAGTTCTAGATCTATCACAGCGATTATAAAAAAATAAATCTTATTATAAATGAGTTTTGAATCATAATCCTTTAAATATATTTTAAGGGACTTGACAAGAGAACCATAGACGTTTTCTTGCCACTATAGGTGCTATAATCTAAACTTGATGTACAATTACTAGAATGCATATGTGGTAGAGATAAAAATTTGTGGTGCTCTCCTTAGGGTTTCTTCCCTCTTTACTACTAGCTCTCTTTTTTTCCTTACCCCATCTCTTTTTTCTTTCAATGTCTGACCTTCCTTATTTCTTTCATCCTACAGTTTTTCCTTGGTCCTTTCCCCAATTAGGAGTCCTCTATTTTTTCCTGCTTTTGCATTTTTTCAACTTTAAAAATCTTTCCTCAACCATGGAAAATGACTTAAATGTTATGTCTTTGGAAAATAGCCCGGAGGTGGTTGATTCACTTAAAAAATTCCATTTAATAGGACAAAAATTCCAATAGAATCTTAAACAAAATAAGGGTTTATAATATTCTTAAAGGATCATGGAATATCAAAGGTACTTTTCAAATGGCTATCTGGGGTGAAATACCTTTGTGTTCAGGGGCGGAATTAAAAATTAAGTTTAAGAGAGGGCAAAATTAATAAACTTGAAAAAAAAATTGCTTATACTATAATAAGGCTAAAAATAAAATATTATATTAAAATACTTAATATCTTATACGTCAAAAATCCAAATCACATATCTAATTACAATATTCTCCTTTGAAATTTCATGTTTTAAAAATAGTAAATAATATTTTCATCGTCGATAGTTTTATTGTCGACATCCACAAGGAAACAAATAAATTGGTTCTTCTTGTATCAAATATTAAAAAAATATATTGTCTTACCTTGAACTTATGCTTCTTACTGCACGTACACCCCCTACCAAAGGACCCTTCCACGGACCCTAAACACTTCTTCACCTACTTTGTAATTACAACACTCTACCCTGAACTCCTATTGCGTATCACATAAAAGCAACTAGCCAAACCCAATCTTTCTAATTACACAGGTCTCCCTGACTTTCCACGCTATTAATAAAAGAACCCAAAGTAAATACTCTGGAAAACTTTTTCAAAAATCTAGATGGGGCCTTTTTCAGAAATCCAGGTAGGGCCATGGCCCCTGGTCCCTTACTCCCTTCGCCCCTGTTGTGTTCAAGGTTAATGTGAAGACTGATTGTGTGAAAGTTGTTGATGATGGCCCCTCGTCTGTGTTGGGTAGCATTGTTTCTTTAAAGAAATGGAATCCTAATCTATCCCCGAAAGAAATTGATTTCCCCAAATGTCCTTCTTGGTTTTAGATACATAATCTCCCGATTCCTAAAAGGACTTTGGGGAATATCATTCATACATCCCAGGTAATATGTGAATTTCTCGATATGGGTAAAAAGGGTATTAACAATATTAAATACTTGAAGGCACAGTTGGTAAAAGAGTTTGAAATGAAAGATTTGGGACAAGTAAATAAGATTCTAGGGATGCATATTTATCAAGACAGAAATAATAGGAAGATTTGGCTTTCACAGAAGAATTATTGAAAAAAATATTGTGGCGCTTTAACATGCAAGATTGCAAGCCAAGCTCTACCTTTCTTCTTATTAATTTCAAGTTATCCTCAAGTATGAGTCCTAGCAATGAAGCATAGAGGATGGAGATGTCTCCAGTACTGTATTCATCAGCAGTGGGAAGTTTAATGTTCACTATGATATGTACAAGACCAAACATTGCACAAGCAATGGGAATGGTTAATCGATATATGGCAAATCCAAGTGGAAAACATTGGAGTATAGTGAAGATGATTTTAAGATATATCAAAGCAACATCAGATGCAGCTTTATGTTATGGAGGATGAGGATTAACTGTCAGAGGCTGCGTGGATTCAGATTTTGCAGGAGATTTCGATAAAAGAAAATTCACTTCATGTTATGTGTTTACAAGTGTAGGAGGAGCTGTAAGCTAGGTATCAAAACTGCAAACCATGGTAGCTTTGTCTACAATAGAAGAAAAATACATGACGGCTACATAAGCTTATAAGGAAGCAGTTTGGATTCAAATGTTATTGGAGGAGTTCGGGCACAAATATGAGAAAATCACTATATTTTATGAGAGTCGGAGTGCCTTGCACATGACAAGGAATCCAACATTTCATTCAAGAACAACGCATATAGGAGTACAATATCACTTTGTTCGAACAGTGATAGAAGATGAAAATGTGGATATGCAAAACATTCACACAAATAAGAACCTAGCAGATGTTCTAACCAAGCCGATTAATACTGACAAGTTGAATGGTGTAGATCATTGTGTGGTCTAACAGAAACGTAAGCATGCATGGAGATGACAAATACAGAAGGATGGAAGAGATACAAAGATCTTTTAGATAATTACTTTAGTGTGGCAAATATTGTTAAAACTACTTCAACAATTATTTGCCAAGGTATAGATTGTTGAGGTGGTCACTTCTTACATCATGCATTGATCATGCCATCGCTTACATCATGGATTAATAATGACATCACTTACATCACTTGTAGTAGGTGAGAATAAATGTGAGCCCTTAAATCGTAGTTAGTGGGATTAAATGTAGATCATTTAATGTATTTTGTAACTACTATATATTTACCTCCCTATCCCATTCCATTTGTATAGGTGACAATTGTGTAAAAAAAACTTGGTAAAGAGAGTCCAAGTAAGAGAGAGATTATTGTTTCTCTTAAATTAAGAGGGAGTGTAATTGTTCTCTCCTTATATTTAGAGAGAATGTGTTGTATCCATTTTATCAATTGAAAACCTCCGTCATTTATTTATGGTTTTTCCTTTAATTTATTTGGGAGTTTTTCACGTAAATTCTGTGTGTCTAATTTTCTTTATTTTCTCAATTTCATCTTAGTTATGTGTGAGCTTCCATCCACCAATAACATAACAAGAAGAATACTTGCTTGTATATACTTGATGATTTGGAAATCAAATTATGCAGCCCTTGGCTGAAGCCAATCATCTCTGGCCGATCAAAGAGATCGTAACCGGAGTCTCTAAAATCTAGCAGAAATTTGGGTTATTAAGAGCCTGTTTGGTGGCTCTTTTTTTTTGTTTTTTTCTCCAAATTTTAAAAACTCAATTCAAAATCAACTCTACTTTTACACTTTCCAAAATTTATTTCACTTTACTTTCTCTTTCTAAAAAAACTTTTAAAACACCATAACTTTAAATTAAAAAATCAAAATTAAATAAAAAATATATATTTGAAATATACTCATCGAGATCTATAAAATAAGATCCATTGTGACTATTCTTTTAAAAAAAATTATAAGATTTTTAGTTGGTTGAAAAAAACTCAAAAAAATACCAAATCCACTTTTCAACATACTTCAAAATTCTATCAAACACCATATTTTAAAAAACTCAACTTAAAAACTCAACTCAAAATATCTACCAAACATCACCTAAGGCACCGAAAATGTGGTTGGTAATCTTTCATAGGGGAGGGGTGAGCTGGCAAGTCCGTACCAGGCACGACGAGAGTCGAGTAATGGAATGGCAGGACAGAGCAATTAGGTACCCCGTCACAATCAGATCCTCACTGGTTAAAACATGGTCATTTGTCTAGCATGATTTATTTTGTCCAGGAGGATTCTAGAATTAATGAGGCACCCACTCCATTATTCTTCGGTTTTGAATTAAGTCCTTTTAGTAGTTGTCTGAAGATATGAATTCCTCTTTAGGTAGGCCAGTTAGTTTTGATAAATTTCGTGTTGCTGTGTTCCAGCTGGGGGCCTCAAAGCCTTGGGTCCGGATGGCTTCCGGGCTTATTTTTTCAAAAAAATTAGAGTACGATTGGCAGGATGTGACTAAAATTGTGCAAGGATTCTTTCAAGGTTCTTTCATGCTTAGAGAGCCTGACTTTACTAATCTTATTTTGATTCCTAAAATCCAAAAACCCAAAGTTCGTAAATCAATTTCGACCTATTAGCCTGTGCAATTTTATGCACAAAGTCATCTCGAAAGTCATGGCCGGCTAGCAGGTTGAAACCGTGGATGCCCAAGCTAGTTTCGCCAAATCAATCGGCATTTGTTGAGGGGAGACGTATTCATGATGGTATTATGAGGGCTCACGAGGCATTCCACTCACTCAAGCTTCGGAAAAAAGGTTTTGCCAGTTTATTTGCGTTAAAGCTTGATTTAAATATAGCTTATGACCGAATAGAGTGGGACTTTTTAAAATAAAACAAAAATCTCACTTGTATAATTCACACACATAAAAAAGACACTAAAAATAATAAAATTTAAACTTAAAAAAAAATTAGGAAAAGCCACCACTATATTGCTTGAATAATCTATCAGAATATATACGAAGATATATTTAAATTAATTGCACAAAAAAAAAAAAAACCTTTATTCAAGAAATATAGTTGAGTAACCCTCTCAAATCAATTGTCCTTTAAAAGATTTTTAAAACTACCCCTAACGATTGGCGCGCTAAACAAAAATGCCAAATAGGAAATTAAACATGGGATTAAATATTCTCACCTTGGATAATCCATCAATTTGAATAAGCTAGAGCAGCGACAAGCATATGATAGAAATATTTTATCCCATCCCACCACTTAATCCGAGATGCCAAATATAGTCTTAGGGATTAATCAACTACTTTGTCACACTACCGCTAACGCAGTTCGAACACTACCCACTTATATAAAGAGTGGACAATTGTAACACATGAGTTAGAGCTCACTTGTTTTGTATAAAATTTACACAATTTGTAAAAAATTTGGTCTTCAACCATCTTTAAAAGTTAATTTTCTGTAAAATGCACCCCCAATTTACACCGTCATGTCAGCTTTATTACTTCTTAATTTTTCAATAAAACTTTAAAATGTAATAACTTTTAATACAATTAATGGATTTCAATAAAAATTACATATTTGATATCTGCTTATTAAGACCTCCATTGTGATTATAAAACATTATATAAAAAAATTCAACAAAAATCATGAAAAAATAAATAAAATTACATGTGGCATATGTTTGCAACTAATTGGTCATTTAAATATTACACAAGAGATAAGAAAAGTACTATTAGAGCCTATTTTTTTCATATATCAAGTTTTGTATAAATACAAGTTGACGCATAGAATTTACATTTCAACTTTTACAAAATAGTTAAACATGCCCTTATAAAAAAGGAAGCTGTTGGATAAATTGAGATGGCTGAATCCCAACCACTAAAATTATCATAAAATAGAAATCTAGAAATCAATTCGGAGGTTTTAGAAGACTGCTTCATTGCGAGAGAATATAAAGATGGGAGAAGGATCAACTTACACCATCACTAAAATTTCAATAGTATTTTCTCATCTTCATAATTTTATTTTTTATTTTTAAAAAAGAAATTAAATAAGGTTTAAATCTCTCTCTTAATCCTACAAACAAAGAAAAAATTCCTCCCACCCCCATAAGTCGAACACTTAACCTCAAGACAATTATTATATATCATGTGTATAAAAAATAAATTAATTGGAGTTTCAGAAGTTACTCATTATAATCATGTTATACATAAAATTATGAGTCTATAAAATTGAAGTAAAACTAAATATACTAATTAAATGTGATTGATATAAAAATTTATATACTTGATAATACAATAAAAAAATAATATTTAACGCTGTAATTGATAAATTATGAATCTTAGATAAAATAATAAATTGATGTAAAATTACTTAATATTAGATTTTGCACAAGCAGTGCGTGCACTATTCCAATTGTAAATAATCAAAAGTAAAAATGCTTCAAAAATTGACAAACAGTAAAGTGATCAAGAGCCCTAATACTCCCATTAATAGCACTAATAGCGGATTCAAAACTCGATACTTATATTAAAATTGTAAAAATAATTTGTGAAATCGGTGATATTTGGTTGATGTTTTGAGTTGAGTTTTTAAAATATGGTGTTTGGTAGAATTTTAAAATACGTTGAAAAGTAAATTTAGTTTTTTTCTTAGTTTTTTTCAACCAACTAAAAATCTCATAAAAAAATTTCAAAAAATAGTTACAGTAGATTTTATTTTATAGATCTCAACGAGTATGTTTTAAAAATGGGGCTTTTAGTTATAAGGCCAATAGTTCCTTTCTCTATCTACTCAAGGACGCATATTTTTGGCCAATTGTTTGAAGGCCAAAACTTTTATCAAATGACGACATTTTGATTTTAGGACAAAACTTTTTTAAATTATATAACAAAATAAATTAGATAAAAATATAGGATGAATACCATTTATGCCCTCTAGCTATAACAAATTCAAACACTTAAAAAACGGAAATTAAAATTCAAATTATCTATAATTACAACAAACATTAAATGCATATGATAAGTCAACCCATTCAAAAATATTCAAACAATAACAAGTTAATCCAATTATGCCATCTAGCTATAATAAAATCAAACACTTAAAAAATGGAAACTAAAATTCAAATTATCTATAATCACGACAAACATTTAATGCATAGGATAAGTCAACCCATTCAAAAATATTCAAACAAGAACAAGTTAATCCATCAAAAATTCAAAATTAAATACTTGAAGAAGCATCTAGCTATAATAAATTCAAACACTTAAAAAACGGAAACTAAAATTCAAATTATCTATGATCACGACAAACATTAAATGCATAAGATAAGTCAACCCATTCAAAAATATTCAAACAACAGCAAGTTAATCCATCAAAAATTCAAAATTAAATACATGAAGAAGCAGCAGGCATATAAACGAAGAATAGGCATCGCAGACATTTTATACAACAAAGAACAGGCATATAGACATTATAACAGACATTTTATACAATAAAGAACAGGCATAGCAGACATTTTATACAACAAAGAACATGCATTATATCAAACACATATAGACATTAAAAAATCAATAGATATTATAAATAAAACAGGCATTTTTCCTCTAAGGTGAAAATTATATCAGACATTATAAATGAAAAGATATTTACATAGATGAAAAATTAAAATTATAAATTTTCTTAGAAAATTAAATCAAAACAAGGAAAAGGTGAAAAACATTCAATCTTTTTATACCTTGAATGTCATAAAATTCATCTCTTTGGAGCTTCTAAAATTCATTACCCACAAACCCCTCAAATCCTCCTCCACCATGTCCAACTCTCTAAAACCTAAAAAGTTGCCCTAAAACCCACACAAAATACGCAATTACTTTAGATTTGTGTTCCGTCGATCTAATTGGAATCGAGATGAGAGATGCCGACCGATTGCAGGAAGTTGAAAAGGATTGATAAGATATAAGAAACGCAGTAGGCAATGATGGCTACAAGTACAAGGAGGATTAGTATGGATTCTGATGAGATGTAGCTTAGTTGGATGTGTAGCTCCATCTTTTCTTGAATATAGGAACATTTATGATTGGGATAAAGGAACGGGTAATGATAAGGATGGGGGAGTCAATGAATAGCATTATTTCTTATTATTAATGATGGGGATGGGGATGGGGGATAATGCTTGCAATTCATATATTTATTAATTTATTAGAAATATTAATTAGTTAGTAGCAATTATCAATTAATGCATTAGCATTATTACTTTTACTTTCTTCTTAATATTTATATGTTGAAAACATGAAATATTAAATAATATATAAGAAGGGTAACATTGACAAAGTACATGAAAATAATAATATAATTATAATTAAAAATATCAAAAAATAAAATGTCCTTTAGGCATAAAATCGTCCTAATTCCAAAAGATCGGATCTTAAACAATAGCTCAAAACTTCTTGTCCTTGAGTAGATTGGATCAAAAAATACTGGACCTGTGACTAATTTTCCATTTAAAAATATATTTTTTATTTAATTTTGATTTTTGAATTTAAAGTTATAGTGTTTTAAAAAAAAAATTAAAGAGATAAAGTAAAGTGGAATAAATTTTAAAAAGTATAAAAATAGAGTTGATTTTGAGTTGAGTTTTTAAAATTTAAAAAAAAAAAAGTGTGTTGTTTACTGTTTACGGAAGAGCTGAAGGTTGTCTGCTACATAGCCATGCCCATGGTAGTCGTCACTGTTTCACAGAACCTCTTGAGGGTTGCATCGATGATAATGGTTGGCCACCTTGGCCAACTCTCTCTCTCCGGCACCGCCATCGCCACTTCTCTCACTAACGTCACCGGCTTCAGTCTTATCGTAAACTCCGACTCTCTCTATCACTCTCATCAATTTTAATTTAATTTTATGTCAACCCAATTTTGTTGAATTTAAATATGACAAAAATTAAGACACAATCAGTGCTGAAGTCAGAATTTTAATTTAATATAATTTGACTAAAACAATAAAAAATATAATAAATAAAAAGAGAGTGTGAATCCAAGCAAAAAATTTAGCACGAGAGTGAGAGAGTTACGCTTTTCTTTTTCTTTTTTTCTCTTTTGTTTTTATTTTTGAAATTCTTGTGCCGCAGAATGTCTTGTGCCGGAAGAATGTCTTGTTATTTCGTTGGTTTTACTAAAAATAATTATAATTTTATCTCTTAGGTTTTAAGACTTTACATATCCAACTTCAATCTTTAAAATCTTACATAAAAGTCCATGTATTATTATACTTATAAAAAATAAAGTCCAATTCTAGGTGGGGGCACTTGGCCCACTTTGCCTCGGCCCCTCGGTACAATGTTGAGATGAAAATTTTAAGAGATGCGATTCTTAATAGATATTATCATATCATACTATTTATACGAAGGCAAATATATTGAGGCAGATATATTGGATGAGTAATAGATACTATGACTCAATATACTATGAGTAACTAGAAAAATTATAGACCGCATATAGTTAAAAAAATATGTTTAAGATTCAGATCCTAAAAGCACCTTTAACCATATATGTTTTTTTATTCAAATTATTTGAGATGAGTAATGATAGTTGTACTAATTTAAATAATCAAATTAGAGCAGATTGCCATAAGTGCGTCCAACGAGATTCGTTTCGAACTCCTGTAATGTATGAAAGGTTCACCCTTACAAATTGTCACACGTGTCACACCTTGTGGTCAGTGAATTTGCTAAAGATAGGACAAGTGTATCTTGAACAATAAATGAACTATTAAGAAAATTTAGGCTTGAACATATCACCAGAGTATAAATAAAACAATATTCTAAGTGTTGCCTATGTCGGAAATCTGAAAATAAATACTTACCTCGTGTAATTCTGTTATCAATAAAAAAAAGCCGAGTAAATACTATCAATAGCCACTCAACTATTGGCAAATTCTACCAGTAGTTATTATACTTCATTTTGTTACAAACGCATCACTAAACTTTTAAAACGTATCACTGGCGCCTACTCCGTCAAATCTAACCGTTAATTTTTAACGGAGATTGTTATCACCTAAAATATTAGGGGCATTTTGGTCTTTTTACTTTTTTTTCTTCAATTTTCTTTTTTCTTTTCTTTCTTCTTCTTCTTTCTCCCGCCACTCTTCTTCTTCCCATTCCGCCATTCTTCTTCTTCTTCTTCTTCTTCTTCTGCCATTCTTCTTCTTCTTAAGCTTTTCTTTTCGCCGCCACTCCTCTCCGCACCCCCCACCCCTCATTGGCGCCGCCCAATGAATCCACTACCTCTCCGCCACACCTCCTCTCCGCACCCACCACCCCTCATCAGCGCCGCCCACCGAATCCACTACCTGTCCACCACTCTTCCTCTCCGCACCCACCACCACTCATTGCCGCCGCCACCGAATCCACTGCCTGGATTCTCCTCTAGCCATCGAGTATCAATTAATCCAAAATTAAACCATCCAAAAACCCAATACAAGCCCCAAAATTAAACCCAAAATGAGATTGACTCATTTTCTTCATCTCTCTCCAACTCAGTCAAATTGCGCCTATCGCCGCTTCAGTGGCAGCGCCACCGCCGTTGCTGGTCCACCTCCGCCAGCTTCAGTGGCAGTGCCTCGCCGACCGATGAGCCAAGGAGGATTGTTTCAACACCTTATGTGCTAAGAGACAACAATTGGAAGAAAAAGAGGCAATGGCGGAAGGAAGGAAGAAGAAGAAGAATGGCGGAAGAAATAAGAAGAAGAAAAGAAGAAGAAAGAAAAGAGAAAAGACAAAATAGAAAATAGAAAAAAAAAAAGATAAAAAGACCAAAATGCCCCTAACATTTTAGGTGATAACAGTCTCCGTTAAAAATTAACGGTGGGCGCGAGTGATACGTTTTAAAAGTTTAGTGATGCGTTTGTAACAAAATGAAGTATAGTGACTACCGGTAGAATTTGTCAATAGTTGAGTGGCCATTGATGATATTTATTCAAAAAAATCTGATTCAAAATTTTACTTCTTAAGGCAGCAAAACTGGATAGTAATCATCCAATTGATTATGCGCTCGTTAATTCTAAGTTTGCTACAACTGGCTGAATATTATATTTTCCAATCAGTTTGGTATGGCTTGTGCATTGGAAACTCTATGTGGACAAGCTTACGGAGCTGAGCAATACCAAAAGCTAGCAAGCTATGCTTATGCCGGGGTCATATCTCTTACTCTGGTTTGTATACCCGTATCTTTTCTATGGATCTTTATGGAAAAACTACTTATACTCATAGGCCAAGATCCTCTAATCTCAGCTGAGGCTGGCAAATTCTCAATTTGGCTCATTTCTGCTCTATTTCCTTATGCTATTGTTCAATTGCTGGTTCGCTACTTGCAAACTCAGAGCTTGATCCTTCCAATGCTGTTAAGCTCAATTGCAGCTTTGTGTTTCCATATCCCTATTTCTTGGGCTTTAGTATTCAAGTTCGATTTAGGAAATGCTGGAGCAGCATTGGCAATTGGTTTATCGTATCGGTTGAATGTTGTTGTTCTAGTTCTTTATGTTAAGTATTCTTCAGCTTGTGAAAGGACTCGCTTCTCGTTCTCCTCAAAAGATGTTTTCCGAAGTATGGGAGAGTTCTTCCGCTTTGCTGTCCCTTCTGCCATCATGGTTTGGTAATTTCATTGTCAATTTTTATATCAGGATAGTTCAATCTCTTTTTGGTATGTCTTTGGCCTCTAATGTTTTGCAAATATTCTGATGATTACAGTCTTGAATGGTGGACATTTGAGATTGTTATATTGTTCTCCGGTCTTCTTCCAAATCCTCAACTAGAAACTTCAGTGCTTTCAATATGGTATGTTTCTTTTCTAAGTGTGTACTAGCTATTTGATTGAATTGAAAGTTAGATTGCTCTGCTGACTTCTAATTATCTTGGCAACAGTCTTACAGTGAGTAACGTACACTACTTCATACCTTATGCTTTTGGAGTTGCCGCAAGGTTTGCTTTCATACTATTTTCAAAATATATATGATTTATGCTTGTAAACAGGTGTATTAGTCCCATGGGTCTTTTCATTTATTTCTAGCTAGATTGATGCTTTAAGGAAATAAAGGCAAAGTAATTTGTCAATCATTTTGTAGCAGTCGGATTTCAAATGAATTGGGAGCTGGGAATCCAGGGGCAGCTCGAGCAGATGTGTGGGCTGTACTGGTTCTTGCACTTGCAGAGCTGATCATTACAGTCATAGCTCTCTTCTGCTGCCGTTCCTTTCTGGGTTATGCATTTGGTCACGAGAAGGAAGTCGTGAACTATGTGAAAGAAATGACTCCTCTTATCTGTATCTCCTTTATCATGCATGGACAAGTTACAAGCCGTACTTTCGGGTAATCCTGTACCATTCAGTTCTCCACAATTTTCATACAAGTAATGAGTATGTGCATAGTTAGAAACGTTAAGGGAGCATTATATTAGTAGTTTATCAATGCATTAGTTTCTGCTCCAGGATATCCTGGAGATAGCAGTCTCGCTCTCTCACAAAAGTAAATTTTGTTAAAACCTTGATGGGTCAAATAGAATAACCATATTAATGGGTTGCTTTCGGACGTCCCAATCTTATAATCGTTTGAATTCGGCCCTCTAACATGAGTCTTTAAGGTTATTACTGATACAGGCAATTCATGAAATCAACAATTTCCGTACAAAGTCGGAAGTTGTCTCATGCTTATCCTGAACTCAAAATTTTCAATGAAAAAAACAATTACTTTCTTTGCAACAGGAGTAGCTAGAGGAAGCGGGTGGCAGCATATAGGGGCCTATGTTAATCTTGGTGCATATTATTTGGTTGGAATCCCAGTGGCTCTACTACTTGGTTTTGTTGTTCATTTAAGAGGGAAGGGCCTTTGGATTGGATTAATGATAGGATCGTTGGTCCACGCTACTCTGCTTTCTATTATCACAACTTTCGCAAATTGGCAAAAACAGGTTCCTATACCATTTCCCCTCTTCTTATTTTCTATAATTCAACTATTGCCCCACCCCACCACCTCCACCTCAACAATTTATTAATTTTTTTAATTTTTTTTTTTTGAGATTTATATAGAATTGAATGACTGGTGAAAATAAAATTTTATTCTTTCCCGGCTTCTCTTACAAAGAAGGGTGGATTCGTTGGAAGCGAATTTGGTGTAATGGCAAGTGAAACATTTTTCATCTTGCAAGACTAAAGTTCGCTCATGACTCAAAAGTTTTTATACGGATATACAGGCAGAAAATGCGAGGGAAAGGATGTTCAAGGGGAAAATTCTTGCAAGTAATTTAACTGAATGAGCAAAATTTTCTAATGAAGGTGAGTTTGGTATCTCTTGGCGAACTCAAATCGAGATAACACATCCCTCAGTGTTAGTTTATGGAACTTAAGTTGCTTGATTCATTTCTTTTCTTTTTGTATTTTTTGCAGTAGTTTCTAAAATCAAAACTTATATCAGGCTGAGTTTCTCATTACTTTTTCTTGAATTTTTTTCTAAAGAGAAACAGAATTTCAGGCTGAGCGCTTCCTAGTACCTCGGAGCTGAAATAGCTGTTGATTACTGTAGTTACCTTTGTTCACTGTATTCTCCTGTAAGCCTAGGGGGCAGGCCTTTGTAGCCCCCAGCTATTTTCACTTGTTATATATTACACTCTTTCTCAGGCCTCCGGAGTTAAGAATTATTTTCTCCAAAACTTAGATACAACCATAGCATTTGACATTCTGCTTCTTAAGGTTCACAATTCTCTATCTGTTCATTGTTAATGTGAACTCTGGTATTGAGAGCATTCTCGTCACAATGCCTACTATAAAGACTCCAGGTTCTAGCGTTGGCGAACACACAATTCTCTTAGGGACCATGAAAAGCCTAGCATCCCATTTTCTGTAAAGGATTCAAGACTGTCACACCCACTTAATTCCAGACTCTAAAGATATAAGATTTCTGGGCCCTTCTGCAAACTTTCAAGGCTTTGACAAGAATGAGGCATCAAGAACTTCACGGCGTAGTTTGATGATCCAACTCACATAAAGAGTCCTTAGATTTGATATCGACATTAGCCCAAAGTATTCGAGACATTAGTCCTAAACATATTTCTTTAAAATAATGATGCAGCCATGAAACCAAGTAAATTTTTTATTTTTTTTTGGCTAGTACAGCATATCCCCAAAAAAATAAGAATGGGGAAGTAAATTCCTATATACCAGCAAAATCAAAAACCTAGTTTAACAAACGTACCAGCAAGCATCGTTCTAGCCGGTCCTCCTCGAACTTGTCTCTCTCCTACAAGGCCCTAGGTAGTTAGGGAGGGATGAGGTTCTGTATGAGCTCACCATTGATCATAATCATGGGCATGCAAATATGCAATTGTTATTCCAAGGCAAACTTTTAAAATGGTACCCCGCAATATATAAAATATAATTAGACAATTTGTTAATTTGTTATTATGAAACAAGTGTGATGTGTGTATATATATATATTTTTTTTCGTACCTTGTATTTAATAAATAATACATTAATTTGACAATTGCAATTATCTATAAATTGTGGTTATTATTATTTTCTAATGTGGTGATGGTTGATACTTTTCAATTATTTTTAAAATGGGATGTGGAGTTGGGTTTTTTTTAATTGGAGTAATGATAATTTGAAATACCAAGTGATTAAATTATACCATGAAGAAAACCCACTCCAACCTAATTTTTGCTTTGAATCTCACCGAAAAGGATTTAAAGTGTTTTTTATTATTATTATTATTATTATTATTTGTATTTAAAAAAAGAGATTTAAAAAAAAAGTAAAAAAGGGTTTGTCATTGGAACGCTAGAAGGAATTATTGTAACTGGATTATCCGTGAAAATTAGGGTGTAGATGAGAAAATTTTGTTGCAGTCATGTGGTATGCCACTTGTAATTTGCATATTTTATTGGTTTGAATGAATTTTGAATTTATCAAAAAAAATAAAAAAGTAGTAGCGCCATCGGGATTCCAGCCAAATAATATTATTAACTATTAATTTGACATGGATGCAATACATAATGTGTGGCGCTCAAAAAAATTGTAATTCGTGTTTTTTTGCCCCTTAAATTCGAACAAGCCTTCTTAAACCTAGTGATAAGTGCTCTATATTGAATATGCTTTTCTAAGTATTATAGTGCTCTTATATGGCTAAACACACTAATTAAATCTCAAATTACGACTTATTGGTTCATAGCAAATTAATGTGCTAACAAATTATTGCAAGCCATTTTTTTGTCGTTGAAAGGGATCATTCAAAGGAGAATGACAAGGATTACGCGGACAAGGCTACATGGGCTTAAACTAATTGGAATAATTTGGAAGGATTATTTTAAGTAGTTTTAATTATAAGAATTTATTTTTTATTTTGTTTTAAAATTAGTATTTTTGACTAGTATTTGATGATGTCATTGCTTACATCATGTATTGATAATATCGTTGCTTACATCATGTATTGATAATGTCATTGCTTACATCATGTATTGATGATATCATTGCTTATATCATGTATCGATGATGTCAATGCTTACATAATTCTTTAGTGATGCCATGGCTTACATCACTTGTATTATGTGAGAATAAATATGAGCCCTTAGATCGTGGTTGGTGGGATTGAATGTAGATCATTGGATGTATTTTGTAACTACTACATATACATCCCCACCCCATTTCATTAAGGGCACATGAAGAGAATTGGAGAGTGAGAAATTTTCTTGTAATAAAGAGAGAAAAAATAGAGTAAAATATTCTTCTTCTTCTTCTTATATCCTCAATCACTTGTAATAGACTTATTTCATATCTATTAATACAAGTGTTTTGTTGATTCTCCTTCATTATTATTATGTATTCATCTATAGAGGGGTGAATCACCTAGCCAAGGCTAGGGGGTAAGTTTGTTTTAAAAGAAAAACATGGTCAAGTTTTTAATTCTTTAAAAGCTTTGTGCCTA
This sequence comes from Lonicera japonica, assembly GCA_021464415.1. Classification (NCBI taxonomy): domain Eukaryota; kingdom Viridiplantae; phylum Streptophyta; class Magnoliopsida; order Dipsacales; family Caprifoliaceae; genus Lonicera; species Lonicera japonica. The sequence continues at coordinate 84,880 of JAKCWG010000267.1, read as the reverse complement.
GTATTTTTAAATAATTATGCTTCTCATCTATTAATAATAGTCCATAATATTTGATGGCTTAAAACCCCATAAATATTATGGAACCTCCATTTTAATCTCTTTTGCCTCCTTATGCCATGTATATGGAGTTCTTTGGTGATTAATGGACATGTTTAGTACATAAATGATACATAGACTATTCATGCCATGTATGATTAGTACTAGTTAAACCATTTATATACAAACAAAGTATTTCAAGTAAGCAGATATTATTTTACAATCACCATTATAAATGGATGACTATGCTTTTTTATATAAAATTATAAAGTTTTATTTCAAATATGGTCACATCTTATGATTTAGTGTAAAGTAAAGTTTTATTTTTCCTTGTCACCTACAACACTTAAACATATTGTGTGCCTATATTTGAAGACTCTCTTGTTGACCTTCAAGTCACTAATCTTGTTTTGATAATAACAATATATTTAATCTTGTGTAATTTAACGAAGTTGATGTTTTAAGTGATAGCCACTATAATTGATCTCACGATGACAAAATCAAAAAGCCGGAATAAAGATCATTCACCTACAAAGTTGTACGCTTTCAATATCTCACACATCACAAAGTCTTCATGATCAATGCTCTATCAATGGCACCTCTATGATGAATAATAAGCCAGGGAAGAAAAGAAATCATGATACAATCAAAGCCCTCGAAGACTCATTAGTTTCTATTTGAGTGAGTGTTTTAGTTACCTTGTAAAGGTTCATGTTTGATTCTCAATATAGCTCATATACTTTATTTTTAAACAACTAAATTGATCAAAACTAAGTTTCCTCAAGATCTTTTCAAAACACACATTCTAATAAAAATTGGTTTTAAAATTAATTCATATTTAATTTTAAATGATCTTATTTGAAGCTCTAACAAAAATAAGTGTCTTAGGAACCTATATTTTACATTCCTTAAGCATTAAAAGTGGTTTTAGAGCTTATTTGCAAAAGTGAAAAAATTGGAGTTTTAGCCTGATGATCAGTGCTCATCAGTCGACTAAGCAAAGAGGCTCAGTCGACTGAGGCTCACTCAGTCAACTAATGAGCCTTGCTCAGTCGACTGATGGCCCAGATTATAGCCGTTGGAGTTCTGACTTTTTACCATTTTTGGCACCAAACTCTTACCAACTCCCTCCAACGGCCATATGATATCTTAGACTGTATATACACCTTTTAAGACTTATTTAAACACTCTTGAATCATTCCTATACTATTCTCTTCATCTACATTCATTTTTAAATATTCAAGAACATTGTTTTTGATCAATCATCTTTATTTTGAGCTATATTTTGTTGATCATATTTGATATCTCTTAGTGTGAGCTTAAATTGTAATCTCCATACACTTGAGAGCTATTGTACATTGGTGTTAGCCACCAAATCTTTTCGTACAAACATTAAGAGAGGTTTATCTCTTAAGATAGCAAGAGTGAATTCTTGTGTGAGTATTGAGAGAGATTCAATACTTGTAAGAGTGTGTGAGAAGAATACACTTGTAGAGGTTTGATCTTCACCTGGAAGAAGATCGATTATAGTGGAATTTCTCGGGGTACTAACCGAGCGCGGAAGTAGGGGCTAACAAGCCGAACCGTGTGGACAAAAAGTCTTCGACTTTGATCGGTTTAATCTTTCTTTCTCTTGAACTCTTATATTGTGTTATTTGCACATTGTGATTGGAATTATCTTTATTTCTTGTTACTTGATTGATATAGACATCGAATATTTTTAAATTGATTTTAAAAATCCCATTAAGTTTTAAAAGCCCTATTCACCCCCCCCCCCTCTAGGGTATTTTCCAACCTACATCTCTAATTGTTTATTTGTCTCCTTAAATGTGGTGTTTGTCTTCCCTCATAAGGTAGCCTAGTAAAGTTGGATTGGTTGTATTTCCTCGAAATCTTTTACCGCCAACATCTAGACTTCTAAATGAGAAGTACAATATGCAACTCAATAAGGAGAATGAATGAGCTGAATTGGATTCATAAACCATGGTTCCCAATAAATAACAAATAAACCCCCAAAGCCTTCGCTTTCCTTTAAAACGAGAATATTCTCATAACTTTAAGTTTTGTTTTACACATTTCTTCACAAAGCAATTCATAACAATTTTAATTAATCAATAATTACTATATAAACACGTGATCTACAAAAGCTTTAGTTCCCTCCCTGTGGTTCGACACTCGGACTTCCATAAGTCTATATTACAACTTAACCGCCTACACTTGGGTGTATACGATTGCACTATTTCACGCGCGTCACTTAGGTTTCGTTTGATTCAGGTATTAAGATCAGTAGAACTAATAATACTAATATTAATAGTACTAAACTATTAATCCTGGTATTAATTTAATACCAATATCATGTTTGATTTATGCAGTATTAATAGTGGAATATCTCATGCTGATATTAATACAATGTTTGGTTATGTAACTCATATGGGGGATTATATTTTGAAATAACAAAAAAATATTATTATTATTTTGGAATACCATGTTATGATAATAATAATAATAATAATAATAATAATAATAATAATAATAATAATAATAATAATAATAATAATAATAATAATAATAATAATAGTGGTGGTGGTGGTGGTGGTGGCATTTTTGAAATATTATAGCAGTAATGGCATTTTTGAAAATATATGGTTTATTTTTCTTAATCTCGGATAAACAATACCACATCCCCCTGGTATTAAATTATACCACAAAGAGATGTATTAAGTTAGTCCCGGCATTAGTAATCACAGCACATTTATGCGAACTAAATAAGGTATTATAAAAAAAGTGATATTAATAATCACATCCCACTGTAGGTCGGAAAATACCCTAGAGGGGGGTGAATAGGGTTTTTAAAACTTGATGGGATTTTTAAAATTAATTTGAAAATGTTTGATGTCTATATCAATCAACCAAACAATAAACAAAGATAAATCCAATCACAAGATGCAAATATCACAAAGTAAAAGTTCAAGAGATAGAAAGATTAAACCAATCAAAGTCAAAGACTTTTTGTCCACACGGTTCGGCTTGATAGCCCCTACTCCGCGCTCGGTTAGTTCCCCGAGAAGTTCCACTAAAACCGATCTCCATCCGGGTGAAGATCAAACCTCTACAAGTGTATCTTTCTCACACACTCTTACAAGTATTGAAATTCTCACAATACTCTCACAAGAATACTCTCTTGCTATCTTAAGAGATAAACCTCTCTTAATATTTAAAAGAAAAGATTTGGTGACTAACACCAATGTACAATAGCTCTATAGTGTATGAAGATTACAACTTAAGCTCACACTAAGAGATATCAAATTTGATCAATAGAATATAGCTCAATATAAAGAAGATTGATCAAAAGCAATGTTCTTGAATCTTGGAAAATGAATGTAGATGAAGAGAATAGTGTAAGAATGATTCAAGTGAGTTTAAATGAGTCTTAGAAGGTGTATATATAGTCTAAGACATCATATGGCCGTTTGGAGGGAGTTGGTAAAAGTTTGGTACCAAAAATGGTAAAAAATCAGAATTCCAACGGCTAGTTTTTGGGCCATCAGTCGACTGAGCAAAGCTCATCAGTCGACTGAGTGGCCATCAGTCAACTGAGTATAGCCCATCAGTCGACTGATGGAGTCCACTGGTCTGAGGCCAGTTTTGCCAAAAATCCAATTTTTCACACTTTTGTATTTTAGCTCTAAAATCAATTTTGAGGCTTGGGGAAGTTAAAATATAGGTATCCAAGACTTCTAGTATAGTTTTTGCATAAAAAATGATTCATACAAATTTATAGAGAATTTTAAAAGAATACTAGTTTTCGGTAAATTTTGTTTTTAAAAACAAAAATAGTTTTGATCAATCTTCTCATGGTTAAAGCATTCTATGAGCTATATAATTTTGAACAATGATATTCTTTACATAAAATCTAAGCACTCACAATAATGAACATAAATGAATCTTCGAGATCTTAGATTGTATTTTCGATTCTTTTCTTCCTTGGCTTTTGCACTTCATAGAGATGCCATTGAAGATGTGTTGACAAGAGTAGAGTGAGATGTAAAGCTTTGATTTGCCATACTTTGTAGACGAATGATCTTGATTCTGGATTTTCGGTTAAGTCCACGTGTAATCAATTTTATTGTGGCTATAATTTAAAACATCAACTAAGTTAAATTACACAAGATTAAGTTTATTGTTATTATCAAAACAAGATTAATGACTTTTAAGTCAACAATCTCCCCCTTTTTGATGATGACAATAAATTAATGTGTGTTTGCGATTATGAACATTAGTTGAGTTTTCTCAAAGGGAAAACTCCCCCTCAAACTATGCATTAAAAAGAATATAATAGGCATGCATAATAGGTTGTAAACATCATAATTGAAACATCAAACCTTAACTAAGTTTAAACCAAATACAAAGAGTTAGGCATATGAAAACTAAACATAAAACATCTGAAAACTAAAGTTTAAAAAAAGTTCTTAATAAAACTAAAAAAAGTTCAAAGAGTGTGTACCAACTAATAAAACTCTTTGTTATCACCAAAAAGAGTGTGTACCAAGCACTCTAACACACTTATTTCTCTTGCCCCTTTGTTATCACCAAGGAGAGAGAGTCCAAACTTCTACTCTTACGGATCGGAAAAACATGCTCCGGATTAGAGAAGAAAAGCTTCCTCATGGGTCTTGCGGCCATTCTCCCCGATTAAACCTTGGTCCACATGATACGGGTTCCAAATCGGAAAAACATGCTCCGGATGGTAGATCGTGAAGAAAAGCGGCATTATGAGGATTTGACGATCTTAATGCGATTGAGAAGTAGCGGTTTGATGTTAGATTTGAGAGTGCTTGAACTTCACCTCCTTGAATACGTCTTCTTCATTAGAGGATTGTCTTCTTGAGAAGTAGTGGTTTGAGGGATTTCAGATCACTTTCACACCCGTCTTCTTCTTCTTCTCACCCCTTCTTCGGATGAGCCATCACCTTCATCACCACTTTCATCACCACTTGCATCTCGATCTCGAGGATCATTGGGGGTCCATTGTCCATAAACCAAGTTGTATTTCATCAAGCGAATCACTTTGGCGCTATATGTCTCCTCACTAGTGGGAATGATAACATCGACCTCGTCTTCAAGTCGGATGTTGTAGAATTTGAACAGTTGAGTGAGGGCCATTCCATAGACCAACCCTTGCCTTTTTCGATTAGTGATCTCAAGGAGATGATGAAACATTAGACTAGCATAGTCCAACCTATGTCCCATGATAATTGCCCATACCAAAAATACCTCCAATGCATTGAGTGACGCACGGCTACCACGCCTTGGGATAATCGAATACCCTAGGATTGAGTGTATGAGACGAGCATCGAGTTTGAGCATTGCGGCTTTGATTTCTCCTTGCATATTACGAAATCTGCGCTTGAGTATAACACCTTTTGCAGCATTCTTGTTAAAACTGAGAAGATCCCCAAAGTTGGAGGGAACTTCCGTTATGTTATCAACCGGGAATCCAAAAATTTCAGCCAATTCAGCTTTGTTAAAACTAATTCGTTGCCCATTCAGAAGGGTAACAAGACGGGCCTTGTTAGGACGCCCATTGTCAAGAATCGGATGATGTAGATTAGCATAGAATAGCCGTATGAGCCGAGGGTACACATTTTCACGAATATTTAAAAAGTTTATAATCCCTTGATTTTGAAATAGTCCAGCAACATTCAAACCATTAGAAGCGAATAGTTGAAAGTTGAATTGTTTACCTTCGACGATGGCCCGTGTCGAATAGTCGTTGTTAAACTTTGCTTCCGCCTCATCAGAGATGAACAAGGGTGGTAGTGGAGCTTGAGATGGTTGAGCCGATGATGTACCAACTTGTGGTACGCTCTTTCGTGGGCGACGTGAGCGAGATGGTTGAGACATTTTGATGAAGATTGGTGAAAGAAGTAGATTTGAAAAATTAGGGTTCTTAGGGAATTTGAAGATTTTGGGGTGAAAATATGTGTGATTTAAGGGAATATTTAGGAAATTGGTTAACGGGAATAATGGGATGAGTTTTGTAAAGAAATTTGGTGTTTGGTAGAGATTTTTGGTTGAGGAATGTTTAATAGTGGCTAGGGTTAGGGTTTGAGAGAGATTGAGATGGGTTTGAGAGATTTGAGATGAAATAGAGGAGATTTGGGGTTGATTTGATGTTGGAAGTGAAGGATTTTTGGTTTAGAATGGGTTTTGAAGAACAAAATGGAGTATGGATGATTGTTCTTGAGGTTAGGAAGGGTGGAGGAGTGAGTTTTCTCGAAATGAAGGGAAAACAGGGAAAAATAAAAGAAAATAGAGTAACTGTTGTTCTGCACTGCTCAGTCGACTGATGGTCCTTAATCAGTCGACTGATCACCCAATCTGTCTTGACTTTCTTGTTTTGAGCATTGAAAGCCCTAAACACCTAGAAATAGTAACTTTACAACATTTGAGCTACAAAAATGATATTAGTACATCAAGTAACATGTAATGGAAGTACTAAGTACAAGAATTCTTAATTTATATTTAGCCAAATAATTGCACAATTTTGTATGCTTTAGAGACAAGCATTAAGGATCAATGTACATGAAAATTTTGGTCAACTAGATATCACATGCTCTAGTCATACCAATTTCACGTCGAATAGTGCTAAAGCGATCATCGGGAAGTGGTTTAGTGAAAATATCCGCAAATTGCGATTCGGTGCCAACGAATTCAATATCAACATCACCTTTTTGCACATAATCACGAATAAAATGATATCTTATCTCAATGTGCTTAGTACGTGAGTGTTGTATGGGGTTCTTGGTCAAGCTAATAGCACTTGTGTTGTCACATTTAATGGAAATGTGGCTAAGACTTAACCCGAAGTCTTCTAGTTGTTGTTTAATGTATAAAGTTTGAGCACAACAATTTCTGGCCGCCACATATTCGGCTTCGGCCGTTGAAAGGGCCACCGAGTTTTGTTTCTTGCTTGACTAAGATACTAGTGCGTGTCCTAAGAAATGACAAGTGCCACTAGTGCTTTTCCTATCGATTTTGCAACCGGCAAAATCCGCATCGGAATAACTAATCAAGTCAAAGGAGTTTTCTCTTGGGTACCACAAACCCAAAGAACTAGTACCGGAAAGATAACGAAAAATCCGTTTTACGGCAAGTAGATGTGACTCTTTAAGATCCGCTTGGAATCGTGCACAAAGACATACACTAAACATAATATCCGGCCTAGAGGCCGTCAAGTATAATAGACTACCGATCATACCTCGATATTTCTTGATGTCTACGCTCTTACCGATTTCGTCTTTGTCGAGCTTCAAATTGGAACTCATAGGAGTGCTCATTGATTTTGCACCTTCCATGTCGAATTTCTTCAAGAGCTCCTTCACGTACTTCTCTTGATTGATGAAGATGCCTTCTTTGCATTGCTTTACTTGTAGTCCAAGGAAGTAGTTCATTTCTCCCATCATACTCATTTCAAATTCCTTTTGCATACATGAGGAAAAGTCCTTGCAAAGATTTTCGTTAGTAGAACCAAATATAATATCATCAACATAGATTTGTACAAGTAGCATGTCATTGTCTTGATTTTTAATAAATAAAGTAGTATCAATTTTGCCTCTAACAAAACCATTGTTAATCAAAAATGAGCTAAGTCTATCATACCATGCTCTAGGTGCTTGTTTTAAACCATATAATGCTTTTGATAACTTAAACACATAATTCGGATAAACATGATTTTCAAAACCGGGAGGTTGTTTCACATAAACTTCCTCTTCAATAAAACCATTCAAGAAAGCACTTTTCACATCCATTTGATATAGTTTAAAATTCTTAAAACATGAATAAGCAAGTAGCATGCGAATAGCTTCTAGACTTGCAACGGGTGCATATGTTTCTTCATAATCAATGCCCTCCTCTTGATTGTATCCTTGGGCAACAAGTCTAGCTTTATTTCTAACAATTATACCACTTTCATCTTTTTTGTTACGAAATACCCATTTAGTACCTATGATAGTATGATTATTAGGTTTGGGAACAAGTGTCCACACTTTATTTCTCTCAAATTGATTGAGCTCCTCTTGCATAGCCATCATCCAAGATTCATCTTGTTCGGCTTCAATGATGTTTTTAGGCTCATATTGAGAAACAAATGCCACATTATTGCATATATTTCTTAAGGAAGATCTAGTCATAACTTTACTAGATGGCTCTCCAAGAATTTGATCAATAGGGTGGTTGGACACAAATTTCCAACTCCTAGGCAAATCATTCGATTCTTGCTCGGTTTTGTTTTCTAACTCCTTAGGAGAAGCTTGAGCATTTGATGGTTCTTCCTTAGATGTATCATTAATTTGAATATCCGAAATCTTTTGAATAATTTCAACATCATCATAGGAATGTACTTTGGGTGAGAAATGATTTGACTCATCAAATACAACATGCATAGACTCTTGGACTACTAAACTTTTCTTGTTATAGACTCTATATGCTTTACTATTAGTGGCATACCCAAGAAAAATTCCTTCATCTGATTTTGCATCAAATTTACCCAAGTGATCACGATCATTTAAAATAAAGCATTTGCAACCAAAAACCTTAAAATATGCAATATTTGGTTTCTTGTCATTCCATAATTCATAAGGTGTCTTATCTAGCTTTTTACGAATGATAGTACGATTAATCACATAGCATGCGGTGTTAACGATTTCCGCCCATAAATATTCCGGTAAAGAATGTTCATTTAGCATAGTCCTAGACATCTCTTGAAGAGATCTATTTTTCCTCTCAACAACACCATTTTGTTGAGGAGTTCTAGGTGCCGAAAAATTATGATCAATACCATGCTCATCACAAAAGTTCTCAATATCAACATTGTCAAATTCTCTACCTCTATCACTTCTAACATGCACAATAGAAACACCCTTTTCATTTTGAATTTTTCTACAAAACTTAGCGAAAACATGAGGAGTTTCACTTTTGTGGGTGAGAAAGAACACCCAAGTGAGTCTAGTGTAATCATCAACAATAACAAGAGTGTACAATTTGCCACCTAGACTAGCAACCGAAATAGGACCAAATAAATCAAGATGCAACATATCAAGTGGTTTAGATGTAGTAATGTCCCTTTTAAACTTGAAAGAAGATTTGTGTTGTTTACCAAGTTGACATGCATCACAAACTTTATCTTTAACAAATTTGGTTTTAGGCAATCCTTTAACAAGCTCTTTCTTAGACAAAGCATGAATTAAATCCATATTAGCATGTCCTAGTCTCCTATGCCACAACCAAGATACATCATTTATAGCGGATAGGCATTTAACATCTTGTTGTGATAAATCATCAAGCTCAAGAGTGTACACATTGTTAGTTCTATATGCAACAAGTAGAATGGAATCATCAATAACATTTTTAACAATGCAACGATCGGATTTAAAAATAACTTCATAACCCTTATCACATAATTGACTAATGCTAAGTAAATTATGCTTCAAACCATCAACTAATAGAACATTATCAATGCACTTAGAATACTTACCAACCTTACCTATACCGATGATTTTGCCCTTGGCGTTGTCTCCGAAAGTCACATTCCCTCCTTGCTTGGGAATTAGACTTAAGAAATTGTTCTTATCTCCCGTCATGTGCTTTGAGCAACCGCTATCCAAGAACCACTTGGTTTTGCTACCCTTGGCTTTCAAGCACACCTACACCATGACTTTGAGTAACATCTCCTCTGGTACCCAAAATGTGTTGGGTCCCTTTGGGTTAGCAAACATAATGGTTCCTTTTGGAACCCAAGCAAGCTTCCTCTTAGGGAAACTTTCATTTCGATAGAAACAGTGATCCACATAATGAGTGTTTCTACCACAATATGAACAAAGATGAGTGGGATCATGAGGTGTGTATGTTTTGAAAAAGTTTTTGTAATCCTTTTGGTTGTCAATTTGGTTATAACCCAAATCGGCTTTGTCAAATACGCATCTTTGCATTCCTAATAGTTTATCCAAATTGTCCCTTCCATTGGTGAATTTGGCTAAGCTATTAGTTAGGTCATCCACTTGATCTTTCAATTTGATGTTTTCTACTACAAGTGTGTTTGGAATTTCCTTTTCTTTTCCTTTCTTCAAAGTTTTGATTTCATTTTTCAAAACTATGTTTTCTTTTTCAAATGTTTCACACTTGTTAGAAACTATCAAATTTTCCTTTTTGAGGCTTGCATATCCTTTAGATAAATTTTCAAATTTGCTATGCAATTCTTCAAACATTTCATATAACTCATCATAATCATTTTCATCATGAGCATCATCATTCATAGAAATATTATCATCACTAAATGAGTTATAAATAGAGTCTACATCATCGTCTCTTGCCATGAGGCAAAGATTTGCCGTCTCCTCGTCACTAGAGTCGGCATCGGACTCACCCTCTTCGGAATCACTCCAAGTTCCCTTGAGGGCATGCCTTACTTGCTTGAAGGCTTTATCTCTTTTATCTCTTCTCTCATTTCTTCTAACCGGATAATTGGTTTTGAAATGTCCCAGTTCATGACAATGGAAACATTTCTTGACTTCTTCATTTTCAACTCTTGGTTGAATTGATCGATCATTGTTCCTCTTTGATGAAGAACCAAAGTTGTTCCCTTTTTCTTGAAACTTCTTCTTCTTGGCTAGAAATTTCATGAAGTTTCTAGAGAGGAGAGCCATGTCATCATCAAAGCCCATTGTCCCTTCATTATCCTCTTGTTGATTTGCCTCGAGAGCAAGAGTCTTCTTGGCTTTTGAATCAACTTCTTCTTCTCTCTCCAATTCCTTCTCGTGGGTTTTAAGTGAACCCAATAGTTCATCCATGCTTAGCTTTTTAAGATTTTTGGCTTCTTGAATAGCCGTTACTTTGGGTCTCCACTTCTTGGGAAGAGTTCTAAGAATCTTTCGGATTTTGTCTTCATTGGAGTAAACCTTTCCAAGAAGATCTAAAACATTAGTAATAATGGAGAACCTACTATACATGGAAGCAAGTGATTCATTAGGCTCCATTTCGAAAAGCTCATAATCATGAACAAGCATATCTATATTGTCATCCTTGACTTGTGAGGTTCCTTCATGAGCAACCTCTAATTTGTCCCATATTTCTTTTGCGGTTTTACAACTAGAAATTTTGTTGTATTCATCCATAGTTAATGCACAATGTAGAGAATTTAAGGCTTTAGCATTAAATTGAATTTTCTTAATGTCATTCTCATCATAATCGGAAATTGATTTAGGAGTGACATTACCCCTTTCATCGGTTTTGGTAATCTCATAGGGTCCAATGAGTGTAACCCTCCATTGTTCAAAATCACTAGCTTGAAGAAAAGTACACATGCGATTTTTCCAATAGCTATAATTTTTGCCATCAAATAGAGGTGGCCTAGTGGTTGAAGAACCTTCGTTAAGTCCGGTTCCTTGATAGATAGACATGATCGTAAACTCTAAGATTGTAAAATCAAAACAAGAGTACAACCTCTGATACCAATTGTGAGGATCAAGCGCTTACCACTGCGCCAAAAGCTATAGCTGTTAGCGAAGGCGCAACTTTATTTCCTTATACCCAACGACCATTAGAGCGCCATGGCATTAGATAACCTGCACACCGGATATACCCTCCGGATTCACCACGGAGAGGAGCGTAATTGTGGATTTACCTCCAACAATCCCCCCCCCACAATGGTGCGCCCCAGGTATCGAACCCGTGATCTCCTCTGATACCAATTATGAGTCGGAAAATACCCTAGAGGGGGGTGAATAGGGTTTTTAAAACTTGATGGGATTTTTAAAATTAATTTGAAAATGTTTGATGTCTATATCAATAAACCAAACAATAAACAAAGATAAATCCAATCACAAGATGCAAATATCACAAAGTAAAAGTTCAAGAGATAGAAAGATTAAACCAATCAAAGTCAAAGACTTTTTCTCCACACGGTTCGGCTTGATAGCCCCTACTCCACGCTCGGTTAGTTCCTCGAGAAGTTCCACTAAAACCGATCTCCTTCCGGGTGAAGATCAAACATCTACAAGGGTATATTTCTCACACACTCTTACAAGTATTGAAATTCTCACAATACTCTCACAAGAATACTCTCTTGCTATCTTAAGAGATAAACCTCTCTTAATGTTTGAAAGAAAAGATTTGGTGACTAACACCAATGTACAATAGCTCTATAGTGTATGAAGATTACAACTTAAGCTCACACTAAGAGATATCAAATTTGATCAATAGAATATAGCTCAATATAAAGAAGATTGATCAAAAGCAATGTTCTTGAATCTTGGAAAATGAATGTAGATGAAGAGAATAGTGTAAGAATGATTCAAGTGAGTTTAAATGAGTCTTAGAAGGTGTATATATAGTCTAAGACATCATATGGCCGTTTGGAGGGAGTTGGTAAAAGTTTGGTACCAAAAATGGTAAAAAATCAGAATTCCAACGGCTAGTTTTTGGGCCATCAGTCGACTGAGCAAAGCTCATCAGTCGACTGAGTGGCCATCAGTCAACTGAGTATAGCCCATCAGTCGACTGATGGAGTCCACCGGTCTGAGGCCAGTTTTGCCAAAAATCCAATTTTTCACACTTTTGTATTTTAGCTCTAAAATCAATTTTGAGGCTTGGGGAAGTTAAAATATAGGTATCCAAGACTTCTAGTATAGTTTTTGCATAAAAAATGATTCATACAAATTTATAGAGAATTTTAAAAGAATACTAGTTTTCGGTAAATTTTGTTTTTAAAGACAAAAATAGTTTTGATCAATCTTCTCATGGTTAAAGCATTCTATGAGCTATATAATTTTGAACAATGATATTCTTTACATAAAATCTAAGCACTCACAATAATGAACATAAATGAATCTTCGAGATCTTAGATTGTATTTTCGATTCTTTTCTTCCTTGGCTTTTGCACTTCATAGAGATGCCATTGAAGATGTGTTGACAAGAGTAGAGTGAGATGTAAAGCTTTGATTTGCCATACTTTGTAGACGAATGATCTTGATTCCGGCTTTTCGGTTAAGTCCACGTGTAATCAATTTTATTGTGGCTATAATTTAAAACATCAACTAAGTTAAATTACACAAGATTAAGTTTATTGTTATTATCAAAACAAGATTAATGACTTTTAAGTCAACACCCACTTTTTAATACTCGAATCAAACAAGGACTTAAAGTTCTAAATTCGTTACGTTGAACAAATGTCACTCTTAATGAGTTTCGAACCATATTCATTACATAATTAAATGTGTTTTAATCATTTTACTAAGTACTGCCACAAGGATTTGATGTGATTTTTATTAATTTGAGTTTAATGTGTTTTAAAATACGATAAGTTGTGCTTGTCAATAGGTCGATATTGTGGTTGGTCTTAATAAATTTAGAGGTTTTTTGTCTCCACCTAAACATCAGAGTCGGCCCTAGGGTAGGGCAAGTAGGACGACTGCCCAAGGCCAAAAAATAAGGAGGGGTGCTAATTTTTTTTTATGTGTATATCAATATATGTATGTATATATAATATTTTAATATATACATATATGTTAAAAAATATTTAATTAATAAGGTATATTTTCAAGAAAACAATTGAAATTTTTTCAATCAATATTTGGATTTTTGTTTGATACAATTATGTAACAAAGTTAGTTTCATTGGATGATGATGAATCAAGAATATCTTGCATAAATCTTGAAAATCCCTTAATAGTTGATGTTTTTCATGTTAACGAAAAATACTTGTGTTTGGAATTACAAGTATTGCAATTAATGTTGCCAAATGAATCGTATAAAACAAATGAATTATAGACATTCACTAAAATTATAGAGATTGCAAAAAAAAAATATGAATATATTTTCTCATATAATGCTTGTTTATAAGCTATGTATTATTGACTTTACATGTGACTGTGACACCTATGAAATGAAGTTTTTCTGAATTGAAAGTGTTAAAATCTTACTTGTGACCCACCCCGAGTCAAGATAGATTAAAAGGAATAGCAATTTTATACATTAAAAATGGCATCTCATAAATCTTACCGATGGAGATATAATTGATGGTTTTACTACTAAAAATGCAAGAAAAACAATCATTTTAAATGATTGTTTTGGTTGAAATTCCATTATTACTTTTATTTATTTGTACGTTTTAGCATGTGGTGTTAGCATCTAGAAACGTTTGTAATATGAAAGCACATGAAGACCGAAGATAAAGCATATAAGTGCTTGAATTATTCGTTGTATTTGTTTTGATAGCATGTAAACTTGTATATTTTGAAATGAAACTTGTAAATACTTTGAATTCTTAATCATAATGTGTTTTTGGTAGAATATAAATTATTTTTATTGAAATAAAATTAATTTATTTTTCTAACATAAAAAAATTAATATATTTATTTATAAGATTAGTATCATTTTAAAATTTCGCTCGGAGTTTAAAAATGGTCAAGACCGACTCTGCTGAACATGACCTTGTAAACTCTAAATTAATGTTTTCCAAATTCCTATAAGAGTTGATTTATTATTGGGTTTTGTTAAGGGTAAATTCGTAATCGACTCATTTATCATTTTGTGTTAAATGGTTGAATTCGATAATCCCATGAATTTGTTAAGTGTTCATCCATTATCTTGTAATTTTGTATTAATTTGTGTCATGGTATCATACGATGTATACTTATAGGGCGTGTTTGTTACGCCGGATAGGAAAGGGGGATAGGATTATATTTTCCTATCCCGTGTTTGGTGTCGACTAGGATTGGATAAGTAGTGGGATTCCTAATCCGATTGAGACTTCTTATCCTACAACTTACGGGATTAAGCAATCCCACCTTGAGGGGTGGTATTACGTTGTACGGTTCCTACGGGATAATGAAACGAAAAAAAAATTCTACTTTACCGTTCAATACCCTGGCCGCAAGAGGCGAGAGAGAGAGGGGCAGGACGCTGAGAAAAGAGACGAAACAGAGGAGACATAGCAGGTTTGTTAAAGTTCTTCTTTTTCTTCTTCTTCTTCTTCTTCTTCTTTATAATATCTTATTTTTTATTATATATGTGCTTTTATGTGTATATATAAAGATGTGTATGTGCTTGTATGTATATATATAAAGCTATGTGTATCTGCTAATATACAGCAGCAGTACGGATTAAAGTTGAAGGCTTGATGCTTTTGGTTGTTTTTTAGTAGTCAGCAAAAGGAGGACCATCATTTATATACAAATATTTATTATAAACCATAAATAATAAAAATCTAGTTTTCAAAAACTTTGAAGGAAAAAAAAAACAATGACTAAGAATAGGAGGAAACAATGAAAGAAAAATCAATAAATTGTGTTTTAGAAATTTTGGTGCAAAACTTAGAGCCCTTTCTATCTAATTACATTAGCTTAATTAATTGTCCAGTTTAGACCATTATTACCGGAGGTATGTGAATCCAATTCACTCGGGATGTTTGTGTTTAAAGTAGCTAGTATTATTGATTTTTGCATTAACTCGCTCTTATTATTAAGATGATACAAACATTATATTACAACGTGTATTTAATTGCTAATTTCATACTCTTGGAGAGGAAGTTATACTAACATTGTTATTCTAATAACTAATGCTTAAACTTTGAATATATTAATTATCACTACTTTTTCCTATCTCACAAGTAGTAAGCTCTATACTGCTATTTTAATAGTTGAGTTTTTCAAATTTAATCCAGTTATACGTTTTGTCATATTTTATAATATATAGTCATATAGAACATCAATATATATATATATATGGATAAAGCATAGTCATTAGAGAAGGTCCACCAATGTTTAAATTGACAGTGTCTTGCTTTGTACCTGTATTGTATCATTCTTGAATTCGAGATATAGGGTTCTTCCTCTACAATAATTTATTTTACTCTAATGAGGCTGTTTTCCATAATAATGAATATATATATATATATATATATATATAAAATAAGAGGTAGGAAATAGAGTGTAATGAGTACACTTTCTTTACTCTTGATAACTCTGAAAGGCACACCCCTAGCTCTTTATATCAAAATGATATTACTAATGAAATTTATAGATTGTTTCCATGCTTAGTCGATCTTCTTTTTAGATAACTCTAGCTATTATAGAGCCAAGGAAAATTTTATTCGTTCAAGCTATTTGTGAACCTGGCTTTTTAGAAATGCTGGTATATATCTTGTATCCTAGGCATGGGTTTGGCATTTTTAATATTAATTTTATAATGAACACCATAATGTATAGTTATAGGAAATAATTTATGCTATGGTTTCCAAAGGATTTAACTTGAAATAATATTGGATTTAACTTCATTCGAATTTATTTTAGAATAAATACTAGATCAAAATTTTATTAGGAAATAGTTATAGGAAATAGAATTGCTAATCTTTTTTTTATTTTTTTTACCTTTTATAAAACTCTATTATATTATTAGATTATTTTTATTTACAAAACTAATATAAACCCAAAGTAGGGGCTTATTGTATTAGATTTGTCTATTATTGGCTTGATAAAAAAAATATGTTTTGATACGTGTCTTACATTTTAAATTTTTTAGATATGGATTTTGATGAAGATGAGATCATTGTACACATGATGTTCCAGCAGTGGGTGAATATGGTTGTTGTGGGATATATATTATTTATGTTTACATATGCTAATGCATGTACGCACTACCAAAAATATGTACTAAAGAATAGAACTTTTGTTGGAACTGAGACGAGAACAGAAAACATAAATCGTTTGATTCGTGGGAATGACGTGACTTGTATAGAACAACTTAGAATGAATAAGCGCACTTTTGGAATTTTGTGTGAACTCCTTTGTACAACTAGAAAACTGAAAGAATCAAGAGACGTTATGTTTTAAGAACAAATGGCAATGTTCCTTTACATAATTTCTCATCATTTCAAGAATAGAGTCACTAAGCACTTTTTTCGAAGGTCGGGAGAGACAATTAGTTGACATTTTAATGCAGTCTTAAATGATGTGCTATGGTTAAAAGGGATTTTACTTAAAGCACCAGAGCCGATACTTGATAATTGTCCAGACGATAGATGGAAATGGTTTAAGGTATACAACATTTTTTTTCCTCTTATTGAATTATTACAGCAATTTAAATCGATACTAAAGTATTTGATTTTTTGTATTGGTCTAGGGTTGCTTAGGAGCATTAGACGGGACACATGTTAGGTTGAATGTTCCGGAAGTTGATAAACCAAGATACCGAACAAGAAAGGGGGAAATTGCAACTAATGTCTTAGGGGTATGTGGATGTGACATGAAGTTTATATATGTTTTACCAGGTTGGGAAGGTTCGGCATCTGATTCTAGAGTTTTACGAGATGCAATAAGTAGGAAGAAAGGACTAATAGTTCCTACGAGTAATATCTCAAGTAAAAAAAACCTTGTTCTACACATAATTGAACAATTACAATAATTATAACTCTACTAAGTATGATATTTTTCATGGTAGGTTACTACTATCTAGTTGATGCTGGATACACAAATGGAGAAGTATTTCTTGCCCCTTATAAAGCAACTCGTTACCATTTATCGGAATGGGAAGAGGGAAGATTAACACCAACTACTCATGAAGAGTACTTTAACATGAAACATTCTAGAGCTAGAAATATCATAGAGAGGTGTTTTGGACTCTTAAAAAAACGTTTGGCTATTCTTAGGAGTCCGTCATTTTATCCTATTAAAACACAATGCCGAATAATTTCTGCATGTTGTCTTTTGCACAACCTCATAAGAAGAGAGATGCCCGTAGATCCACTAGAAGAACTAATGAATGAGACAAATGCCAGAGATTCAACAGAGGCGCAGGAGATGGAGGGACCCCCTCACATAATTAGCAGCATTGAATCATCTAACCAATGGACTGAGTGGAGGGATAATTTAGCCAAACATATGTTCGATGAATGGCAGGCTAATAGAAATGAATGATATATTTATGTTGTCTTATTTTTCTATTTCTAGTTTGGATCAATATTTAAAAATAAATAAATTAATGCATTGTTTTAATTTTAGACATTATTTGGGATTCTTATGTTTTGATGTATTTCTCTTTCAAAATGATTTATGAATATTCTATTTTATTATATTCACTTTGGATCAGTATTTTGACTTGTTATATCTTTCCATTGTTGATGAAATATGTTGCATTGCTAGGAATGGAAAGAGAAGTTACACAAACTAAAGGAAAAGGAAAATCTAGAGATCGCGTACATGGACAAAGTTAGAGGAAGAATACTTAGTAAAAATACTAAAGGACCTTGTTAGGCGGGGATACAATCGTGATAATGGCTTTAAACCTGGCACTCATTCAGAAGTTGAAAAAAGGTTGGAAGAAAAAATCCCCGGTTGTGGTATTAAAGCAAACCCACACATCGAGTCAAAGATGAAAGTGTTAAAGAGACATTACAATTTAGTGTCTGAAATGTTGGATCATACAGGATTTGGATGGAACGAAACTTTGAAATGTGTGGAAGTTGATACAGACGACCAATGGGAAAGTTATTTAAAGGTATATATCTTACTCTTTTGAAAATTATATATATATATATATATATATATTTAAATGAATCTCTTACATAAATACATATTTATTCCAATTGTATAAACATTTCTTTTTTGTCATTTGTAGAAGGAACCTGCTGCAAGGGGATTGAGAAATAAACCATTCCCATTATTTGATAGGTTGGGGTATATATTTAGAAAAGATCGTGCCACTGGTGTTGCTGCTGAGAGTGCTGCAGATGCATTAGAAGATTTAGATGCTGAAGTAAACGAGAATATCTCTTTAGATGAAAACACTCCAGGACCTTTCACTAACCAAGCTTCCCCGACGAACAACAATAATAGCAAGCGAACGAGGAAGAGGAGCAGTGATGGATTAAGCATAGGCATGCAAGAAATGGCAAGTGTTTTTAAAACTTTTGTTGAGAGTAATAACAAAAATTTTGAAGCCTTCAACGACAATCTCAGGGCAAATTGCTTAGCTAAGAATAGAAAACACGTGCTTGAGGAGCTAAACAAAATAACATCTCTAACTATAACGAATCGTGTTTTTCTAGTTAGGAAAATTGCCGAGCAAGCTGACTACGTGGATATCTTCCTTTTTATGTCAAATGAAGATCGACTAGAGTTTGTAGCCCAACTACTTGAAGAGGGCTCTTAAATTGCTTTCATTTTCTTACAACAGAGAATGCTTGAAAATAATGTTTAGTTTTTATTTAGAATACCATGGATTATATTTTATTTTAAATTTTTAGGTGAAGAGTATGATTATTTATTTTGATACACTATGTATTTTATTTTTGAGTGCATTATGTCAATTTTATATTTATTGTCTTTATTTTATATTCGTGTTTAGAATATTTTATTTTTTATAATCACATTATTTTTGCTATTTATGTGAAGTAAACAAAATTTGAAAATATTATATTTATTTTTCATAATATTAGTAAAAGAATAGTTAAACAAATTATTTTAGGCTAAATAATATTGAAATATATCATTAAGTGATAGTTTTATATCATTTTTCATATGTGAGTAAAAATGACAAGTTGAAAAGGTATGTTAAGAAATTAAATAAATATTATTTAAAATAATTATCACACAAAAGGGTATATTAGGAAAATTGAACACAAAATTTTCCTATCCAATGCACGCCAAACGCTTATCTAGGATATCCTCTCTTATCTGACCATTTAATCCGAGACAATTCCAAACGCATGGCAGTATTATAACTTATCCGGAAGGCTCTTATCCTATCCTATCCTATCCTATCCTATCCTTTTCCTATCCGACCTTCTTATCCAGCGCGACAAACGCACCCATAAGAATATTAACATTACACATAAATATTATAGTATTCTCAAAATATTTTAAATTATATTATATTTATAATTTTTTGACTCTTTGAATTCATTGAAAAGGCTTTCTAAAATACTATAGTACTATTTACATTATTAAATATCAATCACAAAACCTATAAAATACTATAGTACTATTTACATTATTAAATATTAATCACGAAACCTATAAAATTATACCTAGTATTAAAAATTACTAGATTTGAAATTAAATGTTTTATTTAAAACCACGAAACCTTTTTTTACCCTTGTGTTTAATTTATTTCTTTAATAATTTAAACGGGGTCGCACATTGCGAGAGTGTAGATAAATAAGAAAAGAGGTGACTGAACAACTACGTCCACAAAAGATTAATATATTTACGAAAAGAGGTTCGCGGATTCAGCCTGACCACAATTATTTTGAATTCGTCAGTGTTCGGAGTAAATATGCTTGCGGATTTAGCCTGGCAACAGAGCCGGTGCTAGCTATTTGTAGGTCTTGAGCAAATCTAAAACGATACTCTCTTATAAATAAAAATATATATATATATATATATATATATTATTTTAATGATAAAAATTTTCATAACACACAAAATACATTATAATTGCAAAAAATCCTATAAAATACCTTACAATTAAATATCAAATTCATTCTTATTATTTTAAAATCAGAACGAAAGAAAAAATATTGGTATCCTTCTAATTTTATCTAATAATATGAAAATATTGAGATTGAATATATGATGAAAGATAGGAGAATAGTTAAAGAACTATTTTTCTACACGTAATTAGAACTTTGAAATCCTAAATTTTTTTCTAAAAAAGGTTTCATTATTAATTAAACTAGAAATTAGGTAGAAGGTCTTATTACACATTGACTTTTACCAAAAATCCAATAAATTATATTTTTTTGAATGAAGGGCCTATTTTTAATTGGTAATTAGTGTACGAGGCCTATTTTGTTTTATATTTTAAATGAAGGTATTTGAATAAATTTAAATATCATTTAATTAATAAAAACATGTATATATTACCTAAATTACCCACTCTTTATGAAATTTGCACAAAAATATGGATTGCAAAGTTTATATTGCAGTAAAATATGAACTGCAAAGTTCATATTGCAGTGAAATATGGACTGCAATTTGAACTTTGCACTAGAAATATGGACTGCAAAGTTCACATTGCAGTAAAATATGAACTGTAATATGAACTTTGCACCAAAAATATGGACTGTAAAGTTCATATTGCAGTGAAATATGGACTGCAAAGTTCATATTGCAATCCATATTTTAATGCATATTGGTATTTTTTAGTTTATTTTAAGGGTTGGGATGCCATTTTACAATGAAAAAAAAAGACACATGTCATATTATTAATAAAATAAAAAATAGGCCCTTTTATTTACAAAAGAATTATTTCCTGACTTTAGTGTGAAAATCTTTCTCTAATAAGACCTTTTTTTTAATTGTCCTTTAATTAAAACATTTTATTTTTTTAATATATATATATATATATAAATATTTATACCCTTTTAAAATCTTAAACACCTGAACAATTGCCCTGTTAGCCCTGTCCTGGGCCAGCCCTGCCCGGCAATGACCATAATAATTTTATGGGAAATTCTACTTACACCACTAAAATTTTTGAAAACTACCGCGAGCTGAAATATACCACAAAAGTACAAAAAAGTTATTAAAACACCACAACATACACCACAAAGTACATACTAAATTTTACCACAAAAAGTACACAAAATTTCTTAAAACACCACTTTAATTTTTCCCTTATTTCTCTCTCTCTCTCTCTCTCACTTTCACAATCTCTCTTTCCCATTCACGCTCCTCCGCCGGTCGCTCCTCCGCCGGTCGTCGCTCCACCGCCGGTCATCACTCCGGGTATTCTTTCTCTTATCCCCCATTAATCTTATATTTGTATTGAGATTCCATCCATTAGCCCTAAAAACTTCTCTTATTTCTCTCTCTTTAACATTTATTCTCTTAGACCAAAAAAAGAAAATTCATGCACTCTCCTCCAAGCCCTAACTTTGCTCTATCTTTCTCTGCTCGTCCCATTGCCGCTCATCCTCCGCCTCTCATTCCTCCGCCGCTCGTTCCTTCACGTAAGTTTTTCTCTCATCATTCATTTTTATATTGCTTTAGCTTTTCATGAGTTTTTTTGGGTTTTGTTGGTTTTGAAATGAAAATAGAAATGGAAATATAAATGAAATTATAGATAAAATATAAATAGAATTAAGTTGGTTTCGATTATTGTGGTTCTAGTTTTGGTGGAGATTTTGGTTCTTGGGATTTTGGTGGGTCTATTTGTTGTTAGGCTGATTATGAGAAATAATGAAAGGAGGAAGCAAAAGGATATTGAAAGGTTGATAAGGATTTTGGTAGGTATTTTGTTCCTTTGTTTTAAGTGAGAAATGCTATAATTATAACATATCTTGCGGACACGAATACTTTTACAACCTTTCTTGTTTGTTTTCCATGATGATTTTTGAAGGAAGGGGCTTTAATGATGCATATCACCTATTTGATGAAATGCATGTGAGAAAATTTCCTTCATGAATCTGATCAATTTGAGGAGGGTGAGTGTTCCACCATTTGAGAGAGACATAAGTGTTTTTTTTAAACATTATACTTAGAATATCTCTAATGATAGTACAAAATTAACTTATAAATCATATGTGTTGACTAACTTTTAGAAAAAACTTGGAACACTAAAAAAATTATATGCTCCAATGGTACTTTTGCAAGGTCTTGTGTAAAATTTAAAATAATCAATAAGATTCTAACACATGTTAAATCATTTGTTATTTTAAACATATAGGTCTTATTCTAAAGAATCTTTATGCATGCGTTTAATCTGTGCAAAGTCTTCAATTATAGGTTTTATTCTAAAGATGACCACTCGCAAAGCGCCAACTATGTTAGATAGAACATAAAGGCTATAGTTGAAGAGGAAGATGACCGCTGTGGAGAACAAAGTAATCAAGAAGGTAGTGGAGATAATCGCAATGGAGAAGAAAGTAATCAAGAAATTAGTGAAAATAAACATGAAGCGGCAAAGACAACAAATAAAGTAAAGATGAACATCAAGAAAAAGCTGCAAAAACAAAAATTGAAGAACGTGAATTTGCAACACAACCAACACAGTCCACATGGCCTAAGACGTGTAAAAGCTGCGTCTCAATACAAAGCATGAAGCGATGTCGCGTTTAAATGTTTTGATATGTTGGTTTAACTAGTTTTTTGACTTGGTAAAAACAATAAAAATATTTTTTTTGTAAAATCTAGCGCTTAGATTATGGTTTAATTAGTTTTTTGATTTGGTAACAATAATGAGAATATTTTTTTGGTACCTAGATTTTGTATTAAGTACAAGTGCTTAAATTATGGTTTAATTAGTTTTTGAGTTTGCTTATGGTATATTATTACTTTCTTTTTTGTTAATGGACGAGGTTATATACTAATCGATCCTATGGTAATATATTAACTTGATTTGCATAAAATTGAGATATTAGTTTTGTTTGGAATGTTGATTTATTTTGAAACTTTGTGATTTGCGACAAGATTTTGGAAAATATAAAAAAGCAGTTAACTTTTGCTGAAGTTTTTCATACATCTCGGCACATTATTACTGAAAAAACATATTAAACTCGGCATATAGTTGCCGATTCTTAAAACTCGGCAATGTCCGGCCAACCAAAATGTTTGTTTAAGTACTCTGTTCGGCAAGAAATAGTTTACCGAATTATATACAATTTAATCGGCAAGACATTACCGAAAATATAAGTTAATTTCGTCACAATGATACCGATCTAGCATGTTTCGGTACTGTCTTACTATTATTCAGCCATGTTTGGCCGATATTGTTACCAAAGCTCGGTTGGAAATTGCTGACTTTTGTGCTTATATTCAGCTTTGTGTGACCGAAAACGATGTTCCGTTTTATAAAATAGAACTCTTTTTTACAAGCTTTGAAGGAAGGAAAAGATGAATATATATATATATATATATATATACTCCAATGCACAATGCTTCATTATCAATGTAGATAATTGAATGATTTAGATAATCTTTAAGTTTTTCATCTTCTTCTTCTTCTCTTTTTTGATAAAAAAAATGCTTCATTATCCATGTATATATATGTCTATATATATATGAGGATAAACAATCAATAATCATGAATGAGCAATCACTTACATGGTAAATCTGTTGGTTCTGTGCGAAAAAAGTTTCGAGCCGAGTATTTGCGCGGGAAGAATGTGGTGGTAATGTTTAAGTATTATATTTTTTACTTAAAATACCACACACCTTCCTTAATTTTACCTTAATTTTACCACAATTTATGTTTAAGGAAATTACACATAGTGTGCTATCGTCTAGATAGAATATGTATTAGGGATTTTATTGTGTAAAGTATGTATCATGGGCCATAATGGGCTTCCTTATATACCCTATTTACTATTGTATTTGTACCCTATTTAAAGGGCTCATCTAATGAAAGTTAGAGTAGAATTATTTCCACAACACGTTATCAGCACGCTCAGAGCTCATAACCCTAACCCTAAGAAAACCCTAGCGGCCGGCCGCCTTCACCACTAGTCTCCTCCCTTATCGCCTGACCTTAACGGTATGTATACTTATATTGATTTTGGGCTTTGATTGCTAAATTCAGATTCATCTATTTTTATATAGAATATGCTGCATTCAATTATTAGAATCTGCCAAGTGAGTTTTTAAGTTTTGTATGTATTTATATGTATTAAGTTCATTATTAATGGGTTCGATAGTTCTAATCATAATTTTCACATGAAACAATTTCTTATATGTATATATTTGATTTCGTGGGTTTTCGTGGATCATCTTTTCTCTCCAATTTCTGACCTTCACGCCGACCTCCGATCCTATCACTTCTTATAACATATATATATACATATATTTCAAGATCTGTTTTTTTTTTCCTTTTTTTTATATAACATCTCTATATGTGTTCATAATATATATATATATATATATGGATATATCTATGTTATATACTATAAATTCACACACGTTTGGATATATATACACAACGTTATTTTTAAGCATAAGGATGGATTTTTGCATATTGAAATTAATGATTCTCCTTTTAATATTGATACATAATTATTTATTCTTGTGTGTGCCTTAATTATTTTCTATTGGAGTAACACATTAATATTATTTGCCCTATTTTTTTTAATGGTGTTCATGTTAAACATAATCTTCTCCATTACTCATTATCCTATGATTTGCATTGTTAGAGGTTTAACAGTGTACGTGATGATTGGATATTAGTATAAAACTGTTTTAATATAAAACCCAGTTTTTATTTTTATTTTAATTAAATTTCTGTTCTATCTCTAAAACAGTTTTTATATTTAATTAATTTCCTGTTTTATCTTAAAAACAGTTTTTATTTAATTAAATTTCTGTTTTATCTCTAAAACAGTTTTTATATTCAATTAATTTCCTGTTTTATCTTAAAAACAGTTTCTATTTAATTAAATTTCTGTTTTATCTCTAAAACAGTTTTTATATTTAATTAATTTCCTGTTTTATCTTAAAAACAGTTTTTATTTAATTAATTTTCTGTTTTAATTAAATCAGCATGCTAAAGAAAATTTAAATATTAGTTATATAATTGTTTTACTCACAATTATTTATATTGTTAATTATTTTATTTAGTAAGTTATAAATTGAAAGTTGCCATGATGATGAAAATTCATGCGCATTATAATCACTATGATAAAGTATTTTCATACAGCATCGAAAATGTGACCATTACGAATCTTGCTTTTGAAATCTAATCCATATTCCAAAAACATAATTAATATGGATGTACTCATAACTGTCTAATATTTTATTTTCTTTTAAGATGGCCGACCCAACTCGACCCGAATTTGACATTTTGGACTCAGAAGGACTTGAGTACCATCGGTGGGTTTCTGATGTAGAAACCGCCTTTGTGGCTAAAGAATACTCGGCTACACTTACTGACCCCAAAGACCCCACAGACAATGGACCGTCTGATAAGGTGAAAGCAAATGCATTAATGTTTCTAAGGAAACATATTGACCCCAGCCTACGTTGGGAGTACCTTCAGTTGAAGACACCTAAAGAACTATGGGATGCCCTTAAGGGACGTTTCGGGAACATTCATGACACTTTGCTCCCATAATTGACCGTTCAGTGGAATGAAATCCGCTTGCTTGACTATAAAAGGGTTAACGACTTCAACAAGGACATGCTGCGCCTAAAGGCACGTCTTAACTTCTGTGGAAAAGATCTCACAGAAGATGATATGATTCAGAAGACCCTTTCCACTTTTCCTACTTCAGCACTTATACTAGCGAATCAGTATAGGCTCGAGTATGATAACAAAAGAATCACAACATTCAATAAGCTGATCAACATACTGCAAGTGGCTGAAAGGCATAATGAGGTTCTTTTGAACAACAATGCTAGGCCCGTCGGGACAAAGAAAATTCCTGAGGCTAACTACAGTAAGATGAATAGTGGAAAGAACCCCAATGCAAGGGGGGTTGGACGTGTTGATCCCTACCCACGTGGCAACAAGGCAGAACGTGGAAAGGGACGTGGGAGTCGTGGTGCGGGTCGTGGAGGCTCTTCCAAAGTATGGAGAAGAAATGATAATATTGGACCTAGTGGTCAAGAAAACAAGGTGAAAAATGCACCTAACAATCCTACGGTCAAAAAGGAAAGAGTTGGCGACGAGCCATGTTATAAGTGTGGAGTTGCTGGGCATTGGTACAAGTGATATGGAGCTATCTTCGTCGCTAAAAATAGCTTGATCAAAGACCCTTATGTACCTACAAAATATATTAGTAACGTAGATAGTAGTAGTAAGGGGTCAAATCCACGGGAGTTGTTTTATGAATCAATGAAAACAAAGTTGAGAAAATAATAGATTTAGAATAAAAACCATTTTTTTTTCTTTTAGAAATGCTTACTTTTCTTAGGAATAATTTTAATACTACTAAAATGTAATGAAAGTAGAGAAAGTTGTCTTGGAGAAATAAAGTGTAGAGATTTCAAGAGTTAAGAATCCACCACCAAATTATCAATGGATCTAGAATAATATATTATTGCACATATATACCCAAAATAAATTCTATACTAGTTTGATTAAATGGAATCACCTATGGAATGTAGAGTGAACCCAAAAGCTAACCAAATAGTATTTGACAATTTATTTGTTTATAAGAGATTTTTCCTTTCAAGATCTATATTTTCTTCTTTTAGAAATAATAATAATACAAGGTTGTCACTCACTTACATTAACATTAAAGAACTAGAAGATAAATTTGGAAAATAAAATGAACTTAAGAAAATCCTATGGTATGTAGCTCATCTCTTAAGTCAAGTATAAAAACCAAAATGGGATCACCTATGGTATGTAGAGTGATCCAAAGATCTTATTTAAGAAAAATCACAAATGAGTATATTTATGCAATATTATAAAATTCTAAATCACAAATAAAAATGAGGCTTCATCTCTCCCCTTGAAAGGGAGATTAGCCTTCCATAAAGATAGAAGAACAAAACAAATAATAAAATAGCTCCTTAAATATCTCCAAATATGTGAGTAAAAGAATTTCTCTCAACACTCTACAATATTATCTTCTTCAATAAAATGAAACAATAATACAAGAAGAAGAAAAATATGTAGCACTCAAATATTTTCTCTCTCTAGAACAAGCTCTCTTGCTCCAAGCTCTCCTCCTTTCTTTCAAACTCACGTAGGTGGTCTCCTTCTCTTGGCCAAATATGAATCAATATATGTGTGAAAATGGGAGAGGAACATAATCATGAAAAGTAGACAATGGGGTGAGGGGGTGTAAGAGAATAATAGGCTTTGTCTAGAGAGTGGAGTGTGTAAGAGAATAATGTGGACATTGTCTAGGTAGTGGAGTGTTGGGTTATGGGTTGAGAGATTAAAAAAATATGAGAGTGGGCACACACACTTTTGGGATATTTTTCTCTCTTTTTTTCTTTTGCTGCCGGAATATTGCAATGAAATTTCGGATATGAAGATGGCCGAATTTGGAAAAGTGTTGAACTGGAAAGTTGTAGCTCTCGAAATTCTCTTGATTTTAGGCTCAAGAAACGCATGATTCGGAGTTCCGAGCAAAAAGTTATGCTTTAAAAACTATCCGAGCAACTTTAGGTGTCCTGTCTCACATATTCAACAAAGTTAAGCATTTAATTACATAAATTGAGACAAGAACCTGCAAAACAACTAAATGTCAACATTAGATAATATAATGCAATTTTTGACACTTAAATTTCGGCATTTGGGGAATTAAAAATAACAGTTTTGGGTGCTTATCACACCACCCCCAAACAGCATTTTGCTAGTCCGCAAGCAAAAAGAGAGATAATAGATAAGGAGCCAAAACGAATCACTTTCCATGGTGATTCTCGATTGCACTTAGCATGTGCAACAAGCCTTTTAAACCTCTAAGTCACCCAAAGAGGACGAGTGAAGTCTCGTAAGGGTTTGCAGCGAAGACACCCATAAACTTCCAAAACGTATTTACAAAAAAAAAAAAAAAAAAAATTATTTTCGGCGATACTTTCTCTTATTTTGCCTCAGGGAAATATCAAGTATCCAGCTATAGAGAAGACAATGAATCATCGAAGTTAATAGAAGCTTGTATGCTATACAATACCAAAATGGCACAATCCTTCTTAAGATTCAGTGTTTGCAACCGGCATTTAAATAATTTTGATGTGATTCCCTATATTTGCCTTATAGAATTTACGCTTCGACTTCAAATCTCACTAGATATATTCTCTCAAAATTGAATCGCTCCGAGATGTGGCTAATTGTTTCTCTCTTTGCTTGTGAGTGACAAGAGTAGATGCACACAAAGCAAATAACTCACAAGCATAAATAAGAAAGACGGATATTGGAAAGAATTTGATCTCATGAAAGGAATGCCAACCACCATGTGAGAATGTCAAGTTGTTTAAACATATTACCTTAACAAACACTACCGCACCAAAGATCAACTAGGTCTTTTATATGGGGTGGGATGAGGGAAAATGGAATGTTGATGTGTGTATAAGAAGGTTGAAGACTTTCTAAGGAGTTTGGACTTTTCTAGTATCACTTGTTTTCATGCTCTATTGTTGATCGCAATTTTTTTTTTTTTTTTTTTTTATGCGATTTGAAACGATTGCATGTTGAAAACAATAATTTCTTTTGTCAGATCAACCATACTTTTCTCAAACACAAGGATAGGTCATGAAATAAATGGTAGGATTATTTTGGCAATGATGGCCTAATGTCATCTCTAAGGTTTAATGCGGCAATTTTTGTTTTGACTTGGTAAAAGTTTCACAACTCAAAAAGGATTTCATTCTCAGTGGTCAGCCAAATATGAAAGAATAATGAGATCATGCAACGATATTAATGACGATATCCAAATGAAGTTAAGTCATCTTGTGACTCAGAGTTTGCGTATAACTCTCTACAAGGTGAAAGGCTCTAAACTCACGGGTTTAAGTCTCCACAAGTATTCTTTTTAGCTCATTAGAGAATCACATACTACAGATATAACCGTTGTGCAAAGACATGTGAACTCTAAGAATTGATAGTGCTTATATGCCTATAAAGGTATCGTTAAAGCTTATAAGACTAACATTAGACATTATGATTCCTTGACTTCTAAAAAATGGATCATCGTCATTCAATCTCATCATGGATAAGATACTGAATCGCCAAAAACTTTTAAAAGAAAAAAAAAAGAAAAATCTTTTTTTTTTTTTTTTTTTTTTTTTTTTTAATGAAAATGTGTTGCTTCTGAATCAGTTTTCAAAAAGGGAACTAATTTGGTAAAACCCCACCCCCAAACAAAGAGAACATCGTCCTCGATGCTAAAGATGAAATATATAAATGTAAGCATAAGGTTGGAAAAATTACCGTAATTACCTGATTCGAAAGTTGAACCGTGAAAAGTATCCATCAGAATCTGGATAAGCAAAAGACACGGAAACAATTGCACAAGTCTATCATATATAACTCATGGGTGGATTAGTAAAAACCACCCCCAAACAGGATAAGACTGGTACTCAGAAACACACTCAATGGGTTGCCTCCCAGAAGCGCTAAGTTTAATGTCTTCAGCCAGACAAAGCAGACACACCCTCAAAAATGATAGAGCTAGAATAAGAGTACAGAGAGGGCGGAAAGATAACAACAACCCCTTAGTATGATGTTTACTCAAGGTACATGGGATTAACAAGGTCAATTTGCTCTACTAGAGATGAATTAAGCTCGAAGAATGGTTTCAATCTTTGACCATTGACCTGAAAGGTAGTACCATCTTTCGGATTTTCAACAGTGATGGCACCATAAGGTGTGACAGATTGGACAGTGAAAGGTCCTTCCCACCTGGTTTTCAATTTACCAGGGAAAAGGTGCAGGCGAGAATTATACAATAACACTTTCTGTCCAGGATGAAACTCTTTTCGCAATATGCTATGATCATGAATCCATTTCATTTTGTCCTTGTATTTCTTAGACAGATCATAAGCATCATTTCGTAATTCCTCAAGTTCATTGAGTTGCAACTTTCTTTGCTCACCAGCTTTATCAAGATCAAAGTTAAGGGTTTTGATAGCCCAGTATGCATTGTGCTCAAGTTCGACTGGAAGGTGACAGGGCTTACCAAAGATTAAGCGATAAGGGGACATGCCTATAGGAGTCTTGAAGGCGGTGCGGTATGCCCAAAGAGCATCTGCAAGTCGCAAAGACCAATCTTTCCTACTTGGATTGACTGTCTTTTCAAGAATTTGCTTAATCTGACGATTTGAAACTTCTACCTGGCCACTGGTTTGGGGATGGTACGCCAAAGCAAGTTTATGGGTTATGCCATACTTCTTAACGAGATTCTCAAAGATACGGTTACAAAAATGTGTACCGTTATCACTGATGATGGCTCTTGGAGTACCAAACCGAGCAAAGACATATTCTTTCAAGAATTTCACAACAACTCGATGATCATTTGTGTAACAGGGTATCGCTTCTATCCACTTGGAGACATAGTCGACTGCCATAAGGATATATTTAAAACCATGAGATGGGGGAAATGGGCCCATAAAGTCGATCCCCCAAACATCAAAGATCTCAACGATCAAGATGGGCGTGAGAGGCATCATATGCCTTCGAGATAGCCGTCCTAATTGTTGACAATTTGGACAGGCTTTACAAAATTCATGAGCGTTGCGAAAAAGGGTGGGCCAGTAAAACCCGCTTTGCAAAACTTTTGCAGCAGTTTTCTTCGAGCTAAAATGGCCACCACATGCATGGTTATGGCAAAATGAAAGGATCTTATTTTGCTCAAACTCGGGGACACATCTACGGATGATTTGATCAGGACAATACTTGAAGAGAAAAGGATCATCCCATGAGTAGTATTTGACCATGGACATGAATTTGGACTTGTCTTGCTTTGTCCAATGAATGGGAATTTGGTTAGTGACAAGAAAGTTGACAATATCAGCAAACCATGGTGACTGAGAAATAGCAAAAAGTTGCTCATCAGGGAATGACTCGGATATAGGCAAATGGCCATTTTCAGACATAGCAGTGAGTCTAGACAGGTGGTCAGCGACCACATTCTCAGTACCCTTTTTATCTTTGATTGCCAAGTTAAATTCTTGGAGCAAGAGGATCCAACGGATGAGGCGAGATTTGGCATCTTTTTTGCTTAGAAGGTACCTTAATGCCGAATGATCAGAGTACACAGTGACTGGAGATCCAAGAAGGTATGCACGAAATTTGTCGAGGGCAAAGACGACCGCCAACAATTCTTTCTCAGTCGTTGTGTAATTGAGTTGGGCTGGATTGAGAGTTTTGCTAGCATAATGAATCACATGAGAACGTTTATTAACTCTCTGCCCCAAAACAGCCCCAATGGCATAATCAGATGCATCGCACATGATTTCAAACGGGAGATCCCAATCAGGAGGTCGAATAATCGGAGCTGAGATCAACTCGGATTTAAGACGCTCAAAAGCAATGACACAAGCTTCATTGAAGACAAAAGGCACGTCTTTCGAAAGAAGATTAGTCAAAGGTCGGGCTATCTTAGAAAAATCCTTGATAAATCGCCGATAGAAACCGGCATGCCCTAAAAAAGAACGGATGTCCTTAATTGACCTAGGAGCTGGTAAAGAGGAGATTAAATCAACCTTTGCCTTATCGACCTCAATACCTTTGCAAGAGATTACATGTCCCAAAACAATACCTTTTTTTACCATGAAATGACATTTTTCCCAATTAAGAACTAAATTCTTTTCTTGGCATCGTTCTAACACCATGGTCAGATGAGAAAGGCATTGATCAAAGGATGAGCCATACACAGAGAAATCGTCCATAAAGACCTCTAAGAATCGTTCCACCATATCACTGAAAATGCTCATCATACACCTTTGAAAAGTCGCAGGTGCATTGCACAAGCCGAATGGCATGCGTGAATAGGCAAATGTGCCAAATGGACATGTGAAAGTAGTTTTTTCTTGGTCTTGAGGATCAATGGGAATTTGATTGTACCCAGAATATCCATCTAGGAAACAATAAAAAGAATGTCCAGCAAGTCGCTCAAGCATTTGGTCTATGAAAGGAAGAGGAAAATGATCTTTCCTTGTGACACTATTTAGCTTTCGGTAATCAATACAGACACGCCATCCAGTCGAGATTCTGGTTGGGACTAGCTCATTATCACTATTTTTTACAACAGTGATACCAGATTTCTTTGGAACAACATGAATGGGGCTGACCCATTGGCTGTCAGAGATAGGGTATATGATTCCTACATCAAGCAACTTAAGGATTTCTGATCGAACAACTTCTTTCATGACTGGGTTCAATCGACGTTGTGGCTCACGAGAAGTTTTTGCACCATCTTCCAAATGGATGCGATGACTACAAATAGTCGGACTGATACCTTTAAGGTCAGATATGTTCCAACCCAAGGCTGATTTATGCTTTCTTAGAACATCGACTAGATTAACTTCTTGCTCTGAAGTCAAGTCGGAGGCAATGATGACTGGATGAGTTTGATTTGAACCTAAATGGACATATTTCAGCTCAGAAGGCAATGGCTTTAGGTCCAAACTTTTTTGTGAATCCTGAACATTGGTGAACTCAGTTTCAGGCATAGTTGCAAGCATTGACTCGCAATCAGACTTAACCACACTGTTAGGGCCAGTATCTATACCAAGAATTGGTTCAAGATGAAGAGATTCAAAGCAATCTGTCCAAGTTTCATTCTCAGTGATCCATTTATCAATGTCTATCAAAGTGGTGGAGTCTAACAAAGAATTGACACTATCCATGGCATCATCTAAATCAAAATCTGATTCAAGAAAATTCAGACATTGTTGGATAGGATCGTCAGGATAAGAATGGTCCACCATTTCTTGAACAAGACTATCGATAACACACACTTCTTCTACCATTTCAACATCAGATGGATGTTTCATGAGTTGAAAAATATTGACTTCCACTGTCAAATTACCAAAGGTAAGAGTCATAGACCCATTCCTACAGTTAATGAGCGCATTTGCAGTGGCAAGAAAAGGACGTCCCAAAATGATTGGGATGGAGTTTTCATCAGAGGGCTGGGTGTCTAGAACTATGAAATCAACTGGGTAATAAAAGTCAGACACCTTAACCAAAACATCCTCAACAATTCCTCGGGGGACTTTGACAGAACGATCTGCCAATTGCAGAGTGACTCGAGTGGGCTTCATATCTTGCAAGCCCAACTCTTGGTAGAGAGAATATGGTAACAAATTAACACTGGCTCCTAAATCAAGTAACGCTTGAGTTGAATACTTGTTACCTAACTTGCATGGGATCGTAGGACGACCAGGATCTTTGTATTTGACAACAGTCTTTTGCTGAATGACAGATGTAGCCTGTTCGGCTATGAAAGCATCATGTGGGACATTTGTCCTCCGCTTGACAGTACACAAGTCTTTCAAGAACTTAGCATACGAAGGGATTTGTTTGATGGCAGTAAGGAATGGAATGTTGATATGAACATTTTGGAACACTTCCTTAATCTCATCAAAGTGCTTCGCTTTGGTGGTCAATGCTAACCTATCAGGAAAGGGTGCCCGAGGCACATAAATTGTTTCCTTAGGTTGAGTCCCTTCTTTTTTCTTGAGTGAAACTTTGGAATCCTCCTTCGACAAATTTGTATCTTGAACCACACCTTCTGGTTCACTAGGAGGGAATTTGGGAATGACAGATGTATCATTCTCAATGGAATCATTAGGCATTTCAACATGATTATCAATTTGCCGTCCTGATCTTAAGGTGGTGACAGACTTCAACTCACCTTGAAATTGGTCTTGACCAGAAAAGGAACCAACCTCATACACAGGCTCTTTGCTATTACCTTTTGGATTAGCAATTGGTTGACTAGGGAATTTACCCTTGTCTCTCTCAGCAGTCAATTGACTCAACTGTTGTTGCATTTGTTGGATTGCTTGAGAGGTGCTTTGTGTATGGGCATTAAGAGTTTGTTGTTGTTGCGTGAGAATTTGCAACATAAGGTCTTCGAGAGCTGATTTCGATTGCTGTTGAGGGGCAGCATATGGAAGTTGAGGAACCAACTCTCTACTAGCACTTAACTGAGGCGCAGAACCATAAGAATGACTAGACGAATGGACAATCTGTTGATTTCCCGAATGGTTTCCATTTTGATGCGAAAAATGATGGCGATCATTTGGAAACTGGTTTGGGTTCTGCCTAGCTTGGGCTTGGAAACCTGGGGGACCCCTAACTTGAGGTTGTGAGTGTTGCGGATTCGAAGATTGATCTTGCTTCCAAGAAAAGTTAGGATGGTTCCTCCACTCAGAATTGTATGTCTGGCTGAAACTAGCCGGATTGGGCTTCCTAAAGTTATTAAACTCAAAGGCTTGTTCCATAATTGGCTCAGGTTCAGGAAAGAAGGTTGGGCATGAGTGGGCGGTATGGTGTACACTAGAACAGACAGTGCATGGAAATGTGTTGGGCTCACTATGGACACTCATGATTGGAGTAAGCTCAACAGTTTGCTTTTGCATTGAACAAGCTAAAGCCTCCACTGTTTTGGTCAAAGCTGTTAAACCTTGCATCAAGTTCTTTAACTCTGGGTCACTCTTGATTTCATACCTACCACCAGTTCTAAGACTTGGGTCAGACCTAGAAAATTCATTAGAAGCATCCCACTGCTGTGAATCTTCTCCTAATTCAGTTAAAAATGTGTAGGCTTCAGTGGGAGTGAGGTGCATGAACTTTCCCTTGTGCATGGACTCTATCATGTTACGAGAAGTGGGACTGAGACCATTATAAAAACATTGGACTAGACGACTTTTATCAATGCCGTGATGAGGGCATTTGATAATGAAATCTTGAAATCTATCCCATGCTTCATAAAATTGTTCATTGTCTTTCTGACGAAAATCTTGGATAGATTGACGCATTTCATTTGTTCGATTCATTGGGTAGAATTTAGACATGAACTTTTTGGCCAATTGATCCCATGAGCGAATTGAATCTTGTGGCAAAGAATTAAGCCACAAAGAAGCTTTGTCATGAAGAGAGAAAGGGAACAACCTTAACCGGACATTCTCATCGTTTAGATTTTGGTTCTTAAAGGTTGCACAGACATTGAGAAATTTTCCCAAGTGAGGGTATGGACTCTCTCGGTCTAAGCCATGAAAACTGGGTAACATTGAAATCGTCGCCGGACGAATTTCAAAATGAGTAGCTGTAGTAGCTGGGAGGACAATACAAGATGGAGGATTTGCAGTGATAGGAGCAAAGTAGTCTTTCAATGGACGTTCTTCCGCCATTTCCGGATGGGGAATTTGAACGATAGGAGATGTGGGTGAACTTGGACTCGAGACTATGGAAAATGGGGTGAGGTCAACTATAAGATCACAGAGATCCGTATCTCGTGAATCAAGAGTTGAATTGCTACGTGATCGGTTCAGTAGCCTTTTGGACTTTCGCATCCAATGATATAAATATTGTGAAATTTTGATTTTCCAAAAAGAATAGATTGGTGGTTCAAGAAAATAGGACACAAAATGACTACAATCCTAATTGGTTGACGTACACTAATAAAGGAAAGAATTCCTAGATAGCATATAACCAATTCTTATCTTCAATTTAGTGAAAGGGTAGTCAATTTTAATTATTCGCGGGTGGGAAAGCGCGAGCTCTTTGACACCACCTGATTGAAAATTTTGTGCTCCTACTCTTGTCCAGATTTGATCGAAACGAACAATAAAAATTGTCCGAGAAGCTTACCAATTAAATTCTCCCAAATCAGGGCCGAAGGACTAATATGTTGGAGGGTCACAAAGGCACCACTTAAATACCAACTAGTCAATCTACCATAGGCTTGGAAGAGCTCACTGGAGTGGCTACCGATCGCTTCTTTTCTTTAGAGGTCCTATGAACACCGAATCCTATTTGGCTTGCTAGTGAGTTGATTTTAATTAATGATGGCTTAGGATCACAAGCAAATGGATAAGCGATTGAGTGGGTGATGAAATCCCAACTCGTTTCAATAGCCGGGCTAGGCTTTAGGTCCAATTATTCATCATTCACCATTCAAAATAAATGTGCTAAAAAATAAACATATAGCAATTAGAGCACATAGGAATTGACTCGCTGACAGGAGATTCGCGAGTGATAAAAAATGTACCTCCCGCAAGCGGGGTGATGATTCGGTTGAGTCGATCGGGGGGAAATTTCTCCTAAATTTCAGTCGTCCCCGAGAGTCCTACTGACCCAAAATAGAGAGTCTTCAAGTGTTCTATTCTTTTTTTTTTCTTCCAAAAATGCAGTCTCTATTTTGTCCAGTTTCCCTTTTGCAACCTTTTTTTTTTTTTTTTTTGGGTTTTTTTTTTTTTTTTTTTTTTTTAACACTTAATCTGGGCAGTCCCAGAACACCATATAAATAAATATTACAGTTTTTAAACAGTCCAAAATGTCCAAAAAAAAAAAAATTTACAACCAAATCGAATAATTACAACTAAATCTAACAAATCTCAAAAAGTCTTCACGTCATTTTCATTGGCGTCAGCTCCCCGGCAACGGCGCCATTTGATATGGAGCTATCTTCGTCGCTAAAAATAGCTTGATCAAAGACCCTTATGTACCTACAAAATATATTAGTAACGTAGATAGTAGTAGTAAGGGGTCAAATCCACGGGAGTTGTTTTATGAATCAATGAAAACAAAGTTGAGAAAATAATAGATTTAGAATAAAAACCATTTTTTTTTCTTTTAGAAATGCTTACTTTTCTTAGGAATAATTTTAATACTACTAAAATGTAATGAAAGTAGAGAAAGTTGTCTTGGAGAAATAAAGTGTAGAGATTTCAAGAGTTAAGAATCCACCACCAAATTATCAATGGATCTAGAATAATATATTATTGCACATATATACCCAAAATAAATTCTATACTAGTTTGATTAAATGGAATCACCTATGGTATGTAGAGTGAACCCAAAAGCTAACCAAATAGTATTTGACAATTTATTTGTTTATAAGAGATTTTTCCTTTCAAGATCTATATTTTCTTCTTTTAGAAATAATAATAATACAAGGTTGTCACTCACTTACATTAACATTAAAGAACTAGAAGATAAATTTGGAAAATAAAATGAACTTAAGAAAATCCTATGGTATGTAGCTCATCTCTTAAGTCAAGTATAAAAACCAAAATGGGATCACCTATGGTATGTAGAGTGATCCAAAGATCTTATTTAAGAAAAATCACAAATGAGTATATTTATGCAATATTATAAAATTCTAAATCACAAATAAAAATGAGGCTTCATCTCTCCCCTTGAAAGGGAGATTAGCCTTCCATAAAGATAGAAGAACAAAACAAATAATAAAATAGCTCCTTAAATATCTCCAAATATGTGAGTAAAAGAATTTCTCTCAACACTCTACAATATTATCTTCTTCAATAAAATGAAACAATAATACAAGAAGAAGAAAAATATGTAGCACTCAAATATTTTCTCTCTCTAGAACAAGCTCTCTTGCTCCAAGCTCTCCTCCTTTCTTTCAAACTCACGTAGGTGGTCTCCTTCTCTTGGCCAAATATGAATCAATATATGTGTGAAAATGGGAGAGGAACATAATCATGAAAAGTAGACAATGGGGTGAGGGGGTGTAAGAGAATAATAGGCTTTGTCTAGAGAGTGGAGTGTGTAAGAGAATAATGTGGACATTGTCTAGGTAGTGGAGTGTTGGGTTATGGGTTGAGAGATTAAAAAAATATGAGAGTGGGCACACACACTTTTGGGATATTTTTCTCTCTTTTTTTCTTTTGCTGCCGGAATATTGCAATGAAATTTCGGATATGAAGATGGCCGAATTTGGAAAAGTGTTGAACTGGAAAGTTGTAGCTCTCGAAATTCTCTTGATTTTAGGCTCAAGAAACGCATGATTCGGAGTTCCGAGCAAAAAGTTATGCTTTAAAAACTATCCGAGCAACTTTAGGTGTCCTGTCTCACATATTCAACAAAGTTAAGCATTTAATTACATAAATTGAGACAAGAACCTGCAAAACAACTAAATGTCAACATTAGATAATATAATGCAATTTTTGACACTTAAATTTCGGCATTTGGGGAATTAAAAATAACAGTTTTGGGTGCTTATCAACAAGAACTGCCATGAAAGCGCTAAAGTAACAGCCAGTTACAAGAGATATCGAGAATCTAAAGAACAAGAATCTCACTTTATGAACGAAGAAGACAATGACGCTTATGTCAACTTCACAATCGCAGACAAGAAGGACTTTGCTCAGTCAATGGATGCACCCGATTTTGACTGATCTACTTTATTCAGTTTATTTTTCAGAAGTAGTTGAACAGGCATATTGCCTAATTTTTAATTAGACTATGGTTTTGTCTTAAAGTTTATGTTGATTTGATGGATTAGATTTCTAAACAAGATACTGGATTGATTACTGTTAGTTTTATTCGAATTATATTCTTAAGTAATTGAATTTGTTTGTTTTATTACTACATAGTTCGGAATTTATACTCGATTTCATTACTGTAAAAATGAATCGATGATAACTTTAATAATTGGTTGATAGTGAGAACACTATAGCTATACAATGAAATAGGCAATTCATAACATATAATACCTATGTGACTATGATGATTAAATCATCATAAGAGCGACGAACTGCTCAACCATTTGTTACTAAAATGGTGTTTACAGTCACATACGCTCTATACGCACATAGAGCAACCCGAATTTTGTTAATGATATTTTTACCAACAGTAATCATACAAAAACAAAATATAAGAATGGAATAAAAATATATTTATTTTACTTTTAAACAAAAGTGTAAAGAAACGCATTTTAAAGAAACTTATGAGTTATTCTAGTGAAATCTACCCCACTGAGATAAGGATTGTCAAATCTTATGATCTCACTAACAATGTACCGTGGGACATAGACTCATACAGGCTTTGGCATGCTTGCCTAGTGCACCTTGGTCATGATAAACCGTGCGTTAAAGTATTTACACGGATATCCATTCTTTTGAGTGACAAATAAATGGGACAAAACTTCAACACATTGCAATGTGTTGATACTAGTAATGCTCAAAGTAATTCTTGATTTTCGAAGTATTGAAAACCATATCCCCCTTCCCATTATGCCTAATTGACCATGTCAAAGGAACGACACTCCATTTTTCAAACCCTGCTCTTTAGCAAAAATAAGATCGAGACCTTCTTATGCTAAAGATACAAAATAAAATATACCATTTTTACAATATATATTTGTAGATAAATCCATCCAGAGTGCGGAACCATTCAAAGTACTTTATGGATCTGGTGGATAATTCGACATTCTGGTCACATGTTGAATAATCGTCTACAAGAAATGCTGCATTTACAAACTTCTTAGTACATATTATACGCTTAAGGGCTCACCACCCTGATTATTGTACCATGTCTATAAGACTCGATAAAGCTGAAGGGTTTACATCAAAAGTACTTGATGATCATTGCATAAAATCGAAATAAAGAACCCCGTTTTCTCATGTGCATACGCAAAAAGGTTTCACAAAAAGTAACCATCAAAAGGATATAAATGGTAGATAGGGCATTGGTTATGCGCACTGTATTGCCTATGTATGCCCGAGATTTATGCAATATTGTATGCATCTTTATTTATTTATTTTAAAGTCCAATATTAGACAACTATTATATGCATACCAGTTGATAATTGGATATTAGCCTGATATTTTATGCATATGTGCCGATTGTGGCCCCACAGCGCACCAAACTGGGCTTGCTAAAACAATTAAGTATTAACGTTGGATATGAATTCTCAACGATAATCCGCTATTTGAAATCCTTGTCAGGCGATCTCTTTACCGGTAATAATTACGGATTGTCACTTTGATGAGACAGTCTTCCCGTCGTTAGGGGGAAATAAGAAAAGAAATTTTCAATGGAACGACAGGAATTGTCGTGGTCTCCACTATGTCTCATCTTGATCCCCACGCACATCACAATGTATAGTGAAGTAAAAAAGAATAATCGATCTTGAAAATGTAACAGATTCGATGCCTGATACATTTAATGATATTGAAAAGTGACGGGATCAAATATACCAGCTGCAATATGCCTGCAAGGTTATAAGTCCCCAATAAGGGCACAGTGTCGCAGAAAGAGACGATGCAACTACACTTAGTAGATGTGTGGTTGAGGCCATGGCTCCTTAAAAGGAATAAAAGGAGGCCATTTGGTTCGACAAACACTCACACCAAAGAAGAAGTGGAGTAAGGCACAAATTAATCAATTAATCATTAATGTAAAAGCCCCTTTTATGAGATTATCTCTGATTATATTTATGTCCATGAATCAATACTGGGGGACGCCCCGAAGTTATAATGATTCCAGAGAATAAATAAATCTCAATGGGTTAAGGGATGGCATATGCATTAATGGATGCATTAATGATACACTGTTGCTCAAGAAGTCAAAGAGCACGATGATGTCGAACCTCGCTCTGTTGAAAAATGTCAACAAAGGGCAAAATTGGCCTAAATAAAAATAAGCAATCCATATAGAATTAGATTCTATGGCAACGAGACAGGTATTTGGTCCGGTAGTGTTAACCGCGCCAAGTGTAAAGCCTGTAGGACATAAACAATTATTTGCCATAAAGCGTAAATGAGAAAAAGAAGTTCTGAAGTAAAAGGCTCACCTTGTGGCGCAAGGTTCCACACAGACGCTTTGGAATTGCTTAAACATTATAACATTCCGCTACTTTGGTAATTTTCGAAGGACTGAAAATGCAGCTCATAGATGTGGTTACTGCATATCTCTAAGGGGATATTGATTCAGAGATATATACGAAAGTGCCTGATGGCCTTACATTACCCAAGTCAAGTGACTCTAAACCACGGAGTGCGTTTGCAATTAGGTTGAAACGCTCACTTTACAGATTAAAACAATTCGGACGGATGTGGTATATCCGTCTAAGTGACTACTTGATTGGGAAGGGATATAAGAACGATGAATTATGCCCATGCGTATTCATAAAGAAAACAAGTTCTAGATTCATAATTGTAGCTGTATATGTCGATGATATGAACATAATAGGTACTCTTGATGAAATAAGAGAACCCGCAAGTTATCTGAAATCCAAATTTGAGATAAAGAATCTTGGGAAAGCTCGAATTTTTGTTTAGATCTTAATCTAGAATATCGAGCTTGTGGAATACTAATCCACTAGTCTGCGTATGTTCAAAAGATAATCAGGCAATTTAACCTGGACAAAATGCATTCTGCTAGCACTCCCATGATCGGTCGAAGTTTAGATCAAAGGAAAGATCAATTTCGTACAAAGGAAGATTACGAAAATGTGTTGGGAAATGAAACTTCCTATCTAAATGCAATATGCGCATTATTGCACTTAACACAAAATACTCGACTAGACATAATATTCGCATTGAACTTGTTAGCTAGATTTAGCTTAGCGCCAACGCAGCATAATTGAACGCCTAAAAAGAACCATTGGCTTGAAATTGTTCTTTCTCTACAGAGAGAAAAAAGTGTATACAACAGTAACATCTAAAGTAAATGATTATGCTAAAATAGCCACCCCCTACATTGAAATTCCAAACAAAATCTTGATTGATTTTGTTGATGTTGGGCATCTCTCTGGCCCACACAAAGCTCTAAGGAGAATATAACAAACTAGTTCACCAAATCTTTTCCTAATGCTATATTTGAAAAGCATGTGAAAAATATAAGGGTGCTTAGACTTTTCCAACTCTCATAATCGAAGTAATGATCAAGGGAATGTGTGAAATATGATGAAATTTTTACACATACGTTGTACTCTTTTCCTTAGACCAAGATTTATTTTTTCCCACTGGGTTTTGTTACTTGGTAAGGTTTTTAACGAGTCAACGATACATGCATAAACTTTTCAAAATCCTTGATTAATGTAAATATCAGGGGGAGGTGTAGACTTGAGGGGGAGTCTAATATCTACCCGACGTTACGTTATACTCTTTTCCTTAAACCAAGATTTATTTTTTCCACTGGGTTTTGTTACTTGGTAAGGTTTTTAACGATGTAACGATACGTACAAACCCTATTGATTGAAGTAAGGATCAAATAAAAATATATACTCAACGGAGGAAGTCTAACATGATTGTTGTAATGTTGTACTCTTTTCCCTTCGATCAAGGTTATTTTTTCCCACAGGATTTTTGTTACTTGACAAGGTTTTAATAAGGCAACAAGACATGTACCATTCTATCTCCGACTCAGCACAAGTGGGAGTGTTTAAGGAAATTACACATAGTGTGCTATCGTCTAGATGAATATGTATTAGGGATTTTACTGTGTAAAGTATGTATCATGGGTCATAATGGGCTTCCTTATATACCCTATTTACTATTATATTTGTACCCTATTTAAAGGGCTCATCTAACGAAAGTTAGAGTAAAATTATTTCCACAACAAATATTATATTTTTACTTAAAATACCACACACCTTTCTTAATTTTATCTTAAATTTACCACCAAAAAAGTGTGGCGTGAGTTAGCTTATTTTTATACTTTTTTTTATTTTAAGTGGTTTTAAATTATTTTGGTGGTGTAAGTAGAATTTTCCTTTATACTCGTCAAAATGTTCCGAACTAACGAGTAAATAGTGATGGACAAGCCATGGAATCTTTCTAGTATTTGTCTTTTTGTGGTCTTCTCTATCTATGTGTGAGCGAGCAGGACAAAAAAGTGAAACAAAAGAGCTAGCTGGAAAAAGAGGGTGTTTGATGGAAGAGGCACTGCTGCTGGTAGAGAAAGAGGAGGGGGAAAAATCGACATGGAGGCTGTTTATGGAAGAGCTGAAGGAGGTCTGTTCCATAGCCATGCCCATGGTAGTCGCCACTGTTTCACAGAGCCTGTTGAGGCTTGCATCGATGATGATGGTTGGCCACCTTGGCCAACTCTCTCTCTCCGGCACTGCCATCGCCACTTCTCTCACTAACGTTACCGGCTTCAGTCTTCTTGTAAAACTCCGACTCTCTCTCTCCTCAACTTTAATTTTTTGAATTTAAATACAGTTGTCTTAACTAAAAAAAAATTAGTATATGATCCGTGAGTTAGAATATTTTTTCAGATGATGTTGTTCCTCAATTTTATTTTATTTTTTTAAAAAAATCCGATCCTATAGATGCCGTTTTCTTTGGTATCTCTAATATCTTTCAGAACAGATAGTAGAATATGGGCTTAGAATAATGCTGAGATATACCAGTATCTACGTCAAAAAAATTCGTATGCATATCATAATATTTGAATCTTCGCTAGAGGCATATGTGTTAAAAAAGAATATGTCTGATGATTGCAATTTTTTTTAAAAGGTGAAAGAATACTCTCTTAAGATTTTTAAATTCAAAGATTAGATCCTAAACACTGCATATCTTATTCACCTATATATTTGAGATAAGTAATGTTAGATGTATCAATTTAAATGATTAATTTAAAAATAAATAATGTGTTACATGATATATACATTGGTCAATATATAGAA
The DNA here is from genome assembly GCA_021464415.1 of Lonicera japonica. Taxonomy (NCBI): domain Eukaryota; kingdom Viridiplantae; phylum Streptophyta; class Magnoliopsida; order Dipsacales; family Caprifoliaceae; genus Lonicera; species Lonicera japonica. The sequence continues at coordinate 40,795 of JAKCWG010000267.1, read as the reverse complement.
TCTAATTATACATTAACTGATAAACTTTCAGACGCATCGTTGGCTATATTAATTTGGATTCTATCGACTTGCTTTGTATGCACCAATTAATTAATTGCCTCAAACATTTTAATTTCTCCCTTTCCAAGGTGATAATGTCTAGAATACTATTCTCAACCACTCCCACCTACCCCTTAAGGATAATATATATGAAAGTGTGAATAATAGGAAAAGAAATAAGTGTGATACCGATAGTCTTTTATGAGTTTGCAATCTAGTTTTTTTGGTCTTTTCAATTTTAGCGCCGTGACATGTGTTGTTAAGACCTATACTAACATAGACCTCGTATTATAAGAACATTATTATTATTATTATTATTATACCGATAGTCTTTTATGAGTTTGCAATCTAGTTTTTTTGGTCTTTTTATTATTATTATTATTATTATTATTATTATTATTATTATTATTATTATTATTATTATTATTATTCTATTCCTTTTTAATAAATCCTTTAACTTGAAAACCCAAGAAAAACTGCTCCTATAAATATCGAAAAAGATAGATGGGGCTACAAATACCCACCCCCAAGCTTACAAGAAGATCCTTCAAGAGAACAAGGAAAATAAAATGAGTAAACTTGAAAAATGAACCAAGTCTATACAACAAAGTTCACTAACCAAGATAAAGCGAAAGGGTCCGAATACAAGGCTCGAGATTAGTGACTTCCAAAAATCAGTCCATCCATGTAGTACACAATGATGCTAGGCACACAAAAAGATGGTATGCAAAACAATATGCAAAACGATGTGTTAGCTGTTGAATTCGTCAACGTCTAAATGATTTCAACTAGTTGCTAGTTCTTGATAAGTCAAATGCATTTTGTGTAATTACTTTTTTGGCACTCTAACGGCAAAAGTGTCACAAGACAATGGTAGTGCCGGCATAGTACCTGGAAAGGGAGGGGTGTAGGCCTTTAGGGGTTTGAATCTCATTGTGAGGTAGCAAATCAAAAAACAAAAACCAGTTGTGTAATCCATTGTGACTCCTAAAATGGCTGGTGAATTTGCTAAGGATGGGACAGGTCTAGCTTGAACAATAAAATGAACTTCTAAGAACTTTTGGCTTCAACATATTATCACCAATAGAGAATGATAAAGAAAATAGTATTCTGACTATGCTTGAAATTTGAAAACAAATACTTACCCCTGTCATTCTGTTACACCCCTGTTATCAAGAAAATGATTTGATTAAAAATTTGACTTCTTAAGGCACCTCCTACCAATTAACTATCAAATAAAACTGGATAATAGTCAACTAATTGATTATGCGCACATTAATTCTAAATTTGCTACAACAAATTGAATATTATATTTTCCGATCAGCTTGGTATGGCTTGTGCGCTGGAAACTCTATGTGGGCAAGCTTACGGAGCTGAGCAATACCAAAAGCTAGCGATCTATGCTTATGCCGGGGCCACATCTCTCATTCTGGTTTGCATACCAGTATCTTTTCTATGGATCTTTATGGACAAACTACTCATACTCATAGGCCAAGATCCTCTAATCGCTGCTGAAGCCGGCAAATTCTCAATTTGGCTCATTCCTGCTCTATTTCCTTATGCAATTCTTCAGTTGCTGGTTCGCTACTTGCAGACTCAGAGTTTGATCCTTCCAATGCTGTTAAGCTCAATTGCAGCTTTGTGTTTCCATGTCCCTATTTGTTGGGCTTTTGTATTCAAGTTGGAATTAGGAAATGCTGGAGCAGCATTAGCAATTGGTTTATCGTATTGGTTGAATGTGATTGTGCTAGTTCTTTATGTGAAGTATTCTTCAGCCTGTGAAAGGACCCGTGTCTCGTTCTCCTCAAAGGATGTTTTCCAAAGTATGGGAGAATTCTTCCGCTTTGCTATCCCTTCTGCTGTCATGGTTTGGTATTTTGTCATTTTTTATTTCCATTTCTCCACAAAATTCGATCTCCTCTCATTTTTGTATGTTTTTGGCCTCTAATGTTTTGTAAACATTCCAATGATTACAGTCTTGAATGGTGGACCTTTGAGATAGTTATATTGTTCTCTGGTCTTCTTCCAAATCCTCAACTAGAGACTTCAGTGCTTTCAATATGGTATTCTTCTTTTCCATAAGTTTGTGTTATTTGATAAAATTGAAATCTAGATACTCTTCTTACGTCTGATTGCATTTGCAACAGCCTTACAGTGAGTACTGTCCACTTCTACATACCTTATGCTTTTGGTGTTGCTGCAAGGTTTGCTTTTAAACTATTTTCAAAATTCATATGATTTATGTTTCCGGTCACATGTTAGGACTTGCAAACAGGTACATTTGTCTGGTGTGCCTCTTCTTTTATCCTCAATTGATTTTGAGTTAGACGCATTAGCATAACTAGAGACAAAATTCTTCAATCATTTTGTAGCACACGGATTTCAAATGAATTGGGCGCAGGAAATCCAGGGGCAGCTCGAGTGGATGTTTGGGCTGTAATGGTTCTTGCACTTGCAGAGGTGATTATTACAGGCATAACTCTCCTCTGCTGCCGTTCCATTCTGGGTTATGCATTTGGTAACGAGAAGGAAGTAGTGAATTATGTCAAAGAAATGACTCCTCTTATTTGTTTCTCCCTTATCATGGACAGCTTACAAGCTGTACTTTCGGGTAATCCTCTTAACTTTCAGTCCTATACAATTTTCATATGAGTATATGCATACTTAGGAACATCGAATAAGAAGTATATTACTAGTTTATCCATGCATTAGTTTCTGCCTCTGGCTACCGTGGAGAAGGCTAAATTTTGTTAAAGCAACTTTTTTAACCGTGACAAAATGGATTTTAAGAGGAAAATATTTTCAATCAACGGTTTTCGATTGTGACGAATTATCAAAACTAAACTAGTCATTGTTATTGACCATGACAAAGGTGTATTTGAATTTTATTTTTGACAATTTATACCCCTGCCATAAAAAAGAAGGAAAAGATCAAGTTCCAAGATATTATTTTAGCACCCACTGGACAAAATTCTGGGTACGCCATTGCTTATCCTGAACTCAAGATTCAAAGAAGTGAACGATTACTTTCTTTGCAACAGGTGTAGCTAGAGGAAGCGGGTGGCAGCATATAGGGGCCTATGTTAATCTTGGTGCATATTATTTGGCTGGAATCCCAGTGGCTCTACTACTTGGTTTTGTTCTTCATTTAAGAGGGAAGGGCCTTTGGATTGGATTAATGATAGGATCGATGGTCCAAGCTACTCTGCTTTCTCTGATCACAACTTCCACAAACTGGGAAAAGCAGGTTTCTAATATCACTTCTCCTATTCTGTTTTTATGGAATTCAATTATTGCCCTGCCCCAGCACCCCCATCCCATCAAATCATTTCTCATCTTGCTAGACTAAAGTTAGCTCATGACTCAAAGTTTTTTATATATGGATATACAGGCGGAAAAGGCGAGAGAAAGAATATTCGAAGGGAAAATACCTGCAAGAAGTGATTTAATTGAATGAGCAAACTTTGCTAATAAGGTGTTGGGTTTTCTTGGCAAACTCTAATGGTAATAGGACGTACCTTAGTACAATAGTTTATGGAACTTATAAGCTGCTTGATTCATTTGTTTACTTTATATAGTTTTTCCGGAAGTTTCTAATGAATGAAACCTTTGGTTCTGTGTGAACCGAGATTTAGGTGTACTGACATAATATATAAATAGCCCTACCCCATAAATCTATGTTTGTCTTGTTTAAATCATTAAGAATGATAATAATCGCATTCATCGTTTTGGATTGATAAAATTGTATGTTCACTTTTCAGTTTTATTGTCTTAATTGCATAAAATAATTCAATCTGATTGACAAGGAGAAGTTCACATATAATTCACCAAAAAAAATATTAGTTTCCATTTTCTTTATTCAGGTTTTGTTTATCATCTCTTTCTGAGTTTTAGTAATATTCTTCCAAGCCACTGACCACCTTTTCAGTGACGAGACTGTCCATTTTATATGTTGGTATATCTTTCACTGCATTAAAGTTTTGTTGCTTCATCCACTTCGCAGTATAAAAGCTTTCATACCAGTGTGTATTTGTTGCTTCAAGTTCATTTCCTCATTGTCCTTAAACAAAAATTCCTTTCTGTTGGAAAGAAAAATCAAGGTTGGAACTTGTTTTAGTTGAATTTCTTTCACGATTCTACATAAAAGCTTCCAAATATCATCGTCATGGTTTTTATATTCCAGGATATCCGGAGACCTTAGTAAAATTAACTTTTCTTAATAATTCATTTATCAGAAATGATATGCAATGTAGGAAATCATACCTAAATAGTAATTGAAGTAATAAAGAACAGTGAGTGACATGATTAAAGACCCAAGACATAACGTATACTAGAACATGTATTAGAGACATCTGTTGGATGATTAGAAGGATAATACTAAGCTTTACAAAGAAAAGAAACAATCTGCAGGATCTATAGTTGTTAAAGAAGCAAATGATGACGCGGAACTCCTACAACAAAATCATAACTAATTTCAAGCTGAGGATTTAGTTTCCATTATTTGAGCTCCTCAAGTACCTGGAAGGAGCTTTTAGCAGTTGAATATTGTATTTATGTTCGTTTTTTATTTGTTTGGCTTCTCCCTTTGAGGGTTAGTCCTATTAATCTATTATCAAGATGTTTTTGATGTATTCTGGGTAGTGCCATTTATAAGTCACCTTCACCAGATTTTCTTGCTTTGTTCACCATGTTCTCCTGTAAGTCTAGGGGGCAGGCCTTTGTAGCCCCCAATCTATTTTTCACTTGTTGTGTATTACACTCTTTCTCGGGCATACAGAGTTTCTTATGTGACTAGATACCACTGTTGAGGAGTTTTTTGATAACCAGTTAGCTTGTGCAGTGCCTAGTACTGTATTGATACTGAATCCCCCGCGATGAAGAGTTGGACTTCTTATTTTTTCATTTGTGAAGCATTTCAGAAAAATAGTATGCCAGGTGGTAAACACAGTGCCTAAAGGATGCTTAACACAATAAGAAGAATCAATTGCAAATTAGTCCAATGGAGTAAGATAAATCTGTTGGAATCCTATTATTTGTAACCCCCAAAAATTCTGTTTAGTTTGGGCTTCACGGCTTCTGCATTTTGATATATAGGAGCTTGAGAATTGTAATCATCAATCTAACTTGAACAATTCATATTATGCGGAATCGTTCAATAACTGATAATGCGAACTCCTTAAAGCTCGATTTAAGCTAATATAGCATAACATCCGATGGTGACTAGCAAGATCAAATCCCAAAATATAAATGTTACTTTTTGCTGTTTGAGACCGGAGTAATCCTACACACACAAAGTTGCCACATAAACTTTGTCCTTAAAACATTTCTTTAAAATAATGATGCATCAAAGAAACTAAGGGAACCTTTCTTTTATTACTTTCTTTGTATTAGGCGTAGCTCGAGGCATCAAGTGGATTAATGACAGGATCAATGGTCCAAGCTAGTCTGCTTTCTCTGATAATAAGCTTCGCAGATTGGCCAAACAGGTTCCTCCTTACTGCGACTAAGCTCCCTCCTTTGCTTTTTTTAGTATCCAACTACGACCCTATCTCTCACCCCCACCTTCTACAACACGGAAAAAATTAAACGATTGTTAAGAAAAACAGAGTTTCTAAGATGCAGAAAGAACGAAACCATAACAATTACAGAAATATTGGATGGTTTTGAATGTAACAATATTCTATTTATCACTGTGAAGGTGTTATTTTGCCAACCTTCTATTATGCTGAAGTGTGCAATTTCTAATAGACCAACCCAAACGTGAACTCCTAAGAACTCCGTTTATACCATAGCATGACATCCAAAAGTTAAACATGCATTGAAAAAATGAAAATATATCAAAATAGAGTATTACAGGCTTCCACCCTCTCTCAATTTTTGCATCAGTAATTGGAAAATGGTAAACTTTGCAAAGAAAAAAAGGGTTGGTTAGTAATTTGAGTTTCATTCTTCTTGATTCTAACGAGATTTTTTTTAGAGAATTTAAAAACAATTAATTTGGGTGAGAAGATGAAAAATAAGTTGAGAGATGTTGTGAGATTAACTCTTACTTTTTTCTTTTTTTCCATGAAAAAATTTTCTTTAAGTGATAGTAGAGAAATTTTTCCCACGAAATATTAAAGAATGATGTAGGAAATATACTCACAAAAATGAGTATGAGATGGATATATACTTATTTTCCATCTTCTCACTTAAATTAGTTATTTTTTTTTTATTTTTTATGTTACTATCAAACGGAGCCTTATTTTTATAAAATTTATCTACTTAATGAGTACTATTGGACTGTGTTGTGCCGCTTAAAAACAAATGGAGTGGTAAACAAATTCAAAAATCATCGCCCAATAGTTAATTAGGTCCAAGGAAAAAATAGCCACGTTCATTGAGATTAGACAAAAATCGACTCATTGCCCGATCTAGCTGCTAAAGGCCCATTAAACTATGCACGGGGATAAAGCCCGAGTAAACCCAATTCTGAATTATGGCAAATTGCTCGGAATACCATTAATTATTATAGCAAATTAGGTTTTGGCCCAAAATTCTAAGGGCATGTATACCGAAACCCACCTTGTTTCTAAAATTAGGCTTTAGCCCAAACTTTTGTTTTTAATCCAAAAATTTGGGATTTAGCCCAGTTTTGTTTTTCAATTATTAATTCAATTACTTTGTAATATATATTGCAAAAATTCCTCTAGTGCCCTTAAAGATGCATATGTATTTTTTTTATTAATAACAAGAATTAAAAATTAGTTCTAATTTATTTGAATGCTAGAGGATAAGGAATTAATTTATTTGAATTTCCACAAGATAAGAGATAATATTTCTATGTAAATCTACATTAACAAAAAGGAAGAATAAGATAAAATAAAAAGAGAAAGGTATAATATGTTATTTTACCTATAGTAAAGGAATTTTTTTTCAATCTCTTGTTTTCACAAACTACCATTAAAGATCGAGAAGAGAGTACCTTAATATTTAGAGTGAGAGGCATTGTGATTTTTGCTCCATCTACAATTGTGCATCTAGTAACCAGGTAATAAAACTACTTTTGTTCTTTTTGTTCAATTCCTCCTCCTCTCTTTTTGTTTATTATTCAAATTCTCAATAAAATAGTACAATAAATCATATATATATATATATATATATATCTTATATAATATTGATTGTACGTAGATGTGTAGAGTAGTAATTATTAATTAATTATTGAGAAAGAATTTGTCTTGCAAGATATATTTTTTTTCGATTTGTTTAATTGCATTGTATAGTCAAAACATTTAATTAGTGCTATATTTTTTATTTATTAGTGTTCAAGTATGACATCCTAACCCAAATTTCTAACTCCTTCGCTTTTTGTAATATGTCTATGATTATTATATTTAGACATTCATTTTGCTAAAATGTGTTCATATCCACAATATTTTGTATCATATTTTGAAGATTAATATTAGTTCGTAATATGTCTTCATTTATGTGCGACTAAAGAACTGATTTCAAAGCAACAAATTGTGCAAGGTGCACTTTTGAAAACTTATTATTTTACGCAAACTTAAAATATATATTATGTCTACCATGTTAAAATTTTGGTTGATTAATATTGCAAGTTGCACGACTTAGACATATTATATTGACTTGGAGATATATTATAATCTGATTGATATATACTATAATATGTCTATGATTATTATACTTGGATATTCATATTGCCAAAATGTGTTCAAGTCTGAAAGATTTTTGTGCTATATTTTGAAAGCAAATATTTGTTTGTAATATGTTTTCATTTTATGTAAACTTAAAATCCATAATATGACTGTGGCAATAGTCTATTTTCCTTCGTAATATGTCTAAGGGTTTTGAAATACTGTTTGAATCAGTTGTTGGCTTAAACTTTTGAATAATTATTACTTAGAAAATTACTATTTAAAATACAGTTTCTTGATTTAAGTTTGAAAACCATGTAATTCTAATAACTAACTCAATCTAATTTGTGATTGTTCTAAGTTATCATTTATTTTTGAAAAAAGGGTAAAATGGGCAACATTGGAAAAACATTAAATGAATTAAAAATAACTAAAATAATTAAATAAAAAATAGGAATTATAATTATCCAAAAGTTTGGGCTAACAACCAATTACAAAAAATCAAGTGGGGTAAATGCAAAACAATTAAAAAACTTTGGACCAAACACAAAAAGCCCCTAATTATTAACCAACTTGTGCATGCGTAATTTTCTTTCTTAACGTACTCCCAGCCAACTTCATTCTATTTTGTGAGAAAAAAAATCTTTCATAGTTGAGGAAAAAAAAATTCATAAAAAGTAATAAAAGATAAAAGACATCTAATTATAAACATGAGAATGAGATAGAAGGTATCTAATCATATGCCTCAATTCAATTTATTTTTCAACTTAACACAAATTAAGTGTTTATCTTATCATTTTTTCATGTTGTTATCAAACGGAATCTTGAAATTTTCGTGGTACTATTATTTTTTGGTAGATTTTTTATTCAAAGGATCAGTTGCTTGCCCTTGAAATGCAAGGCTATGGAGGTCGAATGTTTCTTTGGCTTACTTGTTGTATTGAATATTTTCTCCACATCATCTTAGTTATTTACACAAGTGGAGAGGTCGTATCAATTGCAATTTATTTTCTAGGTGAGTTTAATTTTGAATACCCTATCTCCGTTTCATATCCCTCTGATGCGTATGGTCACACCACAATTATTTTATCAGTGGTGTGGACTTAGCTTCGTTTATATCACATTAATAAAAAGGTGGAGTTATTGACATATTCCATATCTCTCTATAACACATTAACACTCCATACATTGACTCGGTGCAAATTAAAAGAGCCAAATATGTGATCATTTACTCGGTACAATAGGACCGAATTATTTGTGAAAACAAAAAAAAATACACTGACTCGGCCCTATTATACCGAATAATGTGCACATATTCGGTCATATTGCACCGAATCAATGCACACATACTCGACTCTATTGCACTGAGTCAATATGGAACTGTTACAGAGAGATTTGCGGTGTATCAATAGCCCTACCCTTAATAACATAATAGCATGCTTTTTGAACCTCCTTTTTTGCCAATTATCCACTTAAAAACGAAACTTAATATTTTCCAAAGAAATGAAAGATATGTATATGAAGTTGTATATATATTATATATGTTATTCATTTGTAGTGAAGTTATGAATTAAATGCTATTTATAGGAAAATGTTATCATAAATGACATTTAATTGCAACAATTCTTAATTGTATATGTGATTTATTTTTAGTTTATTTAGACAAGGTTAAAAACGGAATATTGCATTGTTAAAAAGTGTAGGTGGCATTAGTGATAGATCTCTCACTAATTAGTTACTAAGTTTAAAGTTACAAGCGTAACCAGAAAATATGGTTAGTAGGGTCATTAAATTATCTATCGAAATATGATTAATAAAGATCATTAAATAATGTATTGCCAAATTTCACAATAATTGTAATGATTAAATTATTATCGATCGAAAATAATAAGAATGAGCAATGGTACTTGGCCAAAAAAAGCACAATCCAATAACTAGTATAAATGAATCTCCTCTCATCGTAACTTTCATGCACGCTCTGATATTGAAGTGTATATTTGTGGTCAAAATGCATTTAAGATACAATTTTTAAACAATTTTTTGGCTGAATGGCATTTTTTATGGAAAATATTTTTGAGCCAAACTTTTCATATTTATATATTTTTTTATAATTTAACCATACTACTAACTACTTTTTCTAAATTTAAATAGTTTCAATTATATACACCAATCTAAATATATCTAAAATTTACTCTATTTAATTGTTTATCCTAAATTTTAGGTGGGGTCATTGGACCCCATAGAAATACACATAGCCACGCCCTTGAGTTACAAACTTACATCAATGAAACTCTCATTTGAAGGAGTTGGACTAACGACATCTCTTACAAACTTTTTAAAATTGTTTCTTCAAATATGTATTTTATTAACCTATGTTATAATTTGAAAAGTGACTCAATCAAATAAAATAATAAAAAAAACAATTTAAAAAGCCTTTTTCACGAGCTAAATTTAAAGAGAGAGAATGACTCTTTAAAATAGACAATAAAGAGACAATGTTACTATGTGGAAATCGACAATTTTAACCCCAAAGTTTGGGGTCAGTTGTAATTTAAATCCCGTTATTTCAATTTTTTCAATGTTAACACCAACGTTACATAATTTTTACAATCCAACCCAACCGTTCTCTTATGCTAATATACAACTAATGGCGGCTAATATACAACACACATTTTCGTTGGCGAGTGAGGAACACACACTTACGTCAAATCATTTAAGCTAGCTTCTTGAGTCACAATCCTAAGTCCCTTTATAATTATTGATCGTTGGCGATCATAATTTTTTGAGTCACAATCCTAAATATACAATACACCTTTTCATTGGCGATCATAATTATTGCATCAAAATTGGGTTAAGGTTGATGGTGATCACCTTACTTTTCGTGGTTGTGGAACTCAGTTTAAGAATGGCGCCCTTCATTATATTGATTTTATCCAGAAGGTTAGTCTTTTTCATTTTTAGTTCTGTTATGTTTATTTCTTGATCGTATGTCTTTTTATTTTATTTTATTTTTTCAGTTCCAATTTAATCTATAAATTTTTGTTAATCATATAATTTTTAATTCTTTCATTTTAGTATTTTGCATCATCTTTTCTCCTCATGAATTATCTTTCTGTATATGCTCATGAATATATTGTGTCTATTTCCTGGTTTCTGGGGCTAAAGAAAGGGTTTTTTTTTTTGCTTTCTTTTGTAAAGTAGTCACTTCCTGATATTGCATGGGAGAAAAGAAGTATGGTAATACTGGATGTTGGGTATCAAGAAACTGCCCTACCCCAGTAAGGTCTTTGATATAGTCCATTGTGCTAGCTGCAGAGTCCCTTGGCACATTGAATGTGACATTTTCTATCTTATTTCACAAACAATAATTATAAAGGGACTTAGGATTGTGACTCAAAAATGTGGCTTAGATGATTTGACGTAAGCATGTGTTCCTCACTCGCCAACAAAAAGGTGTGTTGTATATTAGCATAAGAGAACAGTTGGATTGGATTGCAACAATTATGAAACATTAGTGTCGACATTGAAAAAAATTGAAACAATGGGATTTAAATTACAACTGACCCCAAACTTTGGGGTTAAAATTGTCAATACCCATAGTAGCAATATCCACGTCAGCGCCAGCTCGAACAGCCACGTCAGCGCCGTTAGTTGTATATTAACAGAAGAGAACGGTTGAGTTAGATTACAACAATTATAAAACTTTTGTGTTGACATTGTAAAAATTGAAATAACAGGATTTAAGTTACAAATTATCCTAAACTTTGGGGTTAAAATTGCCGATTGCCCTTGCTATGTTTATTGGAGCCGATAATTGATGACGTAGCTTTTCAAAATAATTGTATTTTAATAATTTGAAGAGTTGGTTGGAGATGGTTTAAACGCCCTGAAATAGGGAAGTAAATTCACATATACACATTTGGCAATTTGCAGTCTCCACCACCAACTCCAAGCAGAGGCGAAGCCATGTAGAGGCCAGGTGGGGCCATGGCCCCACCTGGACTTTTTTGAAATTTTTGCAAAGTAAGGGGGCCTATTTGAGACATTGTGGAAAGTTCAAGGTCGTCTGGTGTAATAAACGGAAAAACAAGGTGCGGGAAGAGGGGCTTTGTGTGAGAAGCAGCATAAGTTGGAGGGCCAGGGCATGTTATTAGTGGTTGACGACTAGGGGCCACTGTTCTAATCCTATAGGCAATTTTTTTTAAAATTTTTTTAATATTAAAATTTAAGTGTTTTAATATTGATTTACTTTTTAAATTGTTAATATTTTTGTTTGTTGGTTATTATTTATTAATGTTTATTTATTTCTTAGATTGTTAAATATTAATATTAATGTTGATATTTGCTTTTAGGTGTTTATTAATATATTTTTTTTTAGTTATTATTTATTAATGTTGATTTTTTTATTAGATTGTTTAATATTTATAATAAATTTTGTTATTGAGGTTAATTTTCTTATTAGATTGTTACTTGATAAGTTAATATTGAGATTAATATATTTATTTTTTAATTATTGTGGTTGATTCAATATTGACTAAGAAAATTTTTAAATTTTTTTTTGGCCCCACCCGAAAAAAAATCCTGACTCCGCCATTTACTCCAAGCATTGTTCTAGCTAGTCCATATACTGTATGCGCTGACCATCGATTAAAATCTGGGTTATGTGAGATAACTTTGTCCATTCCTCGCCGCCTCCCGTATCATCTTTGGGTTAGTAATACACAGCCATTCGAGTGCGAAGAGCCTCCTAAAGAGGAGTTGATGTTGCTCTCCCTCTGTTAATGACTTGCTCCTGCAATACTTGACCCCTAGAATTCTTAGGTAAACATCATTTTGTTTCACTAGAAACATATATCGGTCTGTTCAATTTATTTATTTTTTTATCAAATGCCTCAATGTGATTGGCACGCACCTTCTTGTTTAGCATCCCTTTTCGACTTCTGTAATGTTTTTCCAAACCATTTTTTAGGGGTCAGATTGACCATTTTATTATGTCCATACTTCAGTGCATATAGAATGTTACTCCCTTCACTTTGCAATATTAATGCTTACATGCCACTATTTAACTCTTGCTTATCTTTCCTTCCTCATAGTCCCCTAAAAGGATACCTATCGGCGGAACAAAAACATTGTTGAAACTTGTTTGAGTCGAATTTCTGATGTTACCATGTGTATGCGTACTCCTAAAAATTAGACCTTTTTTTATGTTGAAAATATAGAAGGCTAACTTTCTTTCACATACACATGTTCACAGAGAACAAACCCGCAAATTTTTTGTTGAAAAAACAATTACATTCTCTCTCTAGCTACGGCCTTCTCTAGTCCAGCATTGTTGATTTCTCTATTAGCAATGGTTATCACAGTCATGTTTCTCGCCAGAACCACCATCGCCGATGCTCTAGCGCTGAGTCCTGTTTCCTCTCCAACAGTTCTTTCTCTCGGTGGTTCGTAACCATTTTTACCACCACCGTTCTCTTCAGCAGTTCAGCTCCTCTTCGTTCTTTTGGTATGGTAAATATTGACCCCCTTGTTAAAACCCTGGCTCTACCCTGGATGTGACTATATTCGACTCATCACAACTCTATATATTCCATTTATATCATTCACAGAGAAGGGTCTTTTATGTGTGTGTATATATGCATTGTCATGGAGTTGTTTGACAGATGCCTGTTTAGTTTGGACTTCAGTACTTCACCAGTTCTACATTTTGATAAATAGGCGCTGAGAAGTGTAATCATCGATCTAAGCCGAAAAATTCATCCAATAGTGACTGAAGGATATCATAACTGAGCAATTTTACTGGCTTTATCCCCCACTGAATATCCTCTTACATCCCATTTATCTGCAATTTTGATTCAACGAATTGACTCGTGTTGGTTACGAATATTTAGGGAAGACTACATAACTAATTTAGCAGCACTAATTAATCCATTAGTTTCTACGTCCTACTACAGTGGAGTTACCATTTGGTGAAAGAATGTTTAGCACGTACACTCTTCCATTAGAATTTGTTAAACCTTCTGGGAAAACCAAATATGGAAAATTAGGTAGGCTTTTGGTTGTTCCAAACATGCAATCGTTAAATTTCTTTATTCTTGGTTTGCTTTTTGAAGATTTATGGTTGATGTGCCCATGTAATTGGCAAGGTTTTAATTATTATGAATACAGGTGATTCAAAAATTTCAAAATTTCCTTAAATGGTAAATGTTTGCCCATGTTTATCCTAAACTCAGAAAATCAAAAAGATGAAACAGTTACTGCTTAATGAACATGGGGGAAAAATAGCATTTGCCAATTTAGAATAGAGTGATCTGCCTAGTACATCCAAAGTCTCCACAAAAACATAGTCCTAAAGATGATGCTGTAAAAAAAAATGATACAGCCAAGAAATTTACTAAGAAAACTTTTTGTTCTTTTATTTGCAGTAATCTGCTGGAATCTAGTAGCTCTATTGATTTTCTTTCTTCTCAAGACAGAAAGGCGCTTTGGATCTATTGATTTTCTTTCTTCTCAAGACAGAAAGGCGCTTTGGATATAATTAATGACGGGATCGTCAGTCCAAGCTACTCTGATTTATGCTATGAACAAGTTTTCCAGTTTGGCACAAACAGGTTCTAAACTTCCTAATTTTTTTTACTCCATTTTATTAAGAATTTGTAATGTGCTACAGAAATGGGGTAACCCTATTAAGTTTTTTTTTTTTTTTTTTAAATAAATTATGGGATGTCTAAGTCTCTCCCTTAATCCTACAAATAAAGAAAAAAAATCCATCAATCTCCATGAGTCGAACCATTGATCTTCTCCTTCTATTAGGTCGCGTTTGGTATGTCGAATAAAGATGTCGGATATAATAGGAAAATGGCTGGACATGATAAGAGCCGAAATTAGTCTAATAGGAATTACGTGACATCAGATGGGAAATGAATCAATCGAATAAGGATTATGCGTGATATGTTAGGATAAGAATCAGTCAGATAAGAATTAAATAAATTTGGCATTTCATGCCATCCTGAATTAAAAGTCAGGATAAGATATAATAAATTAATGTGAATTTTGAGAATAGCTCAACATCCTATCTAGTCTAGCACCAAATCAAACACATGATAGCAAAAAAAATTACCATATCCTCTCCTATATCCTGCTCGCCAAAGACACAATTAATATTTAATGGGTTGTAACAGAAAAAATAAAAAAAGGTATAGTTACAATTACTCCTACTATTGGATTCCGTACTTCCGTCCATTACATCCGCATCCCCATGACTTTTGAGTAATTAACGGTGAGCATCAATCTGGGTGGGAAAACATCTTTCAACTTCATCAATTATGTACAGAAAATCAAAACTCCTTAACGTGTTTAAATTAATTCTGAAAAATTCAAAAATCCAAAGCATGGGAGGTCCCTCTCTAGTTTATGAAACGGAGAATGGAAATGATGTCCCAAAAAATACTAATACCAAACTCATACCAACGACAAGGACCAAATTTCAACCAAACCACGTTATGCCACTTGTCCTTCAATTGCTCTCCAACGGTAAGAAACTAAGAATAAGCCCCCGACTATTGAGCTTGCATTCACATCCTTGGCCATTTGAGTTATTAACGATGAGCTTCAATTTGGTTGTGAATCTTCTCTCTTTTCGTTTGTTTTTCAATTATATTACACAGCTAAACTTTCTTATTCATGCATTAAATTGAATTCAAACATTAATTAGAAAATGTATTTAAAATTCAGAAATTCAAAACTAATGAAAGTTTGCCCTAATTAATTAAAATACAGGGTAAATAAGTGTCAAAAACACAAAATTTACTTATTAGCGGAAGCAGGAGGCGCAATATAATACAGCAGAGCAGGGCCGCAGAATAAGAATAAGAAAAAGAATTCATTCGGGGAACTAAACTCAACTCCAACCAGTATCAGAATCATTTAATTTAAAGGAAACTCACTCACGTATTTGACGATATCCACCAACTACGACAGAGTTCTTGTACACTTCTGTCTCTCTCTCTCTCCAGTTTAATTTATGAACTCACCATTAATCGAAATATGGGTTATGTGAGATATCTTTGGCCAATCCTTGCCCGTATCTTTCTTGCACCTCCTCTCCAAATCTGGACACTCTTTAATAGACAGATATTTGAGTGTGGAGAGGCTTTGCAGCCCATCAGGCAAACACTTCATATCTGGACATTTTTCAATCAATAAGTACTCGAGAGCTGTCAGATGCTGCACTCCCTCGGTTAATGACTCTATCTTCTTGCAATTGAAAACCAGCAAACTTCTTAGGGACGACAAGCCTCGCATCCCATTCGCATTCAAGGATTTAAGCCTGTCGCAACCGTATAAATGCAGTGTCTCTAAAGATTTGAGGTTTTTGAGCCCTTCTTCCGGTAAACTTTCAAGACTTGGACACCCAAAAATAATCAAGGACTCCAGGGCAGTTACATTATCTAGCTCATCTGAAAGTGTCTTGAGATTGAATAGATTATCTAATGTTAGGGACTTCAAGGCCTTTTTATTTTTCAATACTCCATTTGGAAGTACCAGCAGCTCATTGATTCCTATAATTTCAAGCGAGGAAATTGAAGTGAGGCTCATCACTTGCCCAATTAACATTGCATTACTTTCCCTCATTCCTAAATACTCGAGTCTCGGGAAATGAGGAGGCAGTTCAGTCAACTTTGGGCAGTGACTAATCAATAAGTCCCGTAAACAGGGAAAACTTTCTCCTCCTCTAACTACTGCTATTGTTTTCCATTCCTCCAAGCTCCTCATGCAAATCAACTTGAGCTGTTCTAATGCTGGAAAAGCGACTTCTCCATCTCCATAAAAATTGTTGTTCAATGACTTGACAGCACCCATCTCAAGAACAAGAACCCTAAGAAAGGGAAGTTTCCCCAGAGATGGAACGTCTTCGCATCTTCCGCAATCTTCGAGTTTCAGTTCAACCAGATTCTGGAGGACCAAACGAAACATCCAATTCGAAAGCTGTGAACCTTGATAGTGATTTACCTCCAACTTCTTCAGGTTTGAATGGGGTTGCAAACCCTCGAGCACCTCTTCAGCATTTTCTGGCAAGTTGACATTGTTTTTTGGTTCCCCCAACATAAACTCAGAGAAATAAGCTTCTCTTTGCTCTTCAAGTTGGCACTATTGGCATCCATTGAATCTCTTACGTTATCAAGTCTTTTTATGCTTAACTCACCTTCAAGATTTAGTTCTTTCAGCTCCCCTACTCGACAACCGTGACTTTGACCCACAATGAATATGCTCAATGTTTGTAGGCATGTCAATTGTCCCACTCCATCAGGGACACTAACAAGAGAATTACACCCTCTGATATCAAGATGTCGAAGATTTCTCAAGTATTTCATACATTTGGGCAACTTACGAAGTTGCTTACAATCTCTCAGTTTCAGAGTTTGCAGGTTTTGGAGACGACTAGTTGATTCTGGTAAACTTTTGATTGGAGTTTCGGACAAATCAAGGTATCTGAGGTGTATCAAATTCCCAATCGACTTGAGCATCCTTTGATCTTGAGATGAAAACATATAAAGGTAATCAAAATGCAAAACTCTAATATACCTTTGCTGTAAGATCCAATGGGAAAAAGTATTTTCAAGCATCCAAGTTCTGCCACACACTAGCGAGCGTAGAGATTTCACCCTGAGTTTATCCTCATTCCAACGAACCCGGGAGCAATCATCAATATACAAGTGACAAACCTCCCTGGGAATTGTGAGTACCTTCCCATATTCAATGCATTCATCTCCCATAATATATCGTGCAAGATCATGCATCAAATCGTGCATTTTACATGTCATCTTACCTTCTTCGTCCTCCTTGATATCTTGAAAGAAAGACCTCCAGACTAAATCATCGAATATCTCGCAGGCCACAGCATACATATCGACTTGTCCTCTTGACGGAAGAAAACTATTTGCCATCCATAACTTTATCAACGTGTCCTTCCTCATCACATAATCTTTGGGAAATATGCTGCAGTAGGCAAAACATTGTCTCGAATTTGGAGGTAAGTTATCAAAACTTAACCTTAAAGCAGGTAAGATAGTACTTCCGTCATCCTGCAAATCCCACATTTCGCTTTCCTTCACAGACAGCCACTCACTTTCGCTTCTTTTTAACTGCATTAGACTTCCAAGAGCTTTTACGGCTAGGGGCACCCCCCCACATTTCTTCATTATTGCCTTCCCAATTGTTTCCAATTGCAAATATCCCTCCGTCCCTCCAATCCCAAATGCGCGTCTCTTGAACAAGGACCAAGAATCTTCTTCTGATAAACAACCAATGTGGTGTACAGGAAGCGTAGCCATAATGAGAGCAACTTTCTCGAGCCGGGTTGTTACTATTACCATGCTGCCTTTTCCTCCACACCTCAATGCATTTTTCAGTCCATCCCATTTCTCGTGGTATTCGTTCCACACGTCATCCAATACAAGTAAGAATCTCCTCCCTCGCAATTTTTCCCGGAGGCATAATTGCAGGGGGTCCAGCTCCGAGATATCACAGTGACTACCTTCTATCGACTCTATGATTGCCCTGGTTAACCTCCTTATGTCGAAATCATCGGACACACAAACCCATATTTGCAACTCAAAATGCATCTTTACCCTTTCATCATTGTAGACCAATTGAGCAAGCGTGGTCTTTCCAAGTCCCCCCATACCACGTATAGCATAGAGGGGAATATCATGATGTTGATCACCCAAATTGTTGAGCAACTTTTCAATAATCATTTCTTTCTCTTCATTTCTTCCAATAATTTCATTTTCATTTACGAGCGAACTAGTGTGTCTACTCTCCATGGCCACAACTTCCGCATCTGCCACACCCTCTCTAAAGTGAAACTTGGATCTTTCCTCTGCGATGGTATCCAGTCTTTCCCTTATGTTTTTCACCTTATTTCCCATTTTTATATGAAATACAAATGGATTAAGATCCGAGAAGAAGGAACTTACTCGGTGTTTAACCCCTCTTTCGCGATCCATCTTGCGTATGAGAGACTCGGTGGAAAACTCGTCCAATATATTGTCAGCATCAGAGACTGCACGCTTGAGCTTTCTAAGCCAGTTCCTTACAGCCTCGCTCTTCCACTGTTTTGACTCGGCGTCTTGGAGCACGGCCTGGATCGTAGTGAGAGTACTCGTGAGAGTCTCAATCTCGGCGTTGAGGCCAGAAGCTATCCCAAACTCTTTGAATACATGAGAATTCAATTTCTCCAAGATCACAGTGAACAAGGGAGAAAGAAGTGCCTCTGCCATGTTTGCTTTCTTAAATAAATGAAAATTCACTCCGAATAGAACTCAAAGAAACAGGAAAGGATCAGAAGCTGAAATAATTTTCTCACACTTTTGCAGTGAACTGGAATGAAAAACTCTCTCTTGCAAAGCTCAATAATTGAAATGGGAACACCTATTTTTTTTATTTTTTATTTTTATTTCAGGCTACATCATTGAGTTTTCTCTTCATTTCTTCCACATTCGGCTCCACACGGTATTGACTTAGACTTAAACTTCTTGTGGTTGTACGGTTGTACCCTTGTGCACGTGAATCTTTAACACACTGATTTTTCCAATGGGTACTAAGGTTATTATCACTTCGAATTAGTATTTTAACATTGTTAATGTATCAGCAGTGTGCAAAAACATATTTACATATTTATATGGGGTGCATTTTTTATACAGACCCAAATTTTAACAATATTTTTTCATCGTCAAAACACAAAAAAAATATTTTTTTGCAGTGAAAAAATGTTACTAAAAGCCCTAGTATATACTGATCGGTACGCATAAGAAATTTTCCTTATATATAACATGTCACTAAAAATAATTTTAGGCCGTTAGCATATTTATTTTGGGTGCTAATAGCATTGCACTTTTGCGATTGTATATGAATGTTAAATATGGCTTTTGTCTCCGCATATTGTTTCACAATTGTGGATGCTTTAGTTGAGGATTTGTTCAGCCATTTTTTTTTATACGAAAACTGATTTTATGAACTACTTTTGATACGAAAAAAGCAGATAATGACACAATTTATAGATCTGACATAATTCTAGTTGTTTGCTTGAATACATGAAGCACACATGTTTCTTGATTTCTCGTTGTTGTTTCTTTCATTTCTTCAGGACTAGGCTATCTGATGCTGAATGTACTTTTGTTTGTTGAACAAATCAGGATGAGAGAACAATAGGAAATCTAATTAACGAAGTAGGAAACAAACAAGGGTGTGTTCGATTAATGAAAAGTTGGTGCAGTGAATTTTAAATGAAGTTTACATGTAAATGAAATGTATGTACATGTTTAGAACTTTTCTTTGCTCATAATGAAAATTTAGTGTAGTTGATTTACATCAAAATACAAAAACCACGTAAAATTAAATCCAAAGTCTTTCTGTTTACAATTTCATATCAAATGTTGTCTTAAAAAAAAAATTTGCAAACCAAATTCTCTCGTACTATTTACAACTAAAATAAATACAACCATAGCTATACTCTATCCTATATCGTTAAATGTTCTGCTAGTGTGTTCCAATAATGTGTCAGTATGTAATTGTTGAGTAAGTTTATTTATGATAATTTTAGATCGTAGGATAGTTTCTTACACTTAAAATGAAACACAAAATCAGTGGGTAAAATAAGCACGCAAATAAATTCGAGCCATTCCTGGTGTGCAAATTTAACAATCTAGCCATTTATATTTTGTTGAATCTTTTTTCTCCAAATGAACCTACGAATTTTCACACGTGATGCATGTGTGCAATAAATTAGTTAGATTTCAAGACCAGCAAATTTAACTATCTCATAGCTTAATCACAATTATGTATTTCCTACTTTTACCTCGTGAGAAATATGTTTTATACCATAATAAGCAATGATTTTTAAATTATTGTCAATAAGTTTTTGTTTCCTTAAATATATGCGAAGGGTACATCTAGGGGTTCAATTAGGGGGAGGGGAAGAGATTTGTGTTTTAAAATCTTCCGAACCCAAAATCGAACTAAACTTTTCGGTTTTCATATATTTTTTTAAACTAAATAAATCGTAAGATGACACTTGTTTTTGTCAGAAAAATACGTATTTTAGATCGAAAAAATATTAACTTTTACAATTATAATATAGATTTAATATTCATGATAGCTCAAAAAATTGATTTATCACTAGACTTTGCAAATTTTAGGAACATAAAATTTTAAATAGTGAACTAATATTATTTTTTAGTCACACATTCAATTATTCGGTTTAGTTCGGTTATGTTTTATAATCTCACGCCATAAACCTGAATCAAACATATTTTGTTTTGCTTTCGGTGTTTTTTTTTTCTTTTTTTCTTTTTTTTTAGTTTGGTTTTTTAAGGATCAGTTCGGCCCAATACGATTCAAGGCCGTTCGATTTTCGAGCTCGCCACAATACCTCTAGTTGGGGTGAGGGCCGATCTCTACCCTACCCGCAATTCCTTTGAAAGTGCCAAATAAATGTCTCCACCTGTTGACAACAGTCTTTCTTCGAAATCATACTAATCAAATCAATCCTCCCATACAATTTTATTTTTTAAAATTTTGATTACATATATCTATATTGTACACGTATTATATATGCGTGAAAAAAATACTCTCAGTTTTCTTTTTATAATGCCTTTAAACTAAGAATTGTTTAATTGCCAAAATATACTTTATATGCTAAAAGTTATATAAAATTTACGGCATATTTCGAACTCATAACATAACCTTATGGATAATATAAGTACCTCTTCGCGACTTAAACAAAGACATTAAAACTAGAGATTGATAGTCGACCGAAAATCTTACCACGTGAAGTGTCCAACTATGTGTGAATTATTATTTTTCAAGCGCAAATGCAACAACTTCTAGCCCACCCAATGCTATTGGCCCAAATAATAAAACTAACGCCCCAATACTTCCCGAACTGGGCCTAGCGAGCCATAACTCCAGACGTGCCCTAAAGGCTGATCCTAAAGCAAATAGAATACAGACACGTGCCAATCTCAACTGCTCTCGACCACATCTGATTATTCGAGGAATATGGTCTCCTAACCAAAAACCCTCCTTCGCCCCCCTCGCACCTCCGCCAGCCGTTCACTCTCTCTCTTTCTCCAGGTTAGTTTTCTTTCACATTCATATTCATATTCATATTCATATACGATACATGCATTTGTTTTTTTATCTAAATATATTTGTCGACTGACTTTACTCTATAATTGGTTAATATTGCCATGATATTTTGAGAGTACTCCTGTGTTTTTCCTACAGAATATATTAACCAATCACAAAGTAGAGTGACGGTCACCTTCTTCGGGCGAGGGTCAACAAAATTAGGATTCTGTTTGTTTTATAAGTTTATAAAATGCATAAATTTTATATTCATATGTATATAATGTTGGAATTCATGATGCATCTGCCTGCATTTGCAGCTTATAATCACCCAAGGTTGTAATTGAACTCCTAGTATTTTTTGGAATATATCTGTGAGTTTCCTTTCCTCAGTCTGAATGTTTGTTATTGTTTTAATTTGATGTATCATTCATAAACTAGGGCAGATGATTTGTGTGCTAAAGCTATCGACCTTTGAGATTCTTAATTTCATTTGTTATCCCATAATCACATTGGTTCTAGTTCAATTAATCTGCATTCAGTGGCAGAGCTATAGTATGCAACTCTCCTTTGATACTCTGTTTTTTCAAGAAAATCAGGTTTTTGTCGAAGGTGCCAAAAAGAATCTCACAAAGCGTTAATTTTGAAGTGCTAAAGTACCAAAACAGAGAGCATTTACCCCTACCGCTGGCTATAAAGTTTATGATAACTTGCAATACACCACGGACTAAGAGCAATTTTTTTATTTTTTTTTACATAAAATAAGGTGTAAAAAAATCTATTTTTTACTTACGACATTTAACTTGATTCAAAATTACTATAAGAAATGAACACATTTTAAAATTTAAGGTGGGCACCCCTGTCTGCATTTATGTTGAATTTTAGCACATGGATTTGTTGCAACGTTTCATATTTTTGAAAATTTACAAGGAACATTGTTGAAATAGTGTAGCATTTGTAGCCAGTCCATTTATTTAGTCTATAACACTGCTGTTATAAAGTCAATGCTTAATGTTTGATTTATTCGTTTGAACTTTGAAGTAATTGTAATTACAAACGCTTATTGTTTCGGGTACCATTTTCTTTTGTTTTCTCCAGTTGAAGTAAAAGAGGATTGAGATATGATAAAAAGGCGATTCTACAAGCATGAACACGGTGAGAAAGATGATCCCTCTGATTCTTCATCCTCCTCTGACTCCGAACCGGAGGCAGAAGCCACAGAAGAGACTGATGAGGAAGAAGAAGATGTGGTTGCGGAAGTGAGAGAAAACAACGAAGCTTGCTCTTCTTCTTCTGGTTCATTTATCTCACTTTTTTCCTCCTTGCTGTCATTTTACCGCAAATGTCAATTCCTTCAGGCTGCGTTTGACGCGCAGGATAAGAGGGTGGGATAGGATAACTTTATCCTGTCCCATGTTTGATGTTCGTCTGGATTGGATGGATTATTTATCCCACTAAAGCTTTTTATCTCACCGTGAGAGAGATTAAGGAATCCCACCTAAGAGGTGGGATTGTTTTATCCTGTGCGGATGGGATTAAATAATCATTTCCGACTCTCTAATCCGGCACGTCAAACACATACTTAGGGTAGTAAACCCTTGCTTTATTCTAAGACCTGAGAAGTGCAGTGTGGCATTTGTTTGTAAATCCCATAACTTTTGCATTGGTAGTTAAAATTAGTTGTCTTAGCAGACAATCTTTTCTATTCTTATTTCTTATTCACTAGCAGCCTGGGTTCAACTGCACGATATGTTTGTATGATCATAATCATCGACATCATCAAATTTATTTTTTAATTAATAGTTTTTCATTCATGTGATTTTCCCATTGATTTTAGATGGAGATGCAATAGCTTCGTATGTTTCCTTTGGATTTAATTCATCGTAATTCTTCTCACTAACGTCATTGTTTTTTATTTTCAGGTTATGAGAGTGAGGATAGCTCTGCAAATGAAGTTGAACTTGATTCATCAGGTTGAGCTAGTTGTTATATTTGAGCCCTTAAAGTTATTGATTATTTCTTTTATCTTTTTTGTTGAGTTTCATTCATGACCAGGTACAAACCAGTGCCCTCGACCATAGTGAAACGGCCACATTATAAAATGATCCGTGCCTTAGGCACCATCCATGTTTTTCTGCAAACTACTTGCACCGTACCTCCAGCATCTGTATTAAAAACAATAAGTTGCTACAGAACTATCCATGTTACAAATTATACATGTCTATGACACTATTCGAGCCTGCAACAAATTATTTGTATGTATTTTGAACTGAATAAATGAGTTTTTATTAAATACGATATATCCATTTATGACGCGGATCTAATATATTTCTTTTTTAATATACGTAAATTGACCTTTATATGGTGTTTTAAAGTAAATCAAATAGTGTAAAGAGTATATATGAGGATAACAATAATGTCAACGAGAGAGAAACTTGTGAAAGATATTTTGTATTGAGTATCCCAAAGCATTTGAGTCCTTAGATTAACAGTATCCCAAAGCATCCTTCTTGATTTAAGATACAATGTGTGTATCAAAGCATATCTTCAAATGTGTTCTTAGCCTTTGTTCTAAAAATCTAAGTATTTCTGAGTGTTTAAGAATGTAACTGTTGGCAGGTTTAGCAACAAACGACAATGACCTGGTAAAGATAAATGACAGAAAAAATCTTAGTGAAATTCAAACATCAGATAGAAGAAATGCTGAAATGGTGGATTCAGAGTATAATACGAATGATGTAAAGGATGAAATCCCATCCGATGTACCGGATTGCGTCTTAAAAAGTAAATCAGTTTTTAGATGCAAACTATGCCCAAGAATTGTCTGTTTGACAGAGGAGACTTTAAGGGCCCATCTTGAATCCAAGGTAAACATGAACTTCAAGTTTATTTTTGTTCTCTCCCCCCCCCCCCCCAAAACAAAAAACAAAATCATTTGAAACCTGATTATGCTTCAAAACCCTTTTCCTGAATATTCGGTCATCACGACCTTTTGTTATCAATCAATTGTTGGCTTTATGTTTATAGTTCTATCATCTCTACATGTTACTTGTGAAGTTTGTGGTTTAGTCTGCTTTATGAAATCATACAATAGAAAACCAGATTATGCTTCAAAACTCTTTTCCTGAATATTCGGTCATCACAACCTTCTGTTATGAATCAATTATTGGCTCTATGTTTATGGCTGTATCATCCTTACATGTTACTTGCGAAGTTTGTGGTTTAGTCTGCTTTATGAAATCATACAGAAGAATGCTGTCTTTGTGTCTGTATGGATGTGTACGCAAACTGAAACAGAATGTGCAGTATGTGTCTTTTGTTGAAGGAGAACGAAGGACATAATTAGTCCCTAGCAACAGTAATCACGAAAAACACTTCTTTCTAGAGAAGTCTCTTTCATCTTTGAGAAGGCCTTTGTGCAATTATCTGGGTCCTTTAGATGCTTGGTTGCGTAATATTTTCTGAATTTGAAATGCTCCTATTATTTGGTCATCATAAACCATCATGACAACCAAGAAAATAGTTCAGATGCCTAGTAAGCAAATTGAGAGAATCATCCATGTTGGGATTTCTGAATCCCAAGGTTTCAGTTTTTTCCTCCTGCATGTCAGAAACGTAGTATGATACCAAGTACGTTTCATTTTAGGGAGATCTTTGTTGGATCAAAAACTCTCTTTTAGTAACATTTTTTTCTTTGCTCATAATGACATGTGAGCACATAATGGATTGTTATGAACTATTTTTTCGGTCACTTTTTTCTCTGCTCCCAATGACTTGTGTGACAATTCTTTAGAATTTTCACTTATAATAGAGACATGCTCGATCTGAAAAATTACTAAGTGAAGGGAGGCTTAAGCTCATGCTCAACAGTGATGGAGAAATAGAGGGAGAGACCCATCAAGAGAGGCACGCTTCAACTCTAGCTGCTGCAGAGGTTGGTTCATACCCAGTTTGACCCACTGAATATTTACGTAGTTAGACGCTAGATATGTACATTAACATATTTTGCCTGCATGTTTGAATTGATCATTACCAGAAATCAGTCAGTTCAAGGAAGAAAAACAAAGGAAGACAGAGACAGAGGAAGAGGGTGAAGAAGGTAATATGTCGTTAACACCTTTGTAAATAGATATTTCTTTAGGGCCTGCTTAGTTTGGAGTGTAAGAGCGTTCATACAAGTAAAGAAAAAATGGTGAAAACTGAAAAGAACCTCTTATTGGATAATATTCTCTTCTTCTTTTTTTTGCATAAAATTATGAAAAGGCACGCAATTTTTAACTAAAACAGTGAACTTTTCAATGCCGAATGTATGGAAACATTTCCACCATTTTTTTTTTTTGGTGAGTTAATTTCACCCCAAGCCAAAATATGTCTCTGGGGGATTAATCTGAAAGAAAGGTTTACTTTTTGCTTTTGGCATACGGATTGCAGAAAACGGGAGAAGATGGGACCGTGGAGAATACAATCAAATCAATGAAGAAACCAACCAAGAAGAGACGTAAAACCGACAGTTGATTAATGGGACGTCCTTTGTATGATCTGTCAAAAACGATACACAGATTGCAGAAGCAAGAACGACAAACAAAAGAAACATAATATATGTTCATTTCAGTCCTCTTACTTAAAAGTTATTCCGTTATTTTATAAAAACACGTGAAGTGGTTGCTCTAAATATCTAAATATCGATCTGTTTTTTCAACCCGTGCTTCTGTATGTAACAATGCGCAAAGGGGCCAATTTTGTAGTTGTATTTTATTGTGATGTTTTTCTATTGAGGAATTCTTATCATTCAAGAAAACTGAGATTTTATGTGACGCTCTGCTATTCAAGTCTTTCTTTCTAACAGCCAGACTACGATCTTTATGAGAAAATAAGTTTCTGAGATGGAGGCACAAGCACAACATGAAAGTTAGGTGTAACACGAAAGAAGAATATGAAAGTTAGGTGTAAGACGAAAGAAGAATGACACATTGTTTTTTATGGGTACTAGTCCAATAATACTAGAAAGTGTCGTTCATAGTTTCATACAGACGATGTCTAAAAGGCCTTCACAAAATTTAGAGAGCCCTTGTTCATTATGCTGTTAAAAACTGAAAATGTATGAAGATCGGTATGGTATTTGGCAAAGCTTGTGATATCCTGATGATTAACAATTAAAAAAGTGCGTGCATGCCAAATAAAACTAAAAGTCACTTCACGCCAAATGGTATTTCAACAAAGAACCACAACTTAACCACGTTGTAAGCAAGCAAATTCACATTAATTTCATAGGGGGGCAAACATAGTGCTGGTACACATAAAAAAGTGAGGAGTCTACCATCCAGGGTTTATACACCACAAAAAAAGCTAAGCAAAGCCAACAAATATTCTTCGGGAGTATTTATTGAGAACTCTAAAGAACCAGTTTGAAATGCAAACCCACACCATGAACCACCAGCCAAACCACCCACAGCAGTCACGTTGGATAACCTAGCTTAAAAACATGATTCATAAAAAAATTCAGTAAAATACCACCTAAAACGATTGCCTAGTCAATAATGAGAGAAGTTAATGTCAAATATACTAAGGTTCTTCCTTGTCAGGTGGAAAGCGGAGCTGTTCTTCATTTCCATCTGCTTCGGGTGGAGGAGGTGGGGCTTGTTCACCATTTTCACTGTTTTCAGGGTGAAAATTGATGGGGAACTTTGTGACTCTTGGTTTGTCTGATAATATATTTCTTTGGACCCTATCAATCAACACCTTTTGTGGAGGCTCCTCCCTTAGCTGCTCATCATCGTAATCATTGTTCACATAATATCCCACTCGGAGAAATTCTTGGCCCATATACGAAC
Organism: Lonicera japonica; assembly: GCA_021464415.1. Classification (NCBI taxonomy): domain Eukaryota; kingdom Viridiplantae; phylum Streptophyta; class Magnoliopsida; order Dipsacales; family Caprifoliaceae; genus Lonicera; species Lonicera japonica. The sequence continues at coordinate 13,161 of JAKCWG010000267.1, read as the reverse complement.
ACGTTAATAGTAGCACTGTCACGCCAATTATATCTTCTTCTCGTATTTTTGATGGATCTGGAGGGTCAGCCTGGTAACACGTAATAGAGATTATGAACTTGATTCAAAAAGTTGGGTTAATTATTACGAAGACATAAGGGTTTTTACCTGAAAAACAAAACGGTAGTTTCCAATGTTGACAGGTCCAACAAGAACACTTTCTAAAAGTTGGTCATATGTTTCGTCCTCCGCAGATCCAACGTAGATAAGTTTCCATTCTATATCTGCATATGTATTAAAATGTTTATAAAGCTCAACCGCAACACTTGATACAACTAGGCCAAGAAAAGAAAGGAGTAGGTCTATCCTTTAAATCGAAGCCAGAAACAAATAGACATGCAAGGTGCTGATTAAATAAAATTAATCACTCGAGTAAATACATAATAGGAAAGAAGGGGTTTTGACTGACTACGGAATGCAATCCGTATTCTGTAGTTAGATAAATAGAATTATAGTAGCTTTCCTAGATAACTAATTACCAAGTGAATGCTCCATTTGAAATCGAAGCATATCATGTCTTTTTCACAGACTTTGTTTTAAACAAAAATCTTCCAGTACATGATCCAATCTTTAACTTTTATAGTTAGCTTTAAAATATATATATATATATATATATATTGTAGCTTTCCGAGATAACCAAATACCCAATAAGTGAATGTGCACCAGTTCAAGGTGAAGCTTAGCATGTCTTTTCCAAGAACTCAACACGGCAACCCAAAAGAGCTAATAAAAACAGAAAGAAGAAGATAATCAAGAGCTTCTTTAATAAGTTTGCAAAATGAACTGAGAAACTCTAAAAGAAGGACGAGACAGAAGAACAATGATCCAAAGATACACCGTGAAAGTAATGAAAAGAGGGATCCTCAACCCAAACTTTAACAACACCCCAACCCAAGATCAAATTTTCCACAAACCTATCAAAGGATGACAAAACATGCAAAATGAATGTTCCTTGACTGTGATAGCAACAAAGTTCCAACATACTGGATTCCCAAAAGTTGGCTTGAACATCATACTTGTGCATAATAACCAAACACCAAAGAGAATCCTTGTTCAATGAGAATCTCTAAAAACTATTAACTGAAAAGGCTAAACTTCTCTAAATCAAATTGACTAATCTAATCCCTCCCTTCTTCCTAGCTCTCAACACCTCCTCCCACCTAACTACATCTTGTACCCTAAACTTTCCCTGATTCATGTTCCTAATTGTTTGGCGTCTCTCAGCAGAAGTTTAAAAAAACACATAAGTAACTCCAAAAAGAAAGCACACATATTGCCCTGGGGGAATACATAGGGATTCAATGTTCATTAACATCACATTCGCCTTCACCTCCATATTTATATCCACCTAAACAATCTTAGGCACACTGATTTTTTAACTCAAAGGCTGCTGCATTAAAACACCGAGTCCTTACTAAGATTAAGAGACTTCAATTTAGCCCCCGGAATATAATTAATACTTTAATAGTATCATCAGCAGAGTATAGGATGCAAAACTGCCCACGTTCTCTTGTCCTATTTAAACTCCTCAAGCAAACCACACACATTGGCTATTTCTACCAACTTCTCTTTCTTAACATCTACTATCATGGTAAAAATGGATAGAAAGAGGAATGACACCTCCCCTGGCTAATACCCCTCGGAGCACGAAACTTACCCTTAGACCTCCCATTAACAATCACCAGAATCTAAGAGGACTCTGAACACCCACCAATCCACCTGCTTTATTTTGGACTGAACCCTTATGCTCTAACATTCCAAAAAATTCCAATCCGCTGAATCATATTACTTTCAAAACAAACTTAAATACTAAGCCAGCAGCTAAAAGGGTTTATTAAATATGTTGGTTAATAAAATTATATGGTTCTTGGTTATTACACCCTCACTCCTCTCAATAATTTTGCAAAGAAGGAAAAAAAAAATTTCCTACCCCGTGTTTTGTCCCCCTTACATTCCTCAACAGTTTCATATGCAAACTGCAATCAAAACCACGTCCAGAAAAAACGCATCTACGACAAAGCTGCAGTCTTACCATAAACTTCTCTCAACACTAAATGGCAATACAATTGCAATAATCTCATCACAAACTTATCTCAACGCCAAGTACTATAATCATGTCCAGAAGCCATGACGCCATCCTAGGCCATGGAAGCAACAGAAGGCCAGCAGATGGAGTGGGAGGGGGCTGTCTAGCACTATGCAACTGCTATGGAGGCAGGAAGACAGTGCGCATCCTGGCCAAACAAGTGACAGTCCTAAAAGGAGCGATAAAGGCAATGAATGCTATTTTTCTTTTAATTTTTTTTAGGAAAAAAAAAATTGAAGGAATTGCAACAATGGTTTTTTATGGTGTTTATGGTGTTTATAGGCCCAGATCTGGGCTTAAACCCAAGTCGTTGAAATTGTGAGTATTCATATAGGGCTCCTAGGTCTAAGACCCGGCCCCGCCCCTCCTCAACACCAGGATCTATCAATTGCTTGTATGAAAAAATAATAAAAATAATTTAAGTCCCAATATGAATGTGTTCTGAAGACAAAAGTCTTAAGCAACTTGACCTGGTGTGTCAGAGGAATCAAGAGGGATTGGGAACAGATCTTTGTGGAGGCAGGTTTTAATCCGGTGAGCAACTACAAGAATTTAAACCGGGGACGAATTCAAGTTGAAAAGGGGAGAGTGATGTTTCATGTTGTCCCCATGTCTGCTTGGTGTACATGGTTGGAATGATAATAGCGCAACTGACTTGAGTATGGGAAGGAACACATCTCTAGAACCATGCCTAAATATCCTCAATTTGTTTTCTTTGAATTTGAACAAAGTTTCCTTATATTTTAGTTTCCTTTTGGTAATTAGTTAACTCATAGAAGTAGAATTTCTTACTTAACGAAGATTTGACTAATATAAATAACTGGCTTTGGCCTTTCACATAATTAGTTTATTGATTCAATATGAATAAAGTTCATCTGTGGATTATTCTAGGGTTTCATCCCTATTGTGATCAATTACTTCCGCACTTTTGTTTCCATCAACTGGGGTTGAAAATTTGGTAGTTTAGTGATGGCTTCATTCATAATGGGTTGAAGTTGGTACTGGAGTTTCGATATAGACCTATATTTGGCCAAAGTGCCAGACGTTGGGAGGGACGTCATGAAAGGAAAGAATGTGCTTTACATAGTCAAAATAAGGCTATTTAATGTCCCTATAACTTTTGGTTGTATTTAGTAAAAAATAATAAATAAATAAAATAAGGCCATCTATTGCTCGTAAAACTTGAACTGTTGGAGTGTTTGACCAGAAGCAGCATAAATTTCTGAGGGGTATAATTACCCCCAAATGCATGTTAAACCCCAATTAGTAAGCATTATTGTAATTGATCATGTTGAGTGTGTGTCTGTTTGTCTCTCCAATGAGAAAGGAAATTGCATGCCAAAATGGGCGGGAGGACTTGAGCTTCATATACATTGCTCAATCCATTATCTCTAGTGACTTAGGTTCTTAGATTAATAGCAATCACAACATTTGAAAGTGCTATAACAATTTCACCAAACTCTTGGCAACATACCAAAGTCATCCGCCAATATTGAAATGTTAAAATGAAATACCTTGTTAAATGTACTTGGATGATATCATTGCTATGAGCAAAGGGTCACAAAAACCACAATAGCTGAAATCAGTGTGCGCGTCTAGAACCGTCCTAGGCAAAAGTTGGACCTGTAGAACTGTCTTAGTCACACTCTGCACCACATACAAAACACTAACCGACTGCCTGGGCTGATTATAATCAGTGTACAAGGTCGCTTTTAGGATGGCAGACCACATTTCCGTACAACTCCAACACGATGAGGGACATTCCTTAAACAAATTATAACTTCTCCCATGATAAATTCCCAGCCTAAGTGTTTTCTCAAATGATTACGAATGCGATTTCTTCAGATGTAACACAACTTCCATTGTGCAACAAAAATACACCCTCAAACCTTTAGCAACAATCTTAGATTCTTAGGAATAAATTTTTTTCACTAATCTACATTCCCAAGACAATAATTTTAATTAAAGACTGCCCAGGCTGTTCGGTTCAGTAAATTCCATGTGAAATTCATTTCACTACCACCATTCTTCAAATATTGATGATGTCAAACATCTTTGAACATTTTTTTTATTAGAAACGAGGAGATTTTCTTAGTGATGGATAAATATTCAAAATGATGAAGGACGACAAGTCCTCGAGAAGCTAAAAATATACAGAGAAACTACAGAAACGCAACCACAGGCCCATTTAAAAAACAGACTATGTGATGATTAATTTAGTTCCTCATCTATCTGAATTCAAGCAATAGACCATTTACAAACTATTTGGACCAGTGCATGTAACCCTAGAAAACAAGGATATTGCATATCCACAAATATACAAAGAATAGATATACAATAAATCACAGACAACCAACAGACTACATAAATAAAATGTTTGAGCATAAACCCTAGCAATTCCAGCATATAGAGCATTAACGAACAATTTGGGGGAATCCATGTGAACCCTAGCAAACAAGCATATTGCATATCTACAACATTGTCAAAAATGTTGCTTTTAATGCAAAATTCAATCTATTTTGTCAAATTCTCGACAAGGTTGTATCATCAATGAGCATAAACTAGCAATCAATTTCGAATAAGCAAACCCTAACTCTGTCTCAATTAGGTGTAATAACATAATGACAACAAAAAATTCAAATCCAAGTAAAAACAAAGAAATAACATGAGATAGTGGGAGAAATTACCATCTTTGAGAGGAGTAACGCACTCGTAAGAGATCTCGAACTGGAAAGGGGTGGTAAACGACGACGGATTGTCCAATACTGTGACGTTCGTGATGTTCACTGCACTCATTGTACAATCAAAGCTGAAGAGAACACTGTTTCGGGGTACGTTAGGATCGAAACCCTGGATTTCATATAGCTTTCGCAAAAACCCTAGTTGAAGAGCGAAGAAGTGATAGAGGAGAAGTGGAAGAGGAGAGAGAAAGCAGGGAAAAGAACCGTAGAGAAGAGTGTGAGAAGAGGAGAATGTGGTTTTTATCTTCTGCAAATTTAATAGTGGTGACCGGCTTGAGGGGTATTACCGGAGATAGCCAGTTGCCAGACTTGGCGGGAGTTTTCCTACTTGTGATTTTCGGTCAAGTGCTTGATCTAAACTATGATGAGGCAGGGGCTAGTAGTACCAAAAAAACATTACTACACTAATATGTAGTATCATGTATGTGTGCACGAATTTTCCTAAGTTTTCAATAGGATTAATGATATAATAAATCTTGAAGTTTGGGTGATTCTATTTGTGTACTCAAAGTTTAAAAAGTGACAAGCAGAACTCTGAAGTACATTAAGGTTGCGTTTGATTGCAAGCATGGAATTTATATAGAAAGAAAATAAGTTTCAGGTAATTGAATTGTTTAGAATTGAGTTGCATGAAAAATGTAATTAAATGTGTTTGATTGCCTTAATTTTCTACCCAGAAAATATTGGTTGTATTGTGGCATTTTTAATGTAGAAAAAATTATGGGTATTTTTTTTTACATAATTTTATAGTCATGATGGATCTTGTTTAATTGATCTTGATGAGTAGATTTTAAATATAAATTTTTTATTAAATTTTGAATTTTGTAGTTTAAGTTAGAGCATTTTTAGTGTAGAAAATGGGTAAAATGTTGTCTCGAAAACCGTGCAATTACCTGGAAAATAAAAACTACCCCCCCCAAAGAAAATATTTTCTTTGTTTACAAGGAAAATGTAAGTGTGTGAGCAAAAGTTGGAAAATATTTTCCCTATAAAAAAAAGCCAATCAAACACCTTAAGTTGTCAAATCAAGTGAAAAATGGGTATTTTCCATGGAAAATACTCCCAATCAAACACACCCTAAGTGATTTCTTTTAAACCTTCCACCTAATCCCACTAGTTTTTATAGACGGAATGCTAAATATACATCCTACGTGGATCTGAGCTGGCAAATCACTTATTTCATTCGACACTTAAGGCTTTACTCGAGACAAAAATAGAGAGAGAAACTGAAAAGCAAGTGAAAAAAAGCGAAGGAAATCGACAAAAAGGGTTTCAATTGTTCTTAAAGGTAGGAATCTCTGACAATGTGCATTGAGATTTGAAGATTGAGGCTATCAGATGTTACTGAAGACTCACAATATGGTTAGTGTTCCTTATTTTTTAATAGAATCTTGCTTTATGTGTCAATGTCGTAATTTAGGGTTTATGTTGCATATGTGGCATTTTTCCTATAGTTTATAGTATAAATAGTAGAAATATTCATTATTTATTATTTTTTGATGGAATCCAATTTGTTTATTGTGTTTTGTTTGATTGCATATCCTCACAACTATTATTTTACACTTCGTATTCATCATGGCGGTAAGTTTGTTAATCAAATGTATGTGGGTGGCAAAATAGATCATTATGATTTGTGCAATGTTGACTTGATGTCATTACTTGAGATTCATGATATGGTACGTAGCCTAGGGCATAATTGTAACACCCCCTCCTTAATTAGTAGGATAACACCTGTAATTAAGACCTGGAGCATTACTAACCCACCTTAAACGAGCTAAAGTAGGTTTGAAATAAATAATAAAACAATAAATTCAAGAAAATCACATAACCTAGAATAAACAACCCTGATACTCATGCTACGAGCGATAATATAAAACATGAGTGTAATATACATCTATACATAGACATTAAACCCAAAAGACATACACACTATGTTAATATGTATTACAGAGTAAACAACAACTCAGGCTAGCCGTGGCTTGCCATGTACACATCTATACAATAAAAATAAGTCGGTATCAGAGATCCTCTATTTCGTTCTCGACATACTTGCTCCTTCTGTCGTATCCGTCTCCTAGATACCTGAATTTGTTTACATAAAAAGGGGTGAGTTCACAGCTCAATAGGGGGTATCACAGGCAACATTACGTACAAAACGTAATTAATTATTTAATCATAAATCATGGCTCAACCAATAAAACAATGCATGCATGTACATATACAGGTTACCTCCCTTGTGTCAACCATTATACCGAAAGAATATCGAGACCGAAACAAATCATAATAATGATAATAACAATGGGCCTGACCGCCCCAGAGAATAAGTTGAACATAATTACAATATAATATCATCTAGCCTATAAAAGATCATCATTATATCATAATAAAATTGGACCACATGTCCATCCATATCATATCACAGAATCACCAGTGCTTTGTCGAGGCCTAAATTTTCGGGCTACTCACCGCTGGTTCTAGACAGCCGACCTCATTGCTGTCCCCCGGGAGTTTAAGGATTTTCAACCCAAGGGCACCGAGCCCTATTTATTTTCACATCGGCAAGCACACTAGTCAATACATATTTCCTTCATCATCGAAGGGCCACAATAACAATCATATCGAACCCATCACAAAATCATATCACATCCCAGAATAATTCAGAAAATATAAGAAGCTTTCGGCACCATAAATACATGATATATGCTCATATGATAGGCCATGGAAATAGTCCGAGCTTGCCGAAAGGTCTCCAAGAATCCGGTTGACACAATAACAATGCACAGTATGCATAACATGCTAATAAATGAATATTTGAAACAACTTATGCCATATAACTACAACAAATCTCTATACATGTCCTTTGATGTATATAATTCATCAATTAATTAATTTTATAAATATACAATATTTATACATCCAAGGGATATCTCATGTATATCAGATAACACAATTATATCAAGTATAATGACATATCTTGCTTCAAATCACATGCTCATGGCTTAATAAATCATAAAACATCATCATCATCATATAATAATTCTTAAAACAAAGATAATTAAAATATGATTGATTCATATATAATAAAATCATACTATTAGGTTTTAAAAATAATTAAACCCCTACCTCAAAATATTTAGCACAAAGAATAAAATTTGACTTGATACCCAAACCCCGACGAGCACAACTCTAAAATGCAGGACTTGATACGTGTCTAGAGAAGATGCACAATCAGACCAGCTGGTATTCGAAAATGCAGGGCTGGAATGGATCATTTAGTGTGTTTGGTCACCGTAATCAAGTCTTTAGGATTGAACACAAAGTTTTCCTCTTGAATATTGGAGACAATGGGTCTATGGTGTCGATCAAGGAGATGAACCGTCAGCGTACCTATACTATTAAGATCGATTTTGGTGGTGTAAACTGGTTATTGGAAGGCCTCAAGTCAGCTGCTCATCAGTTCAAAGAGAAGGTCTTTTTCAGCAGGTATCTTGCATCTTATGCCATCTTTACTATGGAAAAATATTCCAACAAGAATGGAAGTTTTATTAGACTTTTGGAGATTCGCAAAGGCACTGTTACCAATATAGTTATTTTTCCAGCTGGTTCGAAGGGCAATGGTTGGTTTGGGTTAGTGAAATCGTTGCAAAATCTTCTTTATTCTCCATCTAGCTCCTATACAGTAGACAACTACAAAGTAAGAAAAATGGCGAACGAGAGACAGAAAGTTGTACCGGAGAGAAAAGTAGAAGGGCGGATTTCTTACGCTGATGCAGTTAGGAAAAGTAAGATCAACAATATATTCGGTAAAAAGGAAAGACAAATTAGCACAGACGCTAAAGCAAGTCACGCTTTTGATTGGAAACGGGTTGTGGTGTGTATTAGAGAGAATTTGTGGGATTCATGGAATGGCATACAAACTTCGTTGAATCAACTATACAATTGCAACTTTCAGCTGAAACCGTTATTACCTAATAAAGCTATTATTATTTGCGGTAGTGAAGAAGAAGCTCAAATGTTTGGTAGTAAAAATTTGGTGTTTTTGAGTGGGCCTTATGCAATTAGATTGCAGAGATGGGAAGAGAAAGAGATTTACATGAATAGAAAGATTGCATGCACTGGGGGTTGGATTAATATTCATGGTTTACCAGTTAATTGGTGGACAGAGAAGGCCTTTCAAACAATAGGGGAAAGATGTGGGGGGTTGCTTGAAGTTGATGCAAGAACAAAAAAATTTCAGAATTTGCTGATGGCTAGAATTAAGGTAAGAGGTAATCACAATGGGTTTATACCTGCCTCGATGATGATTCATACAGGGTCAGATTCGGAATACTTCGCCGTTACTCTTGTCTCCACCTCAAAGCTTATGTGTGAGAAAAGAAACAGGAGTGTGAATTGCTCCAGCGGAGGTACGGAATTAATGGAAGTCCCGCTAGTGTCGGAGGGGGAAGAGGAGGTAGCTTTGGAATACTCAACTCATGTGGATGAGGGGATGGTGCAAAATAAGATCACTACGGTAGATCCAACGAAATTGATTTGCGATGGGAAGACGCAAGAAAAGGCTGAAGACAATCTAGATGCAGATGATTTAGAGTACGAGTCGTCATCTTTCGCGGAGGATGTATCATCTACTGGGACGATTGTGGAAGAATCTCAAGAGGAGATATCTAGAGATTTTTTGTATAGCCATTTTAATCCAGAGGAACAGTCTGAGAAGGCCATCATAGAAGTTATACAAGGACATGCTACGGTTAATGCAATGTCGCCGGTTGTTCTTGGCAAGCATGGGGGCACCTTGCAAGATCATCCGCCTTTGTCTCTGAAGGAAATTACAACTGGGGATTATGAAACAGCAAACAAGTTCCATGAAGAGGAAGAAGTGGATGCAGTATCACAGAGGGGTGAAGAGGATGGGATTAGGAAGGACACTAGATCCAGAGGCAGGAATACGAGAAGAATGAGTAATTTAACAAAATTTAAATGGGTGCAGAGACCAAGTCAAGTATACAGCAAGCGTAAAATGAAAGGCAAGGTAACGTTAAATGCAGGTGATGAGATGGAAGGTATGAGTAACGGGAAGGTAATGGAAGATAAGGGGGGTAGGGAAGCTGTGAGTTCATCAGATCAATTGGAATCGGAAAGCAGCGACACATCATTGAAGGTTTCAATCAGAGATAACCATTTTAGCGAATCAGGAAATTCTCAAAAGGTGGATTGTAGGGAGTCAAGCAACAACAAGGATTGGGTGGGGTTAAATGAAGTAGAGAAGTTGAAATACAGTAAGTTATTAGAAGAGATGGGGGTCAACATGATTGCTACTAGTTTTTCAGGAACTAGTAACAAAAAGAAAGGCAAGAAGTCGGGCAAAAAGGGGATTAGAGAGCTATATAATCTGAAGTGCGAGGTGAATTACGAGAAACAGGATGAAGGTAACTCAATCAGAAGGGGTCTAAAAGGTTTTCGATGAAGATTATGTCTTGGAATATTAGGGGATTGGGGGGAAGGGAGAAGAAGAGAAGTATCAAGGAAGTAGTAGTGAAAGAGAGGCCGGATATTCTAGTTTTACAGGAAACAAAAATGGAGGTGATTACATGGGAGATAATTAGTGCGGTGTGGGGTGTCAGATTCAAAGATTGGGCTTGTATTCCTTCGGAAGGCAGATCTGGTGGAGTAATTATAATTTGGGATGTGAGAGTGGTGGTGTGTGAAGAATCTATAGAAGGAAGTTATACTCTTTCTGTTAAGCTTAAACCAAAGCAGGGTGAAAGTTGGTGGTTTACCGGCATTTACGGCCCGTGTAGATACAGAGAAATGAGTGCTTTTTGGGAGGAATTAGCTAGCTTATTTGGGCTGTGTGGTAGTAAATGGTGTCTTGGTGGAGATTTCAATACTATTAGATATCCATCTGAGAAAAAAGGTGGGGTGGAGGGGAGGTGGACTAGAAGCATGAGATGTTTTGATGAATTTATCAGGAATTCGGATTTGATTGACCCGGGTATTAGTAATTCAGCTTTTACTTGGACAAATGGTACAATTCACTCTAGGATTGATAGATTCATGTTTTCGGCTGGATGGGATGAGATGGCAATTGCAAGACAAGAGGTAGCGGTTCGATTAACATCTGATCACTTTCCTTTGATCCTTGATTCGAGTCCGTTTAAATGGGGTCCTACTCCGTTCCGGTTCGAGAATATGTGGTTGAGCGATCGTGATTTTTTAGTGAAATTCAAGGAGTGGTGGCTTGATAATTCCAGAAGTGGGTGGGAGGGTTATAAATTTATGGAGAAGTTGAAGAGGGTAAAATTCAAAATAAAGCAATGGAACTCTGAGTCTTTTGGAGACGTTAGAATAAAGAAGGCGCTACTTGCTCGACGCATTAAGGAAATTGATGAGGAAGAAGCTAGAGGGATAATTGGAGAGGATACGAAAGCTGAAAGATTGAAGTTGGTATCAGATTTCAATGAGATATTGTTGAAAGAAGAAGTTTCATGGAATCAAAAAGCAAAAATTAAAGGAGTTACAGAGTGGGATGCCAATTCAAATTTATTCCATCGAATAGTAAATCAAAGAAAAGTTCATAAGTTCATAAGCAAGTTAGAACGGGAGGATGGGTCGATAGTGAATGAGGAATCTGAGATCGAAACAGAGTTGATAAGCTTCTTTAAAAATTTGTACGCTAGAGAAGAGAAAGCTAATGTGAGGTTTGAAGGCTTAGAATGGAGTCCTATTTGTACCGAAAGTAAGCAATGGCTTGAGAGGCCATTTGAAGTTGATGAAGTGAAAGCGGCCATTGACTCATGTGAAGGCAATAAAACGCCGGGCCCCGATGGCTACACGCTGGAAGTTTTTAAGAAAGGATGGGATGTTTTGAAAGAAGATGTAATGAAGGTTTTGAGAGAATTCTATGAGAAGGGTGTAGTCAATGCTTGCACTAATTCTACATACATTTGCCTTATTCCAAAGAAGATAGCGTCTCTCAAATTGAAGGACTTCCGACCAATAAGTCTTACGACTAGTCTTTACAAAGTACTTGCAAAGGTTTTGTCATTGAGGTTGAGGGAGATATTGGATGAAACGATTGGTATGTCTCAAGGTGCATTTGTGAAGGGAAGACAAATTCTTGACTTAGCACTTATAGCAAACGAAGGTGTGGAAGAATATAGAGAAAGAAAGAAACAAGGTGTTGTGTTGAAAATTGATTTCGAGAAGGCCTACGATCACATCGAATGGGATTTCGTTGACCATGTTCTTGAGAAGAAGGGCTTTGGGGAAAGATGGCGAAAGTGGATTAAAGGTTGTCTATCCTCGATCAATTTTTCGATTATGATGAACGGGAAACCGAGAGGTAATTTTAAAGCGTCAAGAGGGCTGAGACAGGGAGATCCTCTCTCTCCTTTCATTTTTGTAATAGTATCGGATGTTTTAAATATCTTGGTGGAAAGGGCCAAGGTAAGAGGATTAATTGAAGGTTTCTCAATCGGGATGGATAATGTAAGTCTGTCGCACTTGCAATTTGCTGACGATACCATATTTTTCCTTTCAAAAAATGAAGAAAAGATTGAAAATCTAATGGGTATATTAGACATTTTTGGGTATGCTTCGGGATTGAAGATTAATAGATCAAAGACGGAAATTGTAGGTATCAATGTGGAGGAAGAGGATATGCGGGTGTTGGCAGGGAGAGTTGGGTGTAGTATGGGTTGCTGGCCTATGTCCTATTTAGGGCTTCCGTTAGGCGATAATCCGATGAAAGCTAGTTTTTGGAATACGGTTGTCGAAAATATTGGGAAGAGGCTGAAAGGGTGGTATAAGGGGTGTATTTCGAGAGGAGGCAAGTTAACTCTTATTCATTCAGTACTAAATAGTATTCCAATTTATTTTTTGTCTATTTTCAAGATTCCGCCGACCGTAGCTAAGAATATAGAGAAGTTGATGAGAAACTTTTTGTGGGAATCGATGGATAAAGGAAAAGGAGAACACTTGGTGGCTTGGAAGATTGTTTCAAAAAGCAAGGAAATGGGAGGCTTGGGCATTGGTAATTTGGTGAAAAGAAATGAGGCATTATTGGGGAAGTGGCTATGGAGATTTGCGTTGGAAACAGAATCCCTGTGGCACAAGATAATAAAGAGCAAGTATGGGTTAAATGACAACGGTTGGGATTCGACGAAGATAAGAAGGGGTACGTATCGGAACCCGTGGAAAGCAATTGCACAAGGTTTCGAAAATTTCAGGAAGAATATAAGGTATAAGGTGGGGAGCGGTTCTAAGGTCAGCTTTTGGTCAGATTTATGGCTAGGT